>OX422221.1:329503715-329948715 GCA_949130495.1 Sambucus nigra | reverse complement strand
ATGGGATGCATGCCCAAATAACTGTATGTTGTTTTGTAATGAAACCGAGGGTCTTGAAAAGTGTGGCATATGCGGATCTTCTCGATATAAAGATGAGGACTCAAGTATTGATGGTGTCCATGGTCCGAAGGTAGCCGTAAAGAAAATGAGATACTTCCCTTTGAAACCGAGATTGCAGAAATTATTTTGGTCATCCTATTCAGCTCCTTTAATGAAATGGCATGCTGAAGAAAGGATCGACGATGGTGTAATGAGACATCCCGCTGACTCTCCTGCTTGGAAAACTTTTAATGAGAAAAACCCTTTTTTTACGAGGGAGATTCGCAATGTTAGACTTGGGTTAGCTGCTGATGGATTTAATCCGTTTGGTAATATGAGAATTAAGCACTGCACATGGCCAGTTATCCTCATTATTTACAACTTACCTCCATGGTTGTGAATTTGCTTGCGCAGTCTGAATTAGCTAGTTTGCTGAATTTTCTTTGTGATTACTGAATTAGCTATATCATATGCTTTATAATTAATAGTTGTTGAACGTTCACTACAAACTGATCATACTTCTCCTTAATCTCAGTTCTGGCCTTTTCATAATTAGCTTGCGCAGTCTTCAGTTCCTCAATCATGGATTCAGGCTCCCATGGTGGGTAAGGAGCATAGAGTTGGCCATAGGTAAAGTTAGAGTCATCTCCTCTCTCACATTCACATGAAATGTATTATCAGGGTCTCGCAACCTTGAAGATACAATTTGGTAAGGATATACCATCAAATAAGTTGTGTTTATGATAAATATTCATCAAACAAGAAGTTTTCATAAGAAGAAAGTCTGGGCCCTCGCTCGCTTTGAATTTGATGTCTGCCCTGTCAAGATTAGTTGTAGAGTAATACATGCCACGATAAATTGCCCGGACAAAAAGGAACTTGGTTCTCTAGTAGTAGCAAATCGTGTTTCATTATAAGGAGATCCAAATCCTCAATGAATATCAGGTGCGTAACATTATGCTCACGCGTCACTGACCTTCATAGAAATTCAAGTATGAAACAACCATCAACCAACATTATTTTTTCAAAATCCACATTTTCATATTTGAATACTTCTTGCATGAGCATCGGGTGCCAAATATGACATGGCATCCACACACACATAGTATATCATCTACATTATATTGGATCGCTTTAGCGATTCTGTCCAAGAGGCCATTTTGTTGTCATGTATACATGGGAGGGAATCATCATCTATGTGCAAAGGCCCAATGGACACCACACCATGGGCATATTCGCTGACATTTATCTTACGAAGACCTCAAAACCCTATAAATGTTCTAGGCTTTAGTCCCACCCCTCTCGACGTTTCAACCACTTGCTTCCGATTAAGTCTCTTTGTTAGAGGGACTTCACATAATCAACGGTTCCTTTTAAGTACTTGGCTACTCTCTTCTCTGTGTAAATATCAATTCCGGTACTCCAAAATGGTTCAACAATTGGGGAAATCATCTGGAGTGCAAGAGCCTGTAATTGAGAGACACTCGGAGAAATATTCTGTGTTAGCTGCCATTCTTCCATTTCTTTTCCCAGCTCTTGGGGGATTATTATATGGCTATGATATTGGTGCCACATCTTGTGCAACCATTTTCATAGAGTCAGCCACATCAAGTGGGATTATAGGCTATGATTCGTCTTTCGTGGAAGTTGGTCTCATAACAACTGGATCATTATATGGGGATTTTATTGGCTCTGTCCTTGCTTTTAATGTTGCCGACTTCCTAAGAAGAAGAAGGGAGTTGATTGTGTTGGCTATAGCGTATATTGTTGGAGCAGTGGTAACAGCACTGGCACATGTCTTGCTGTTATGGTGATTGGTCATTTTGTATAGGAATTGGCCTAGCAATGCATACCGCTCCAATGTACACTGTCAAGACAGATCCAAGTTGGATACGAGGTTAACTAATTTCATTCAAAGAGTTCTTTATAGTTTTCAGAATGGTTGTAGGTTAAACAATTGGTAGCATTTTGGTTGGTGCGATTGCTGGTTGGCGTTATATGTATGGAGCTAGTGTCCCTATAGCAGTGATTATGGTAATCGTGATGTGTTGGTTACTCGCTTTACCTAGATGGATTCTTCAACGTTCTGTTCAAGGAAAAGGAAATATTCAGGTGTAAGGGAGATTGCCATATCTTGCTTGTGCCGAGGCAAAGCTATGAGTGAGTCAGCTCCTGAAAAAGTAGATGAAATTTTGGCCGCGTTCTCTTCTATTCCTCGAGAAAATGAAACTACACTAGGGGATATGTTCCAGGGGAAATGCTTGAAAGCCCTTATTATTGGGGCAGGATTAGTCTAATTTCAGCAAATTACAGGGCAACCTAGTGTATTATATTATGCTGCAATAATTTTTTAGACTGCAGGATTTTTAGACTGCAGGATTAGTCTGGAATCATGCTAATACTGCGTCGTTGTCTTCTGCGAGATTCTACGGGTGATGCACTAGCAGACCTTGATGCAGTCATTTCATTTTCATACTCCCTGAAGGAATATTTATGACCACCAAGAATAGATCTTCCATGCCCTCGAAATAAAGGATGCTCTGGACTTGAACTGGCCGTCCTTTGTTCAGCAATGACTTTCTTTCGGCTACGCCTCCAAAACGCATTTGCTATATAAGTTTCACTGTGTGATAAGCTTAGCTTTCCCTCTTCAATCCTCAGATTTGATCGTAAGACCATGTCCCGTGGAGATTGACTAGTTACATTCGTACATGCTTCTAGTTTAGACTGATATGATGTTTGAAGACTCTCATCGTTCTCAGTACCTTCAACATCTATTTGATCTGAAAACCCACCACATACAGGACTGCTTGGTTCAAGAGGTGAATCACAAGAGTCATTCTCTGTAAAGTCGCTATCACCCGTGATGGAGATATGAGACATAAAGATTGTTTTGGTCGAGCAGGGCATCAGCTTGCCTGGATAACGCACAAGATCAACCAAATGTTCCACAGAATTCAATAACACTATCACAGACATGTGCTTATGCGAGTCTGTTCTCTCCATTACTCTGTCCCTAGGTAAACCAACTACAATGCTACAATCAAGGCCTACAGTATCTGCAAGAACTTTGAATAAGATTTCTCGGGAGTGGCATGAACTATGCCTTATTTGACCCAACATCTGAATACCTTGATTATCCAATGCATGAGAGACTTCCTCTAGCTCACCTTTCACATTATTTATTTCCATAACTGGTCGTTTATAAAAATCAGAAACCAATCCGGCTATCTTTTTTATCATGGCAACTGGGTTTGAATTCAATCCTTTCACCAAGGTCAGAGTCAGCTGCTTAAGCATGAAAAGCTTCTTATCTTTATGAGTATCAACAAGAATTGCATCAAGTCGAGGATCTTCCGAATCAAACGTGTATAGCTCATTTAAGGAAGGAACAACATCAAAAAGCTCCTTGAGTCTTCTTTCTGGAACAACGAAATAGAATCCATTGGGAATCGGTTCAGAAAGCGTTCCAGTTGACCACAGGGTCTGAGATGCTCTCTGTGCTGTCAAACCCTCTTCCTTGAGCTCACTATTTGAATCCTTATAATTTAAGGTTTGTACTGAATAACCCAGAGATATTGACTGTAATTTTTCCAAAAAGTCTAAATTCCACCATGTAACATTAGAATCCACTAGTTCCTCTGTTCCGATATCATCTCGTGTCTCCTCCATTTCCTCAACGATTCAAAATATATGATCATTTTCCCTCGCTTCTTAGGCCATGAATGTCAACTGAAACCCACTTGATCTCCTCTGCAAAAGGTTCATAGTGAACTACGTTTACAAATTCGCTAGCTGGGGTATCATATGTCCATAGATTGTACAAATCCTTCGCTAACATGGGTATCCGATTTAGCACCATAAATCCAGAGTGAAAATCAGCCAACTAAGTAATCAGGAACATAATTAATGTAGGGTAGTGAGCACATGAACATCCAGCAGATCTAAGGATTTAAATCTCGTAATGATTCCTCATAGGTTC
This sequence comes from Sambucus nigra, assembly GCA_949130495.1. Classification (NCBI taxonomy): domain Eukaryota; kingdom Viridiplantae; phylum Streptophyta; class Magnoliopsida; order Dipsacales; family Adoxaceae; genus Sambucus; species Sambucus nigra. The sequence goes on along the minus strand of OX422221.1, from coordinate 329,944,694 downwards.
CATCATCTATATCCGACTGCACCGGATCCTCTTGTTGGGGTTATGCGTATATTTGTATACGTATGGGTGTATGTATTAACTGTAGTGGTTATTCTTCTAATACTTGAAGAATAATGTATCATATTAGATTTGAAGTGGAACCTCACATTAGCTGGTTGATTGGTAGAGGACATGTTAATTTCTGGAGAGACCAATGTTTTCCAATTCGTTGTTTACCTGATGCTATAGATCCTCTGCCTCACTGGCCACAAACGGTTCATTCATTCATCTATGATAATTAATTTAATCTAACTCTTTCTGGTTAATTCATTCTTACTAGTGTCATATCAGAGATTACTAAGATATATCCCAATATTCAAAGGTACGAGACTACTATTTTGGAGCTTAATTCTAATGGTCTTTTCTCTGTTAAATCTGCATGGGAGTGAATTAAAGAAGAGATGTTCATCTTTTTCATATTCCCATGTTTGACACCAGAAATTACCATTTAAAATCTATGTTTTTGTGTGGAGGCTTCTGCAGAGACTCATCCCAATGGATAATTAACTTATTAAGCATAATGTTAGATCGTATTCAAAGTGTAAATGTTGTGCAAAGTTTCTAACATGGAAACTGTCCAGCATACGTTTTCTATAGGTGATTTTGTAGCGTCTATTTAGTCACATTTTAAAAGTGACTTGGGATTCCTGTGCAGTCATTTCTTATTAAACTTAGACCGAGTAATTGGTGAATTCACGCAAATTCTTACTCAGTTTAAGGTATTATTAACTAGATCCTTCCTTCTATTACAAGTTGGGAGCTGTGGAAAGATAAAATAGGTTTTTTATGGGACTTCTCCTTATGACCCTCTGGTATTAACAATGTGATATTTTTCAATGGTAGATGTGCTCAAGTGTAAAAACTTACACAAGATTATTCCATATAATGATTCCTGCTTCAAAACTTCATTTCCACCAATTCAAAGAAAGATGCTTATTATTAGATGGATTCCTCGAAAGCATATGTGTTATAAGATTAATTGTAATAGTAGTTCTAAAGGAAAGGGTTTTGTTTCAGCTTATTTGTTCCACGCTTTAGTCTCTAGTGGGCTGTGATTGAGATATTTTCTTGGGGTTCAACATATTTGGGTTAATCTAAAACCTTAAGTGGTTGCCAACTTAGTTTTTGGACCCAAAAATGAGATGTTTATTATGTCTCGGATAAAAAATCCAAAATTCTCAAAAATATTTGTTTTGGTTGTATGGCCCATCCAGTTTTCCATGAAAGCTTGAGTCGAGATATTTTTATGGAGTAATATTTTAAAGGAGGGAAGAATGATGTATATGATAATGATGCTAATGGATGAAATCAAGATCTCTATGACTCAAATTAATAAGTATTTATCAGTAATGGGTTTAAGTTGCTCCTCTTATTCTTGGAAATGATTTTGAAATGAACATGATCATTTTAATGTAATGATCGATCATTTTATATTTTGTTTCATGTTTGATTAGTTTTATAACCGATGTTGAAATGTGATATATAACTGAAATGTAACTTCTTGCTATGATAAATGCAAATATACAGATCCATGACATTGAGGCGTCGTCGTCATCGTCGGTTGACTATGTCCGACCTCATAGGCGAGGAAAGACTACTCGAGAAGCAACCACTCACAACTCCAGTGAGAAATGATTTAGAGAGGACATCTCAAATTACTCCTGTGCAACACAACATAAGGGACCATGGAAATAGAGAGATGCAACCACAACTTTCACCAAATATTGAATTAACATACCATAATACACACCTCAACTCAAGAGCTCAAGTTTCTTTATTTCAAACACCTACACGTCAACTTTCCCCAAATATTGAGCAGATTGATAATTCAGTTGGGAATGCCAATCCTCCATCCGCTTTAGATGGTGAGGATCTCACAGGTATGTTGTGTTACACAGTGTTTGTATATCTCCATTTGTATTACTATTATGTTTATATTCATATTGAATAAGATGTATAAACATTATTTATCAACTTTTTTTCCAGGTACAATGGCTACCCTTACTAGTAAAAAAAGGGTTAGAAAGGGGGCAAGGCCTTGGCTCGAATGGAATGATAACAAAAAGAAGATATTGGAATGGAATGAACTTTGTCAGCCAGTTTGTAAACTTGAAAGTAAATTGATGTCACATTTAGGTTATTACGCAAGGTGTGGAAATTTATTTCCATTGACAATGTTGGATTAGAGAGAGGCGGACGAGGAAGCACTTGATAATATTTGGAAGGAAGTGAAGGTAACTTATTAGTTTGATTTATTTATTTGTTCTGTTGTACATTAGCTGTCAAGTTTTAACTAATTTATTCTTTTTGTTCTTAGAATAACACAAATGCACCGGAAGGTTTTTAACAAATATGCTTTGCAAGGATGGGACTTGCGTGGAAGCAATGGAGCATCGAGTGAAGGCGAATCACTATAAAAAGTTTCAAACAGATGAAGAGCGGTTGAGTTATACGCCTGAACGAGTTGAAAAAGATCAATGGCCTGAATTAGTGAAATACTGGGGTCTTAAGAAGATTAAGGTATAAATATCACATTTATTAAGAATTTTATACATACATTCTTCTTCACTAGTATCATAATTTTTATTTTTATTTATTCAAATATTTAGGATATTGTCGATCAAAACACTAAGAACCGTGAAGTTGAATGTGCTTACTCAAGGACAGGACGAAAGCCACATGCTAAAATAGCCAAGGAGGTTGGAATTTTTATTATTATAAATATTTCTGATTTTAATATAAGAGTATTAATATACATACATTGTTTTTTTCAGAGGATAGAACTGGGGGAGCCCATCGACAATATTATCATGTGGAAAGCCACTCGAGCTCCAAATAATAAAACTTTTAGTGTTGAAGATGGATCATTTGATAGAGCGGTATGTATAAATATTAATTCGTAAGAGATGATTGAAAGATTTATTTAATATTTGTTATAAATTGTGTTCTTGAAAATTATTTTATGTTCATTAATAATAATATTAATTCAATTGGTAGAAAATGCTTGAAAGACGACTAAATGAGCTACCAGAAGAGCAACAAAATGACCCAGAAGTGCGGAATAAGATTTTTACTGATGTAGTAGGATATGGAGGGCATGGGTATGCTTTATTAAAGGGATCAGGTATTAGGCCAACGTCGACAAAAGCATGTTCATCTCAGTTATTATTGGAAGAAATTAACCAGTTAAAGAAAGAAGCTGAAGATCGAGATACTCGACATCTACAGGAGCTTGAAGAGTTAGAGATTCGCAACCAACAAGCTTTATTACAGATGAAGAATGATATGCGAAGTGAAATGCGAAGTGAAATGCAAAGTTTGTTCCAAAGTTTTACCCTTCAGCAAGCTTCCACTACCTCGACGATTCAGTCCGACTAGGTAATACAATATAATTCATACATATAATTACTTATATATATATAATGAAAAATTCTCTTGTTTAAAGTTAAATTTTCAATGGCGGTGGGGAAAATTTGTTATGGTGGTGAGAATTTATTATGGTGGTGGTTAAAATTTTCTGTTGTTGGTGTATATCATTCTTAGAATCAATAATTTTGATGTTTAAAACAGGTTGGCTACCTGTGGTTTTCATGAATAAACAAAGGAGACTCTGCCGAATTTTTAAAAAAATAATAATAGTTGGATATTTATATTGTTAATGATGAAAATATACTGTATTGATTCATTTTGCACATTGTATTATTAACGAGGGGTATTAATTCTGACCTAATCCAAACTATATTTTTTTTGTGCAGGTGACAATTTTTGTAGTACATGCAAATGTTAATTAGTGGTTTTGGAGGTCGTACGCTTCAGTGTTGCGGAATTAGTTTGATAAAAGCATTTCATGTTTGGAGTATTAATAAATTAATGTATTTTTGTTGTCAAGTCAAATATTTGAACTTAGTGTTATAATTCTTGTTTTGATGAATATTTGGAGATGGTTGTAAGAACTCTATTTATTGTTGAATGAAAATGATTCGTTCTGTTGGTTGAAAATCACCTTATGTATTACATTTTATGATTATTCGTTGTTTGTGTTGTTTCAAATGTAATTAAATTCTATATTAAACTTTAGCGGTAGATTTTATTCTCCACAAAATATTGGTGCAAAAATTTTAAGATCCCTTCACCTGTTTTGGGATGGATAAAATTGTCCCAAAAATATATTAAAGACGGCTATGTTGCCGTCTCAAAAAGGTTTTTTAAAATAGTAATCTTTTGAGACAGATTAATTTTCGTTTCAAAAATAATCTTTTGTGACAGCTCTTGTGCCGTCTCAAAAGGGTCATATAAAATAAGGACATTTTGAGACGGAGTTGTTCCTGTTTCAAAAAATTCTTTTGAGACGGTTATGGCGTCACAAAAAGTATTTATAACCCCCTATCAAAAAGACCCCCCCTAGCCGTCCCAAATAGCGTCACAAAAAGTATTTGAGACGGATAAATGATCTTTTAGGACTGTTAGGCCACCGTCTCAAAAGCTATTTTTTTGTAGTGGTTCAAGGAGTTTCATGACAAGGCTACTTAGATGGGGTGGTGTAACTAGGAGGGTCAGAAAGAAAGCGTTAGGTGTGCTCTTTAGAGGAGGGGTGAGATGTATCTCAAGGGAGTGCGACACTAACTAAAATATTAAGAGCATTCATACATTTTAATTGTTGCATTTTAATTCACTTCAAAATATTTCCAAAATGACTTTGTGCTCTGACCCATACTTTCAAAATATTTGCAAAACCTTTTAGGTATCCTGCCACAGGAATGCCAAACTTGAAGATCCGTTCCAGGGATGCGTAGCTGCAACAGGTGTGGATGTTGCATGATTTGGACATAAACGCTTCAGTCATTTCTTTCCTAGAGTAGGATGAAGCTTGGTATTTCTTTCGGGCATGTTGCCCCAGCTATTTTTATTTCAGTCGGACTTTGACTGGTTACTATTCTTTATTGGATTATATTAATGGATGTTGGTTTTCTGTCGATGGTTTATTAGGCCGATCATTTATTGATTTATTCAGTATTGCTTTAGATTCATGGTTTGTGTGAATTGTTCGTATTGATATTTATATGGTTGTTGTTGTTAAATAAAAAGATTAAAATTTTGACATCAGCTTTTGAATACTAAGTGGTTAGTAATTTTTAAAAAGTTTTCGACAGTGATGCTAAGAATGAACCATATGAGATTCCTGTTTTAATTTGATATAGGACTGATCACCCGATATTTCATTAAGCGGGGTGTCACAATCTCCTATGAAGGGGATAATGAGGTTTGGGAAGAAAGAAAAGTTGTCGTCGAGGTTTGTAGGGCCATTCCCTATTATTGAGTGGATTGGGACAGTGGCTTACAAACTTGGATTACTCAAGCACTTGTATAGAATTCATGATGTGTTCCGTATTTCTTCACTAAGGAGATATCTTAGGGATGAGTTGGATCACACTCATATTTCTTTAGAGGAGATTGATCTACATCCCAATAGTTCTTACGATGAGGGCCAGTTGTTATCCTAGACCATAGCGATAGGAAACTAAGGTTGAAGGTAGTGCCCTTAGTACGTGTTCAGTGGAGGCATCATAATGTCGGGGAGTCTACTTGGGAGCACGAGGATGAGATACGCGACAAATATCCAGATTTGTTCTTACTTTTATTTTTGAATTTTGGGACAAAATTCCGTTATCAGGGTGTAATACCCCGTAATTTTATCAATTTTTAATTATGGGATTAATTGAATTAAATACAAGAAATTTACTTACAATTAATCCGAATTTAAATAAATATTAACAAGCGAGCTGAGGGTTAGTATTTATTAATGCGTATCATATTGAATATTACTGAGTGAATAAAGTAATATGTGATTGTGAATTTATTAAAATTATTGCGAATCGAAAATACGACAGTTTCGGTAATTAAATTGGGACGTGCGTGTCAATCGTTTCGGGATTCAATTTTATGGAATAAAAAGTTAATTTATTTTTAAGTCATTCACATGGTCATTTTGAGTGTGCTAAAGTGTCCGAAAGGGTCGAAATAGTCAGAAAAGTCTAGCCGGGGATTTAGTTTGGGTCCCGAGGCACTTTTAGGCCAAACCAGCACCTCGGAGGGTTAATTTAGTCATTTGCATTTTTTAGAGAATTAAACCCAAGAATTTTAAAGAGTTATATTATATAAGGAGTTGTGTCTTCTAGGGTTAGTAGTTACCATATTCACAGAAGCCATTAGAGGAGGGAGGAGAACCACCCCCTAAAGCTAGAACCACCATTCCTACACCAATTGCACCACCGACACCACCGTTACATAGATAAAAAAGAGAGCATCACCCCCATACCATCTTCTTCAAAGGATCAAAACTTCCATTAAAGTCAAATGTTTTAACTTGCAAAGATTCAGTGTATATATTATCCATGGTAGTTTAGAATGAAAGAAATAACCACGAATAATTGATATTTCATAAATTTGGAGAATTGAATCATGATTATGGACAAAGTTTGCATGTAGACGAATTTCTGGAATCATTAGAAAAATGAAATTATAACCTAAGTGTTAGAAATTACGGATTAAATATGAGAATTATGATCTTTTGGAATACAATTTGAGGAACTAAGGTTCTTAAGAAATATTCATGAATTAATCCAAGAAATCGATGCCCCATGAAGATTTTATGATTCTTATACATTAGAATTCATGTAATTATGTTAGTACAACATTTAGTATGATTTATTGGGAGTTTGGGATGATTAAATTAGTTATTTGAGGTTGAAAATGGGTGAAACCCGTAAGAACACATATGTAGATTTTTGATACCTATACGTGCGAATCGATTCGACTACCCAGAATATGTTTCTTTTCCCTTTTTTTCTAAGAATTCTTGGGAGATGTTCAGGATTTTAATCATGGACTTTAATTTTAAACATATTAAGGAGTATTTAAGAATACTAGTAGTCCTAGATTATAATTCGGGTTTATATCCAAGAGAACGAATTAGGGCTAACCTTAATTAGGTCTAATCGAGAGAAATACCTAAATTGGTGACCAATTCAAATCCCAGAAATCCAAAGGATATGATGACTTAAACCAGTAGGATACAAGCGAGTTACTTACTAATATTATGTTAGGAAATAAAGGAGACATTTAGAGTGGCGAGAATTACTCGGGAGCATACGACAAGAGCAGTAATATATTTCATTAACACGTAGGATATTCGTGAGATAGATATACTACGTATAAAACATATGCTATAGGCTGCGCGTACACCTAGAAGTAAGTAACTCTCTTAGTTCGGTCGGTCGAAGTAAGAAAAATATGCTATAGGATGATCGTGAGAGACGGAGCTGCTGTGAAAAATTCAGCTTAATCGGTCGGTCGAATTTTTAATTTTGTTTAATCCTCCTTAGGTCGGATCCTTCCCCGATTTTTTATACAAAAAGTTCTAATTTCCAAATTTAAATTCCACTTAAAACCTAATTTATATATATAAAACAAAACATGTTGACATACCAAAATTAAATAGATTTCGATTTTTTTTTTTGAAATCGGAGTTAATTTAATTAAAATCAGTTCAAAAATCACGGGTTGTTACAATAACCTTGTGAATAATGAAATGAGGGTTTTTCTAGTGTAAACTTCTGGCTTTCAACACTAGAAGTAATGCACATTTCCATTTCATTATTTATTAAGATGGTACCCATGTATTCTGATGCCCGTAAAACGAAGCGAATTTCTTCAGGAATTTATTTCATATAACTCATCACATATGAATGGGCAGGTACCACAAAATAATGTCACATAGGCTCTTCTGGATCCTTAGGTTCAACAATGGTCGAACCTTTACTATATTACACACCAAGTCTGAAAAAAGTTATGTTTTTTTTTCCAGAATAGCATGCGTTATTCATTGTCTATTAGACAAATGTCATTATATGATGACCGTTCACAATTGTCACTTTTAAGAGTCAAGATTGATTATGAAGTGTGTAAAGTGAGTCCAAATATAGAGATGTTAACAATATAATAATATATTTTACGATCAAGCTTTTGGTGACCAAACTTTTAGAAATGAAAGTATTTAAAAAATCGTATCAAATAATTATCAGATCTTCAAAGAATGGGATGGATAGTAAAAACTTTAGGTTTTATAACAATAAATCTTTGAATATTTAATAATCTCAAAATAATTTCATATTTGAGGATACCGATCATTTATGAAAAAAATCCGAAGATATACATATGTCTAAAAATCATGCATTTTGATGGCTTTGTATCATCACAAATAAGAATTTAATCATTATGCTTCAATCACAAAAAACCTTAATTGTACGAATATCAAATCAAGATGTATATTTAAAAGAGAAAAATTGAAATAATTAAAGTAGAGAACTTGAGGTTAATAATCAATGAATCAAAATTTCATATTCTCATCATATGCTACAGACTTTAGGCTCGAAAATAAGAATCTTTAAGTTTCTAATATATAAGGATGACTACTAAACTAATTATGATAAATTTTTATTTAGAAAAGTAATGAGAACTCCAGGTTCTCAATATTGTTAATGTTAAAGGATATTAAATTCTTTACCTTTTAAAAAAATATAAACACAAAAAAAATACTTAAACTTGTACTTTGTAAATACAAACAAGCAATACAAGACATAAGCATTCGCTTACATCAGATTCGTCTAAGCAATTACCATATTCAAATAAGAAGAAAAAAGGGGGGGGGGGGGGGGGGGAAGAAGAAGGAACTTACTGGTCGCGTTTTGGAGAACTGGTCATGGTTTGGGTCGCCTGTCACAGAACTGGTCATCGGGGTGAAGGGGATCATTGGGGTGGAGGGGGCGCGGGTTGGGAAGATGGTCGGTGGCATTTTTTGTAGGGTTTATGTGTGTGTGTTGGGAGGAAGAGGAATCAGGAGAGATGAGAGGGGTGGGTTATGTGTGTGTTTTGAATGGGTAATCTTTTTTACCTGGAACTAAGTAGTTTTGACACACATTCTAACTTAGTTTACAATGAATTTTTTTTTTCCCTTACAATAGATTTTTTCAAAAACCAAAATACAATAGGAAAATATGTCGCCCGTATTTTTAGCAGGGTATCTAATAAAATTCTTCTGAACAAATTATTTTTTTGCAAGGAATTATTTCGTTGCAATTTTTTTTATATTATCTTACTTTTAGAGATGATTTTTAATTTTCCTTACTAATAGTATGCTTTTAGCAACGAAATTGACTTCCTTGCTAAAAACTCGTTACAAAAGCTAATATTTCTTGTAGTGAATGAGGGGCTTATTTTTCACATTCTCTACAGATTCTCAAGATTCCAATGTATAGTAAATGATTGAAATGTGAAGAGTAGTTAAAATTAAATATCATTAAAATATAGGTAAAACCATTAATAGGACTGTTTAAGGGACATTTAACCATTAAAAATATTTAAAAGGCATTTCATTAACAAAAACGAAAAGTTAAGAATTTAAAAAAACTTGTTCTAATATCCAATTTATTTTGAAACTATTCCCATTAAAAAAAGAGATATTTGGAGCTTCAGGTTCAAATTATAAATAATTATTTGAGAACTTTCAAAATTCATACCCCATGAATAATTAAAACTCTAAGTTTTGATTTATGGTATATTTTTGTTGGAGATTCGAGTCCAAATATTTTTAAATACCATGAGAACTTCATGCCTCATATTTTCAAAATTAATTAGAAAAAACTGTATCCCAATTACAAATAATAATTTATGAACTTCTAGTCACAATGATGATAACGAATCTTCATATCATAAATATAATTGAGGGACTCTTGGACACTTTAGACAACCAAAATTTCAGGTATGATTGTGACCTAGACACTTTAGGCTAAAAATAATTTTGGAACTTCAGGTCCCAAAATATGAACAGAAAAAAGTTCAGTTTCCACATTTGAATAATGATTGAGGAACTTCATGTCCCAACTATAAATAATTAGGGAAAATTAATATCACAACATTAAATATTTAAGGACTAGGTCATGCTCAATTATATCCAAACTTCAAGTTTGATAGGGGCAAAATTATTTGGAACTTCAGGTCCAAAATATAAATAATCATTATGGAACATTTAATATCCTTACCCTTGTTATAGAAATAATCAAAACTTCATGTTTGATTACAAAATTATTGAAGCTTCGAGTCCAAATTATAACTAATTGGTATGAGATTTTTAGTATCCCTTGCCCTATTATGGAAATAATCAAAACTTCAGGTTTGATTTTAGAACATATATTATAACATCAAATTTTTATTTTGTAGAATAGATAAGTATTAATACTCATTTTAGAACACCTTTCCTGGCATATCAATAATATATATATATATATATATATATATATATATATATATATATATATATATATATATATATATATATATATATTACGTAAACTTTATTTTACATGTACAAATTGAAAACTATATGATCTAAAAAAATAGAGTATTTTAAGAACGTGGCTTGAAAATTCTCTTTTTCTAGTGCTTGATATGAGACTGGCCATAACATTGACATTGATTTACAACCTCATTAAAAAAATGATCAAACTAATTCTTGTAAGATATCAATTGATATGGGAAACAATATTTTTCTAGGCAATATACTTTCCCCCATCCACCCACCCACACAAATTTGATTTTTGAAATGTTTTTGCTGATACGATTATAGGACACAACCAACCCATATGCAACCATATACAAATATAACTGAGACTTTTAAAAAATTAAAATCAAAGAAAAAATTCATACAAAGTTAGTTAAAAAGGACTGAAGGTGACTTAATATTAAGTTTTTTTACAAATTAAACCTTGAAGTTTGGGATTGATTTTAATTTCTCCTTAAAAGTTCTAAATTTTTAATACCCCCTTAAGATTTTTACATTGTTTAACATTTAAACCCAACTGTTAACACCAATTGACGAAAATGTGAGGTGTCATCCTAGTTGGCAAACTTTGGGTGTCATATAATTAATGGAATATCTTGTATTTAATATGAAATTCCCATAATCTAGAACGATTTTAAAAAATATTATAAGATGATCTTTTATTTTGATATCATGTCATGTGTAAGGCAAAGAAATGTGTGTTATCAAAGTACAAAATATATAAAACACTTAAATAATTTAAATATTACAACAAACTAATATGGTGTAACATAAATATAAAACATTAGACATTGAATTACAATATCAGTGTTGGTTGGAGTTTTTATTTAACTTAAATTAAGAATTAATACTATTTTCTAGCTTTATCACTAAAGTGGGATTGACGTAAACTACACGTCAAGAGACTCCAAAAAATATCTAACAAACTTTTAGAGAGAGTCATGGCACGCTCCTCAAAAGTAACCCAAATGGGTCCATAAATCCCACATTAATCATGGTTACCCCAAGCAACATATAATTAAGCACCGAATTATCATCACAAATCTGGTCATGGTCTCTAAAAAGTGGAAAGAAAATAATTAAATCATGTACCTCCACCTTGCGGTAGTGAGTGAGAGTCTCCCAACTTTCTTTAACAAATAAATCGAAAAAATCTCATAAAAAGTACCCCTCATCTTCTACCCGGTAAATGGGAAAAAAGTCATCAATCTCAAATGCTTCCAAACCTCTATATTGGGTACGAGTGATCCACTAACCTCGTATATGGGAATAAAATCATAAGGAAGGAACCCATAGTTAATATCAAACAACGTTGGGGGGCTTAACAACCTCGGACACATCCTCGTAAAGCATGAACGAAGAGATAGTATTATCAGTGTGCGCGAGAATGACATCGGATGTAGTAAGAAGTACACTGGTGGACAATTAGGGTGTGTTTGATAACACTAATTTTCCATGAAAAATGCAATACATGGAGTCATTTTTCATCTTTTGGGTGTTTGATGAACAAATTTTTATATGAAATTGATTTATTTAAAACAAGTCATGTAAGCCCTTTTTCCACAAAAAGAAGGAATTAAAAAACCTCCTCCCACTTGTTATTCATTTTTCAGGAAAAAGAATTGTCACACAAAAAAAATGATAAAAAAATCCCAAAAAATGAATAAAAAACCAAAAAAAATGAAAAAAAATCCAAAAAGTGAATAAAAATCCAAAAAAAATGAAAAAAATACAGGAAGTGAATAAAATGCCAAAAATCATGAAAAAAAATCCAAAAAATGAAAAAAAATCCAAAAATAATGAAAATAAAGTGAATAAAAATCCAAAAATAATGAAAAAAATACAAAAACTTAATAAAACCCCACAAATAATGAAAAAAATCCAGAAACTGAATAAAACCCCAAAAATATTGAAAAAAATCAATAAAGTGAATAAAAATCCAAAAATAATGAAAAAAATCCAGAAAATGAATAAAAAAACCCAAAAAATAAAAAAAATCCAAAAAGTGAATAAAAACACAAAATAATGAAAAAAATACGGAAAGTGACCCCAAAAATAAAGAAAAAAAATCAAGAAAATGAATAAAACCCAAAAATAATGAAAAAATACATAAATTGAATTAAACCCCAAAAATAATGAAAAAAATCCAGAAAGTGAATAAAACCCCGAAAAAATTGAAAAAAGTCCTAATAGTGAATAAAAGCCCCCCAAAAATGAAAAAAAAAACAGAAAGTCAATAAAATCCCAAAAATAATGAAAAAAATACATAAAATGAATCAATTGAATAAAAACCAAAAAAAATCCAAAAAGTGAATAAAATCCCAAAAATAATAGGGGGAAAATCCAAAAAATGAATAAAAACCCAAAAAAATAAAAAAAAAAGAGATTGTGAATAAAAACTCAAAAATAATATAAGAAAATCAAGAAAGTGAAAAAAACCCAAAAATAATGAAAAAAATACGGAAAGTAAAAAAAAGAAAAAAATCCAAAAAGTGAATTAAAACCCTTTTTTTAAAAAAAAAAATCCAGAAAGAGAATAAAATTGCAAAAATAATGAAAAAAAATCCAGAAAATGAATAAAAACCCAAAAAAATGAAAAAATTCAAAAAGTGGATAAAAATCCATTAACCCCGAAGTTAATTTGTAAAACACCCATAAATTTATTAAAAAATTAAAAACTTATTAATTAAGAAAAGAAATAACAGAAATAAAAAAAATGCATAAAAAATTTGAAAAACAGAAACAAATAATGACCAAAAATAATGAAAAATACATAAAATTAATATTACTCCCAGAATTAATTTAAAAAACACCAAGAAAAAAAACTCAGGAAAAAAAGAGAAATTTGTAAAAACACATAAAATGATGAAAAAATGCAGAAAATGAATAAAAAAATTGAAAATAAAACGACACCCAAAAGTTTATTAAAAAGTCATAAATTTATTAATTAAGAAAAAATAAAAGAAAATGAAAAATCCCTTAAACAATTAAAAAATGGAAATGAATAATTACATTAGAAAACTAATAAAAATGCAAATATTGAAAAGAAGAGAATAAAAAATAAATAAACTTGGCGACAGGGGGGACGAAACAGTTGGGGGTTGGGGTGGGGTCGTGGTTGGGGTGGGGTGGATTTGGTTTTTATTCATTTTTATTTTTTCTTAACACTCTTGAAAAAAATTTCTGTTTTTTTTAAAATTCATTATGGGGCTAATATTTATACTCTGCTTTTTTTATTCATTTTATGTATTTTTTATTTTTTGGATTTTTATTCATATTTTGTGATTTTTTAAATTTTCTGGTTATTATAATAATTTTCTGGGATTTTTATCATTTTTTTATTTTTTATATATATTTTCTACTTTTTCCCGTAGAAAATATTAGGAATCAAACACATAAAAGGTGGAAATAACATTTTCCACCTGGAAAATAATTGCAATCAAACAACACCAACATTTTTTTTCCTTGAAAATATTTTCAAGTTTTCAATTCCATGAAAATTGACTCTTAGCGCTTATTTTCCATCTTTTTTATCAAACACGCCCTTACTTAACATATTGGACCAAATGTCTCGCGCATGTACCCATTGTTCACGTATCGTCCCTATCTCAATATACTCGGCTTGGCACTTATTTAGGTGTTGATAATACATTTCATACTCCCCGATGGAGTAAGCACTATATTCGAATGTTTAAAAATTTTGAGATAGTTATGACTTCGTCGCACCCCAAGAAAGACTTTGGAGTTTATTGATGACGACACAACTTACCTTGTAAAAATCTGCATATGCATTCAGAAAATTTGATAATTTGGCACCATTCCACGATAATTTGGAAGAAAAGTATCCTTCGGGTAAAGGAGGGATCAAATCGTAGGGTCTTAATAGATTTGAGGTAGATTTATAAATTTCAAAAAATTAAGGAGCTAAATTATAATTTTTTAGAATTTGTTAGGGGATTAGTGTGTTGAAGAGGTCCAAGGAGTGGAAAATTTTGATTAGGGTTTTTGACGTGGTGGGAGGTTATGGGGTTGACCAAGGATGTCTACCAAGGATAGGATTTTGGAAATTATGGGTAATTAGATATCTTGGTTTTGGATTGATTTGTGGATGAAAATTTTATTGTTGAATAGGTGCCTATGGGTTGGGATTAATCTCATCTTGGCGGTTTGTCTTCTTGGGAGTCATTTGACACGTAGGATGTGATTTGAATATCTACAGACCACTACACGGCAAAGTTCGGAGCGTCACCGCTCTGATCCCAATTCGATGTCAGTTATACGTCAAAAGGCTCAAAAAAATATCTAACACACTTTTAAAAGAGAGAAGTACTCTTTTCTATTTAAAATTCTAGTATCTTACAAATAATGATATAGATGGGTGTTTATAGTTGTGTAGGGAATATTTTAGAGCCATTCTATAAATATCTACAAGGGGCCCCACTTGCACAAGTTCATGTAACTAACTAACCAATTAGATGTGCTCCCCCTTGCTAGATGCTTCTAGAATGTTCTATAAATAATAAGTACCTATACATAACTAAAGTATAAAATATCTAACAAGTACAAAGTAAAAAAAAGTACAAAAATACAATTGACTAATTTGTCGCTTCTCATTTCCATTATTCTCCTCTAATTGAGAGAGCTCGTCCTGAGTGAAGAAAGTAAGGGTTAGGACATCATCCATGAGCTCCTCTAATTGAAAAGAAAGTCGTCCTCTAAAATGTCAATGGATGACCAAAAAAATTCAAAGAGAAACCAAAAATTCACTTCATGGTCGATAAATAGGAATTCAGCCTTAAACCATCCAATTGAAAAGATAAAACAATATTGATGCGAAGATGGACATCGGTGCCAAATATCATATGAATTCCCATGATGCGCCTCTGTAGCATCAAAAAATGAAAATGGGTCGTGGCACGCTCCTCAAAAGTAACCTAAAAGAGGGTCGTAAATCCTATATTAATCGTGGTTACCCTAATCAACTTATACTCAACCACCAAATTATCATAAAAAATCTAGTCATCGTCTCCATAAAATGGAAATAAATCCATTAAATTAAATACCTCCACCTTGCGGTAGTGAGTAAGAGTCTCCCAACCTTATTCAACAAATAAGTCAAAAAAATCCCATAAAAAGTACCCCTTATCTTCTACCTTAGAGATGGGAAAGAAGTCCTCAATCTCAAATGCCTCCAAACCTTTATATCGGGTGCAAGTGATCCACTCATCCTCCTCGAATATGGGAATAAAGTCATAAGTAAGGGACCATAGTCAATATCAAACATCAATAGGCGCTCAACAACCTCGAAGACATCCTCGTTGAAGAGACAGTCTCCTCTGTGTGTGCGAGAATGACATCGGCTAAAGTAAGTGGTACACCGGTGGACAACTACTCAATATATTGGACCAAATGTCTCCCCTGTACATTTACCCATTGTTCACATGTCGTCTCCATCTCAAGATACTCGGGTTGATACCTAATTAGGTGTTGATGATACATTTAATACTCCCAAATAGAGTAAGCTCTATATTCGAATTTTTGAAGCTTTTGAGATATATATGACTTCGTCACATCACAAGAATCTTTAAGACTTTGGAGTTTCTTGATGACGACACACTTGCCTTATCAAAATTGACAGATGCATTCATATAGAGCCCATATTTGGAACCATCCCAATATTTTAGGAGAAATATATTCTTCGGGTGAGGTAGGGATTTAATCACAGGGTCTTGATATATTTAGGTCAAATTTATATGTTTTAAAAAATTGAAGGGCTAAATTATAATTTTCAAAAATTGCTAGGTGACTAGTGCGTTGAAGAGGTCCAGATGGTGGAAAATTTTGATTAGGGTATATGATGTGGTGGGCGGTTGCCAGGGTTGATTATGGATGTCTACTAGGGTTAGGGTTTTGAAAATTATGGGTAATTGGGTATTTTGGGTTTAGATTGATTTGGGGACGAAAATTTTGTTGTTGAATAGGTGGGTATGTGTTGGGATTAATCTCATCTTGGAGGTTTGTCTTCTTGGGAGCCATTTGACACGTAGGATGCGATTTGAATATCTACACATGACTACACACTAAAGTTTGGAGCGACACCCGCTCTGATACAAATTTGATGCAAGTTACACGTCAAAAGGCTCCTAAAAATATCTAACACACTTTTAACGAGAGAAATACTCTTTTCTATTCAAAATTCAAGTCCCTTACAAATGATAACATACATGGGTATTTATAATTGTGTATGGAATATTCTAGAGCCACTCTACAAATATCTACAAGTAGGTGTAACTGACTAACCAATTAGATGTGCTTTCACTTGTAAAATGCTTTTTGAATGTTCGAGAACTAACAAGTATATATACATCACTAAAGTAAAAAATATCTAACAAGTACAAAGTAACAAAAAGTATAAAAATATAATTGACTAATTTTTCCCTTCTCTTTTCCATCAGGGGACATGTTTAGTAGGTCCTCCAATATCAATAATTTTTTTAACTATAATTTAGAGTTTTTCTAAAATTCAATTCTGTAATACCCCGTATATTTTTGGAGTAAAATAAAATTTAATAGGTATTAATTTAATTCGATGAAATCAATTAATCAAGGTTGTGAGTAATTAGACTCAGTATTATTTATAAATTTTAGAGTTAGACTTAAATGGTTTGGAATAAACTTGAATTGGATTTTATTTTTGATCAAAAGTATTTATAGGTATCACGTCACAATTAAAATATATTTTTGGATAAAAATATTCGGAACACACTTTGAGATGTATTACGAGCTCGTTAAACCCTTAGGAATGGTCATGGGGCATATATATATATATATATATATATATATATATATATATATATATATATATATATATATATATATGTATATATGTGTGTGTGTGTGTGTGTGTGTGTGTGTGTGTGTGTGTGTGTGTGTGTTGGTTAATTATAAGACTAATTAGATATTATTTTGGGGCTCATTTGGGGGTCCAAAGTTGGGGCCTAAAGCCCAACTCGGGAATTGAAGACTAACATTGTATAATTAGAGTCAACCCACTCATTTGGGAGTTACATCCAAGAACCCTAGACATAACCACCCAAGAGGAGGAGGAAGGGCCACCTTAGGAGGAGAAAGAGAGTCTCCTCTACAAATTTTTGACAAGGATTCTCTTGCCATTCTTATTCAAATTGTACTAATCTTATATTAATGTTGATACCTTGCTTAGAATAAGGTTTAATCATGTGTTGGGACTACATATTTAGAGACCTTTTGAAATGGGTAGAAATTGATGATAATTGTAAAATTCATGTTTAGATCCTAACCCCTTGTATCAACTGTGTATTCACGTGGTTTAAATGAAAGATTAATTGTAGAAAATATGTTGTAGAATCCTCTAATTAATCTGAAAATCATTAGGGTAGTATAAGATGAAATCTAAAAATTTCATCTTCAAGAGTTCTTGACAAATTTTTGATGATTTGGTGATAATATAGGAATGATTTGGAGGTTTAATCATGTTTAAAATGATGTTATATTATGTTAGAACCCCTTCCCATAACCCATTTGAGATTTTTTAATCATAAGAACAAAGTTTGATAGATTTAAAAATCGTTGAAAAAATCTCGTCTGGATAAAGACCTGCTCTCGGCTTACTGGACAAACCAAATCGATTCGGAATGCCTTCTTGTAAAAAAAATTGTTGCGATCATGTGGGTGCCGACCTCGTATTTTTCTGATTTTTTTAATTAGTTATGGTTTTTCTACGAAAGGGTGTACGAGACCATATGAATAGAAATTTATGCGGGATTCTTAAATAAGGCTATATGAAATAAATATATAAAAGGTCGGTATGTACTTACATGATTTGGGAAATTATGGTAGGAGCATCTAGAGGATAAGACCCTAAAAGATACGATGGAAATTTTATGATTAATTCAGGGAGAGTTTAAATAAAAAGAAATACATATTTCAGATAAGTGTAATGTATGAGGTTAAAATTAATAATTAATTTTCGTAAATGATTACCGTATAACGATGTTAAGTAGGAATGCATCCTAAGACTAAGGGGTTGAGTGTAAATGGTTAACGCCGGTTGTGATAATAGGTTAAGTGAGATTACTTACCCGTATTAATGGATTTCATATATATATACATATAACCTTTACTCACTCTAGTAGACTCCTTATATATGTACATATAAACCTTATTGAAAAGGTAATAAGGAGAGAATAATTATCAATAATCTGGAATGATTTAAGTCTATGTCAAGAGGACAACATCCTAAGATAATTAAATGTGTTGGTAAAGTTAGTTGGGGATAACTATACCTATAATCGTGTTGGTAAGGTTAGCTTGATGATAACTATACCTATAGTGGTTTTAGAAAGGTTAGTTGGGAATGAATTAAGTAGTCTAAGAAAGTAGAAAAAAAATCATATCTTGATGATAACTATACATATAGCTTGATAATAATAATAATAATAATAATAATAATAATAATAATAATAATAATAATAATAATAATAATAATAATAATAATAATAATAATTGAGTAGTCTAAGAAAGTAGAAAAAATCAAATGGAATGAATAATGGAATAACAAATTATTAATGAGAATAATAATTTGATAATCTTAGAGAATGAAACTTATAGTTTAACGGGGTAGATGACGAGGAGTATGAATTAAATTATTAAATAGTCTGAAGAGATAGACAAGGGCTATGAAATATTATATGATATAAGAATATGCTCCGAGTTTATATAAATTGTGTAGTTAACATTTTGAATTTCATTCGTAGATTGGGGTGTTAGACTTAAAGTGCCCACTTTTAGTTAATGCATAGTTAGATGGCTTATTTGTTACATGACAGATTAAATAATAGAAGTTATAAATGGAGGATACGAGTAGGACTGCTTCTAGATGAGAGGTGAGGTACTCATTACATGTGAGCATCGATGGAAAGACGTGAAGTATAAGTTAGTAATAATTTGCATATTTACTGGTGAAAAATCCTTGCAATTTTAGGGCTCTAACCCATATTATAAATGTTTTCCCCCCCAAGTATTCTTAATGACAAGAATAGCAGGACTGGCGATGGATCAGGCTTGCAGTTGCGTTGGACGTAGTGGATTTCGCTCCATTGATTCTAGTATAGGTTGTACTTCAGTATTTTGTCATTTATTTCATATTGGGATTTGTACAGGTATAAGCACAAGTGTTTATTTATAGCATTTGTACTTAGCTTTATATTATGGACATTATATGATGATTTAGTTTTTATTATTCATGTTTTAAATCTACTTAATTCAATTGTTTTTATTCATGTCAATTTTGATATAAAATGAAGAAGTTTTTATTCCTTCGGTGCTGAGAATGGTATTAATTGTTGATGAGCCCCATCATCGGTGTATTGAGCCTGATCATCCTTTACGTGAGAAAATGGAGGTTGTTACAAATTCAACTTGATAAAAAAGGTTGTACCCAGTGCACAAGGCGACCATTTAATTACAGATCTAGTAAAGACGGATGTCAGCTGACCTTACCCCCATATATGGAGAGGCTACTCTCATGTCTCGAACCCGAGATCGACCATAGTTAGGACAAGGGCACTTGCCATCGCTCTAAGGTACGACCTAATAAATACCAAAATTTGTGATTTTTAATTATTTTTATTAAAAAAAATTTAGAATTTTTTCCACTAACAAGATAAGGAAAGCTTAAAAAAATATGGGGGATATACCAAATAGTCTCTCGAATATTTTTTAATACACGTTTAGTTCAAGGTTTGGACTAAATGTGTATTAAAAAAATGTTTGAGAGACTTTTTGGTATTTGATCCAAAAAATATATTGAATAATAACATATGGATAACTAATATTACATATGATTTTATTAATTAGTAATTCTTTTATACATAAGAATTTTCTCTTTAAGATATTTATATAAGGATTATTCAAATTATTGCAAATATAATTGAAAAAAGTATACTCGGATTTCTTTCACAAGTAAAATCACAAGTATTAAATAATTGAGATTATATACTTTTAGGACTTAAAATAATATTGATTATGGATATAGGACAACAAACATTTCGTTTCCATTTTTAGTCCCTATTTTCAAATTAAAGGGACACGTGGCATGCTGTGATTAGTTGACGTTTTATGGATATGGGTCCGCGCCAGCGGCGTTTTTCAAAAATAGTGACTAAAACTATAAAGAAAATATTTGTTGTCCTATTTACAAAATACATATTACAATGGGTCCTAAATTTACAAAAGCCCTAAATAATTAAAATTAAATATATATCTACACGTGTGTTGCACATGTGCATTACTTAGTCATTATAAAGAAAGTAAGTAGCAAGATCCATTACTCATGGACTGAACCACGTTTAATTCCTTGTGCTCATTTACTTTTCTTACTTTCTTCTTGGATACCACTCACACCCAACCCCTATTGATAGCCTCTCAATTCCAAAGCAAATTCAGAAAAGTTGACAATTTTTTGTCTTTTTAAGCTTTTGGATTGTTTGATAGTCTTCATTTGTATTGGAATTTGTTTTCTATGTAGAACACCCCTTAAGCACAATTGCCACCCTAGGGTGAAATTCAATTCTTTATGCGTGTGTGTGGGGGGGGGGGGGGGGGGGAGGTTTTTGTTTGCCACCTTTGAGTGGCAAATCACTCAAAACCAATTTTTTTTTGTAAGCTTTATATATTTCATAAATATATTAAATATATATATTTCGTATATTCTAATATATATATATATATATATATATATATATATATATATATATTCATATATTTTATATATTTTAGCACATATATGTATATTTATATATATTTATATATTTATATATTTCGTACATTTATATAATTTATATAATTCATAAATTTTAATATATATTTATATTATATATATATATATATATTATATATACTGAATATATATTATTTACAGAATATACACATATATTACATATATTATATATATTTACAGACTATACACATATTATATATATATACTGAATATATGTAATATATGGATATATTTTGCAAATAATATATATTTAGTATATTCAATATATAATATAATATGTATTCATATATTCCATAAATAATTATATAATATAATATATATTCATATATTCCATAATCGAATATTATTTGCGGAATATATATTATTTGCAAATAATATATATAATCGAATATATTCGCAAATAATATATATTCCGAATATATATATATATATATATATATATATATTCCATAAATAAATTTTTCACATTTATATCTGTGGTTACCCGGAAATTAGAACTATGGGCCTGGACGAGTAGCCCAGTCCTGGCAGCCCAAAGTCCAGGCCCCTCATCTTTTATCATGATCCGGTCTCCCCCCACGATCCCATGAAGGGAAGTTATAGGGGAGAGGGAAAACATGGAGGAACCCATCACCTCCACTCATCTACATGTACATGTATATATTAAACCCTAGGTCCAGGGCAAAAGGACAAGTTGTATTCTCCGTAATTACTCTCCGGAGTGTTTAGAAATAATATCGGCTGCACCACCGTGGACGTAGGCACATCTTTGCTGAACCACGTACATCCTTTGTTGTGTGATTGGCATCTTGTATTCCTTGTTCTTTCTTGATAACTACTTCTCTCATATTTATTTGTGTTGCATAATAATCGCATCCACAATTGACGTCGTCTGTGGGAAACGTTCATCTTTCCCTGAGAAGAGCCCACATCAAGAAAGGAGTTTAAGATGTCTGGCCACAGCAGCAATGCTCCCCAAGCGGGAGATATTCAAGAGCCACCTGCTCCTCGCAGGATTAGGTCTGAAGTCAGACGTTCAGATCAGAGAGCTCGCCTGGAAAGACCAGCCTCAGAAGAAAGTCAGGGACCAGCGAGGTCCACGCAGATATCCAGGTTGATTGATGCGTACGAGGCAAGGCTCCACAAGCAGAGGGAGTCTTCTTGCAGATATGAGGCTGAGAATGCTCGCTTGAAAAGAAGACTAGAAAGACTGGAGAGGGAGCTTCGTCCTGATAACAGGAGACACCCATATCGCACTCCTAGCCCTCAGGCGAGAAAATCTCGTAACCGAGGAAGGAGACCTAGGCGAGGATCTCAAAGGGACGAAGGAGGCGAGTCAGACGACGACCTTCACGAACAGCTGTGAAGAGCTCGCCGCTACTAGAGCCCTGCTCGCAGCGACGAGAACATACGAAACTTGGTACGCAGGGAGATGGACCAGCATCCCGCTCACCACGGAACAAGATCAACCAGAGAACTCGCAAGGCGAGCTCTCAAAACCCAGATGAATGTAACACCCGGCCTAATTAAATACCGGGTGACCAGTCCCATACCAAATTAAAACAGAATATAAAGTTGGCTCATTCTTAGCATCACTATCGAAAACATTTACAACTCACCCAATACCCAATTAAGCTGGTGTTAAAAAAACTTTCCAAATTTAAATTTCAACAAAACCATTTTTAGTTTAAGAATAACACAACACATTTTATTCTACAACACTGATAACCCAATAAATAATACAAAAGAATTTAAATGTAATTGGAATAAACACTCCCAAATAATATTAATCCATTATAGTAATCCCATCAATAACAACTGTATTAAAAAGACCCGAATACAATAGTATTTGACCTCGATAGAAAAGATAACTGAAAATCCTTTGGGCGACATGCCCTAACTAAGAATACTGTGAATCAAATGAAGATAGGCGTCTAAGTAAAACTCCATAAATCCATAGCCTGTCATAATCCGCTAAGGTTGGCGTCCCTGTTGCTGGACACCTGATATAGAGATACAATAGAAGAGAAAATATGCAAGGAAACGGGTCAGAGCCCGAATGTGTAGATGATTTTTAAAACAGCAAGTATTTAACAAGTGCAATAAAGCATTTATTATGTACATGTTAGATCCAACTCTCACTTGCTATTCTCACCTCTCAACTAGAGTGCACACTTAACGTTTCCTATTAACCTCCTAGTTAATGGTTCCTCTTTTCTAGTCTCCATATTATAATTCCATTCCCATATCATAATCCCCGTATGTCCCATACCATACGTCACATTATTATTCATTTACATTTCTCCTTTATATGATTAGTTTCTCATTAACATGAAACATTACTCATTAATATGAATCGTTTCTCATTAACATGAGTCATTACTCATTAATATGAATCGTTTCTCATTAACATGAGTTAAGCTTTTCAATTCTATAAGCTTAAACATTCATTAACTTAATTCCATTATCTTTCTCTATTCACCGTTATCTACAATTATCACCGTAGATAGATTTAACCACAATATATCCATTCAATCATTTAATCCGTTATATATATATTCATATATAATACGGCACCCCGAGTGACAGCTGCGGTGCTATGCATTACTCTGCTATCATGTCCCATCATCGCAGGTCGCCGAATAGGGGACTAAAGGTTCGGTAGGATTCCACGAACTACAAACAACAACAACAAACAAATTGGAGGCGAACATA
This sequence comes from Sambucus nigra, assembly GCA_949130495.1. Taxonomy (NCBI): domain Eukaryota; kingdom Viridiplantae; phylum Streptophyta; class Magnoliopsida; order Dipsacales; family Adoxaceae; genus Sambucus; species Sambucus nigra. Next base: position 329,920,725 of record OX422221.1, on the reverse strand, counting down.
GTTCTCGTATCCATGGGTCACGCACATACCTACGTACCCACAGTCAGCAGACTTATCAACTTCCCGATAAGTCTTTCATAGACCTATGTTCTCGAGCGACAAATCAAAGATCCCATGGATTCATCAGGATATGACTGCCCTCACGCGCAAACCTCCCACCGATAGCAAGTAAGCTAGGTATGTCATACACATAAATCATCAATCAATCCAATAGGTATTATCATACCTATAATATAATATCAATAAGGTAATATCACTACCCTAAGATATTTCCCATACGTAGCATTATATCCCTTTTAAATTCCACGTATTAAAATATCATATCTTTACTTCATAATTTAATTATCCTCGCATCCTATAACATCTCTCCACTCCTGACGTCATTAAGGTTCATTCGCGGAGCGTCTCGCAAAGCGAAATCCAAACAAGGAACCCCTCCAATACACTACTACTTAACTTTGTCGATCGAGGAGGTCCGACAACTTCAACTATGCGATCGGGATAACCTCATACCTTCTTTTAACCAAATGTGTTCTAACTCCCATCTCTATCCAGGAGACACACCACTATGCTCTTGTATTACACTCCGTCCTTGCGAAATCAATATTGAGCTTAAACTCAGTTCTTGATGTTCAAATTGTAACCCTAAGGCTACCCTCACTCAATACACAATATTTAAATAGGTTTTTCCTCAACATATATTCAGTAAGAATTCACTAATATCCTACTGGTCCATAACATCATTTCTCCCGAATTACTACGAGTTTAGTTCTCCTTTTAATTAAGGTTAAAATCGATAGTTTCAAATCTCTTATAAACACATCTTCTTTCACTTTGGATTAAACCCTCTTGTAAACTTAAGGATACCCAGGTGTTATATTCAATCACCCCTACTGGTCCTATCTTTAATCCGCATACATCTCCATTTAGAATTTAACAAATGAATCTAGCAACCGAAATTCCATTCGATATAATCTTCATCATTTTAATCACTTAAATCTAAATCAAATTAATTCAAATCTTATCAAGGGTTTACTGATATTTTCTAAGTCCCATAATATCCAAATAATAATCACCAAAGATCCACAAAAGGTTTGTGATAAGAATCAACATTTAAAAAGAAACAACTTTACATATTCTGGGGAGGTCGATCGATCGAAGGCAGGGGTCGATCGATCGAAGGCAGGGGTCGATCGATCGATCCCTCAGGTCACAGCCTGGTTTTTCTGCATTTCAGCAACTACGGGTTTAGCAACTTATGATCATTTAAACCTTCATCTAAACATCCCAAATGACTTATAATCTTTACTACATGATATATCAACATATATGAACGATTTCCAATACTTTAAACATCCTAGAATCATCAAGGGATTGGATTAAAAAGCATGTTTATCTCCTCATTTTCCAGAAAATCATCAACATATTAACTTCAAGAACACTTCAATGGTTTTCAGATTTTTCTTCCATATATATATGATTATTTCGTGATTATTTTCATCCTACAACATGAGTTAAATTCCTATATCATTTCAGTTTCCAGAAATCCATTTAATACTCCATTATTTCTTCCAAACATGAATAATCTCCTATTTTCATACTATTCTAACATGGACAATATACAAACTTAAATTGCCATTATCAAACACTTGCCTTTACTGAAGGTCTAATCCTTTGGTGTAGTATATCTCAGTTGGTTGTCCCTTCTCCGGTCAAACTCCGGTGGTGGTTGGTGGTGGTGAACCTTGGTTCTTGTTCTTCTCCTTCCCAAGTAGGCTTTTCCCTTCCCAAGCACTCTTTCACTCTATCTAGGAAGATGACTTCTCTATTTTGTGTAGAGGAGATGAATAACCCACATACACTTAATCTACCAATACTTATAATAGGCCAAAATCCGAAATCACTATTCATCCCCCTAGAAAAATGACCAAAATGCCCTTTCGGGTTGTCTATTCATTTCCAAATGACCCGAGACTCAAAATTAACATCCAAATAGACTTTTCTGACTATTTCGAACCTTCCGGACGCAACGACGCAGTCGAAATGACTATAAGGTCGATAGAAAATAAATTTCCTTTTTAATTTAATAAACTAGTCCCGACACGTCCCATACCGCGTCTGACTAAAAATATAAATTACCGACTTTATATCATACAGTCATATCAATGACATCACATTCATATATTACCTAAATATTTTAAGTAATATTCAGAATCATCCATTTTAATATCCACCGTCTGGATAAAACCCGAATGAATTAATTAATAATAAAATCCAATTAATCCATTAATTTAAAATATAACCCATTTTAAAAGTCATTTAAAATTACGGGTTATTACAATGAAGTCACCTTTCACAAGAGAAATCGAAGAGGAGGAAGCTCCCAAGAAATTTGCCATTCCAAGGTTCAAGATTTACGACGAAAAAACTGATCCCATCGATCAAGTCAGGCAATACCGACAAGCCATGACCCTCTGGAGTCACTGAGATGCCCTAATGTGCCGCATTTTTCCCTCGAGACTTCACGATGTAGCACAGAAGTGGTTCGAAAGGCTCCCCCACCGGTCGATCAAGAATTTCAAATCCCTAGCCGAACTTTTTACGGCCTGATTCATTACCAGTAGCTCCCATCCTAAAAGGATGGATGCTCTACTGACAATGAAGAAAATGCCTCAAGAGACCCTCCGAGAATACGCGAAGAGGTACTGGGAGTTATTCAATGAGATCGAGGACTGCGCGGAGGAAGTGGTAGTGGCCTCCTTCAAAATTTGGCTCCCTAGTTCTTCCCTCCTCTACCAGTCCCTGACGAAGAAGGAAGCTATGACTATTGACGACCTAATGGCCCGAATCGAGAAATACGCAAAGGTGGAAGATGTCACCCGCTCTAATACAGGAAAAAATGGTCGAGCTAAGCTCACTACCAAGAGAGGTGAGAAAACTAAGAACCAGAGGAAAGGAGGAAAGGAGGAAAGAACGGGGGCAAGAATGGCTCCAAGAACGGAGGGAACCATGACGCATCAAAAGCATTCCAGGCGGTCAACACCGTCTTCAAAGAACCAATTTACAAGGTTCTCGCGAAGATCAAGGATGAGCCATTCATCAAGTGGCCCAGGAAGATGTGAGGAGATCCCTCGAAGAGGAACAGTGCGTTGAGATGCGCTTTTCACAAAGAGGGAGGACACAAGACCGAGCACTGCAAAGCTCTTAAGTCTCACCTCGAAGAGTTGGCCCAGTCCGGGCATTTGAACGACTTTTTGGAAAAAAGGGAAGAGAAAGTGACTGCCAACAGAGAGGTGACCCGACAACGTGCTGGAGGATGATGCTGGACACAAGTTTGCAGTAATCCACGGAGTATCTAACGTCAAGCAGATACAAGGGAACTCAGCTCGAATGGAGATGAAAAAACTTACAGCGGTAATGCAGGCTTTTCAAATCGATCCAGCAAAATCACAGTCAGGAAAGCGTCGACGAGCAGAGGACGTAAACTATAACAAGCATATCATTTTCACGGATGAAGATTTGATGGGAGTAAGGACCCCACATCATGATGCCCTGGTCATTACACTCAGGATATCCAACTTTGACATCGACAAGCTGCTCGTCGATCAAGGAAGCTCATCCGAAGTAATGTAACTCGACCTATTCAGGAAGTTAAAGTTGAGCGTCGCAGACCTAAAGGAAGCTACTATTCCTTTGGTCGACTTTGCTGGGAAAATGACCATGCCCCTAGGCAAGATAGTGCTGCCAGTTCGTGCTGGGAACGTCTCCAAGATGATTGAGTTTTTGGTAGTTGACATCGAATCACCGTACCAGGCCATCCTCGGCAGAGGATTGCTTCATGCAATGAAGGCGATCTCCTCGACCTACCACCAGAAGCTCAAGTATGTAACCGAGCGAGGCGTAATGGAGATCCACGGCAACCAAGCGATGGCAAGGAAGTGCTTCATAGCAGCCATCCGACCAAATCCAGAGAAGAAGACCGGTCAACCCATCGAGAAAGTTGAAGAGGGTGTGATACCTTCTAAATAGCAATTAAAGTATGGAAGACCTAGAATAGAGGAGACCAGGATCCTCCCCTCCGAGCGTGTCATCGAGGACCTGGTATAAATTATAGCTAAAGTTGGTGACAGTAGCAGAGTCTTCTTGATTGGAGCATCTCTCACCGACCAAGAACAGAAGGAGTTGACGACCTTGCTGAGACACAACGTAGATGTTTTCGCATGGGAACTATATGAGCTTCCTGGCATTGATCCTAATATGGTCTGTCATCAGCTACACGTCGACCCCACATTCAAGCCAGTCATACAGAAGGCACAGATAACTGCACCCGAGAAGGCTAAAGCGGTCGAAAAGGAAGTCGAAAAACTGCTGGATGCAGGATCCATACAGGAAGTGCAATTCCCCAAGTGGTTGTCCAACCCAGTAGTAGTTCCGAAGAACAATGGGAAGTGGAGAGTTTGCATCGACTTCACTGACCTCAACAAAGCATGCCCTAAGGATAGTTTCCCCCTCCCAAAGATAGACCAACTAGTAGATGCCACTGCAACTCACGAGCGAATGAGTTTCCTGGACACATACTCAGGATATCACCAGATCCCCTTATATGCCCCAGACCAGGACAAAACGGCATTCATCATGACAGTTGGCTTGTATTGCTACAAGGTCATGCCATTTGGGCTCAAGAATGCGGAGGCAACCTATCAGCGGCTGGTCAGAATAATATTCAAGGATCAAATGGGAGACACAATGGAGGTCTACATCGATGACATGCTCGTTAAGAGCAAGAAGAAGGAAAATCACCTCTCAGACCTGTCAAAGACCTTCGAAATCCTCAGGAAGTACCGAATGAAGCTTAATGCGAGCAAGTGTTCCTTCGGAGTCCAGTCAGGAAAATTTCTTGGATACTTGGTCAATAAGAAAGGCATAGAAGCTAATCCAGACCAGATCGATGCAATTAACAGGGTACAACCCCCTAGAACAGTCCGGGACGTACAGAAGCTCACTGGAATGCTCGCTGCCTTAAATCGCTTCATTTCCAAATCCTTCGAGAAGTGCAAGCCTTTTTTCCAGCTTCTAAAAGGGAGTAAATCGATAGAATGGAGCCCAGACTGCTCACGAGCTTTGGACGAGCTCAAGTCCTACTTAAGCTCTCCACCGCTGCTTGTCATACCACAGCAAACAGATTCTTTGTACCTGTACCTCTCGGTATCCAATCACACTGTCAGCTCGGCGTTAATATGCGAGGTCACAGGAATCCAACACCCCATTTACTACGCGAGCAAGACCTTATTAGACGTCGAGCAAAGGTACCAGCCATTGGAGAAGCTCGCCTTTACACTGGTGATAGCATCGAGGAAGCTGAAGCATTATTTTGAAGCCCATACTGTCATCGTCCTTACATCTCATCCCCTTAAGGCTATCCTAAGGACAACGGATTTGTCGGACAGATTGTCTAAGTGATCAGTCGAGCTCGGTCGGTTTGACATCCAATTTCAACTAAGGACAGTTATCAAGGGTCAGATCCTTGCTAATTTCATAGCCGAATTCACAAGCGAAGAACTCCCTGACTAACCTCAACCAACAAAGCAAAAGGAGAACCAAGCAAGAGTGGAAACCTGGAAACTATTCGTTGATGGAGCCTCCAACTCAAAGGGGGCAGGCATAGGCATTGTTCTCATCACCCTAGAAAACACCATCCTTGAGCAAGGAATCAGGCTTGTATTTACAGCCTCCAACAACGAAGCAGAGTACGAAGCCCTAATAGCCGGTCTCCAAAAGGCACAAACTCTGGGAGCAAAACATTTACAGGTGTTCAGCGATTCTCAACTAGTCTCCAATAAGATAAGTGGAGATTACAACGTGAAGGATGAAAGAATGGCAGCCTACCTCGTCTTGGTGAGAAAACTAATGACGAGCTTTGAGGAGATCAACATCCAGCAGTTTCCCAGAGGGCAAAACAGTCATGCCGACGCTTTAACAGCCCTAAGCTCGGCAGTTGATTCTAGCCTTAAAAGGGTCATTCCCATCGATTTCCTTATTTGTCTGAGCATTAACCACAACAGAAAGCTGCCAAACGTGGAATAAATACTCCAGGTGGGATCAGCCCCCAGCTGGATGGACCCCTTAAAAGACTATTTAAAGGAGGACACGCTCCCAGTGGATAAGAAAACCGCCCACCAGATAAGAGTCAAAGCTGCTCGCTTTCATTTATCTACAGGAGGCGACTTGTATAAGAAGTCCTTCTTCGGTCCCTACCTTAGATGCGTCCACCCAGGCGATATCGAGAAAGTGCTGCGCGAGCTTCACAAAGGAATCTATGGAAGTCATGTTGGAGGAAGTTCTCTAGCCTTTCGAGCAATGAAGGAAGGCTATTGGTGGCCATATATGCAAAAGGACTCCGCAGTATATGTCCCCAAATGCCTGAAATGCCAACTTCACGCTCCTATGGTCCACCAACCCGCCAGCGACCTAAAATCCCTGACCAGCCCATGGCCCTTCGCCCAATGGGGAATGGACATCGTGGGACCACTGCCCACCGCTGCCGGCAATCACAAATACCTGTTGGTTGCAACTGATTACTTCACCAAATGGATTGAGGCAGAACCATTGGCAAACATCCGAGACGCTGATATGATAAGGTTCATATGGAGGAATATAATCACTCGATTCGGAATCCCCAGAACCATCATCACTGATAATGGGACACAATTCGAGAGTGGCCCCTTTCAGGACTTCTATAACGAACACGGGATCAGGCACAACTTTAGTTCGGTGGCCTACCCTCAGAGCAATGGGCAAGCAGAAACTTCCAACAAAACTGTGATCGATGGATTGAAGAAGCGATTAGAGCGAGCCAAAGGCGCATGGGCAATCGAGCTACCCCATGTCCTATGGGCATACCGAACAACTCCTCGACGAGCAACAGGAGAAACCCCATTTTTGCTAACATATGGCATAGAAGCAGTCATCCCACTAGAAGTGGGTTTGCCAACAATGAGATCCGACCTTGTCGACCAAGGCCAGAACGATGAGGCATTGCTCGCTGAACTCGACCTCGCCGACGAGCGCAGAGAACTTGCCCTAGTGAAGCTTGCGAGCTATCAGCAACAGCTCGCAAAGCACTACCACAAAAGGGTTAACCCGAGAAGATTCCAAGTTGGGGACTATGTTCTAAGGAAATTCCTGGGCAACACAGTAAAGTCATCAGACGACAAGCTAGGCCCAAACTGGGAAGGACCCTTTAAAGTAACTAAAGACGACCTGCAAGGTGCCTATCATTTGGAAACGATGGAGGGCAGATAGATACCACGAGCATGGAACACAGCTCATCTCAAGAAATTCTATTTTTATATTCTCAAGGAATTCTATTGTTGAATCTTTTTCTTGTATTTGTTATGTGAAAGGACAGTTCATTTCCCTTATTACTAATGAAATCAGTAACAGTTGCATTTTATCACACATCTTTTCCAAATCATAGGCACGATGGTCGATATAGCAGGGGAATACCCCTCCTCAGATCATCGTCATGAAACACGAGAGACCTCTTAGCATTGCCCCTGGCAATATATAAAGCCCTACAGAGGATTCTTAGGCAATGCGAACAGATTTTATACTGGCCATCAAACCTACTTTGGTTGAGCAAAATCCTGATCGGATGAAGACATTCAATACCAGGTGTGTCCTCGCCAATTGCCCTACTTAGGCCTAAGGGAGTGTGACGACACAACCTAAAAGGTAAAATGGGGCATAATGGTATTTTGGTATTATACTGGACTGGGGGGACACTTGCATGACAAAACAAAAAGGATTATGAAGCAGCAAGAATATAAAAAGATTGGATGAACACGTTTAGTCGGCAAAGTTGCCCAAAACATGAACTTTTCATTAATCTCTTATATTTACAACAATGATAATACATGTTTAGTCGGCGAAGCTCGCCCAAAGCATTTACATTATCAAAAAAGACAAAAGAATGACAACTTGTTATATTTACAACAATGATAATACATGTTTAGTCGGCGAAGCTCGCCCAAAGCATTTACATTATCAAAAAAAGACAAAAGAATAACAACTTGCAAAATCTCAAGAAGGTGGAAGCCTCCGAACAAGATAATCTGCCACTCTAGCTCTTCGTCTGTCATCAGGAGCGGGGACCAGCTCTTCCACAACCTCATCTGCGTCCAACTCCAATAGTTGCCGAGGAATAGCATCAATGGGGATCCATCGATCATCCTTCCTGAATGGGTTGGGCATCAGAGTGGAGGAGGACATCTCGTGACGATACCATAACACCGAGTTCCTCGGGACCTGAAGCTCTTTCAAGGCACTCAACCACCCTCTGATGAAAGAAAGTTCCTCGAACTCGGATAGTCTAGTTGAAGCATCTAGCCAGCCTTGATCATAACCGTCAGCCCACGCTTGTCAAGGACCCTTCTTGAATAAGTGCCGCAATCGGGTAACGTCGCTTTGAAGCCCAGTAGCAATTACATATGCTCGCCGGACATCAATGCGGAGCTCTTCCATCTCCTTATCACGCTATTCTTCTGCTTTCCTGTTCCTGACCCTGGTGCTCCTACCAGCTCACGGGAGGGGAGGACGAGTGGAACCTCGCGGCATAGGAGGAGTATATCCAGCTCGCGACGACGAGGAGCCTTGCAGAACTGCTGAAATAGTGCTCGGCACATGCTCTCTAAGTTATAGGACTTTCCTCCTCAGGTTTTCATTCTCCTGCTGCAGGAACTCCCCAACTTGGTTGATCTCGGTGGCCTCTAGTAACCTTGCTCTCAGTACATTGACTTCCTCTTGCACTGAGGCACCAATGCCTTCCATCTCCTGGAGCCTGTCCTTTAGCTTAGCCACTAGCTCGGACTGCTCCTTATACTTTTGATTCCTTGACCTGAGAGATTTGCAAAGCCTAACAAAAGCCTGACGAACCTGAGGACTGGCATTGGGACCAAGAGTCCTTCCCAATTGAGATGTGGAAGGAATATGCTCTTCTACATCAGTCAACTACAAGACATAAAAGGGCAATGGAGAGAAAAATCAATCAATGCACTGGAAAAGAAGCCTTTTCATTTCATTGATAAAAGTCAATTACATCAAGCAGAAATTGGAAAAATTACAAGTAGAGGTACAACAATAGTCCTAAAAGAAGATTAACTAGCAACCTCAGGCTGCCCAGAGGTGGCTGGCTGCTTCCCCTTGTCAGCAGCAGCAGAGGCATCCCCCTCTACAGGGATGCCCTCAGCCGCCTGGGCAGGATAAGCATCGGCAAGAATTGTCTGAGAAGCAAAATCAACACCCTCGATGGCTGGGGCAGGGGCTTCTTCGTCCACAGTTGGCCTCGGACCCGGGTCATGCTCGTCGAACAGAGGAGATTCAGCATCAACACCAGCAGCTAAGAGGGCCTTGTTCCAGCCCTTTTTGAAGTTCAAACGGCTGATGTAGCCTATCTGAACCACGGCGTCTTCGTAAGCAGCGGTCCACCCGGAGTTATATGAATCCTCCTTGATGGTGGCTACCTAGGACTCTTTCTCCTTTAACTGCTCGGTCAGAACCTTATTCTCCTCCACGACCTCCAGCTTGCTCAAGCAGACTAGGTCATAGGCCTACCTCAGCTTGCTCAGCTCCTTAACCGTCGCATCCCTCTCTCAATTAGAATTGATGAGGGCAAGATCAGAGGAAGCTCGGGCGGCGTCAGCAGTCTTTAAATCAGCCTCCAGCTGAGAACCCCTGGCTTCCAGAGCGGACTTTTACTGCTCCAGCTCGCCATTCCTTCTCACCAACTCGTCGCGAGAACGATAGAGCACGACGAAGTCAGTCACATACTGCCAAAAATAAAGAAGAGATCAAGAAGGAGAAACAACTAAAACTTGTTAAAGAATTGAAAAATGGAGAGGATCTTACTAAGGATAGCCTCTGGCTAGCTTGTAAGGCCAATTGATCAGACCCCAGTGCCCTCTGGCGATCTGCAGGAAGAACTGCCCTCTCGAGCAGCGCAGGTGCCAGCTGAGGAGAAATGTCAACTAATGCCCCCTCGGGCAAAGCAGACACCAGGACCAAGGCTTGCCCAGCCTTCGTCCTTGACTCCATCTTTATCCTCTCTTCCTCTTTCTCCTTCTCCATTCTCTTCTTCTCCTCTATCCTCTTCTTTTCCTCCACCTTCTTTCTCTCCTCCTCCTTTTTTCTCTCCCTCTCTCTCACCTGCTTTTCCTCTCTCCTCTTCCTCTCTTGCTCATGAGTAGAAGACCGAGAACCAGTATCCACGGCCCCAGAAGTAGACTTTTATTTCTTTGACCTTTGTGCAAGAAGCACGTGGTCCTCATCATCATCTCTAATCAAGTTCTTCCTTGGAGGCATCTCTTCACCTGAACTGCTGGAAGTACTCGACGATTCTCGAGCTTCAGAATCCTCCTCACTTTCAGAGGAACTTCTACTATCAGAGCTCCCTTCACCCAAATTACTCGCAGCTCCTACAGGCTCACTCTCAGAGCTGCTCTCCTCTTCGTCCAACTGGATAGGCTCAGCAGTAGTCTCTTTGAAAGAATCAAACTCTGGTACACTATCCACAGGCCATGCTATGAAGTTGGAGCCTACGTTCTTATACTAGAGCAAAAAGGCAGCAGACCTGGGATGCTCGCCGTCACCCAGAGGCTCCCTGATATTCCAAGCTTTCACCAACTCCGAGATACGAACCTCTTTGAGAGCAGGCTCCAAATTCTTTGACCTCGCTGTGGAAGAAAAAGCAAAAAGGGGTTAGAAAAGTCACAAATCAGCAAAGGTTGAAACAACAGTACAATGTCTACCTATATATTATTCCCCATAAAAAGGAATAGTGAACCTCTCAGACCTCGACCCTTCAAATTGGGGAGAGAACTGCCAGTTCCTAAGGAGAAAACCCTCTTGCCAGTAGTCCTTATGGGAATCAGGTAGGTTTACTACCAATACCCTATCAGGGCTCCTAGCTTTGAGGTATAAGACACCCGAACTAGTTCGAGAAAAGGAATAGCAGAAACAGATCTCGGAAAGTCCTAACCTAGTACCATACAATTGATTTATTCTATAGACGCCATTTACTATTTTCCACACATTGGGCGAGCATTGTGCAGAAACAATATTGAAATAGCCAAAGAAATGCAGAAACAAATCATTGGGAGGGAAAGTGAGTCCCCCTGGGAAAGTAACAGAACATGGATCCAGTGGGAATCCTCTATATCCCTAACGTTCCTAGGAGGGGAGGCACGACACTCAATATCTACCCACTCAGGGATGTTATAGAACTTCCTAAATTTAGAGATTGACCTATTTCTAATCTTCGCCATTAAAAACTCAAGAAAAGCTACAAACCAAAGAGAAAGTGCAAAAGAAAGGGCACGAGAAACTTACAAAACAGAAAATCGGCTCAAGTGATGAAGAAGCACGAGATCAAGATGACTAAGAAGCAATGGGAATGGGAATTGAGAGAAGAAGGTACGAGGCGCTAGAGTTCTCAGAAGAAAAAAGAGTAATGGAAAGGCTGAAGCGACGGAAGAAAAAGTAGGCTATCGCAACAAGCCTTCAATTCTAATCATAGTTCACAGTAAGCGAAGCGGCTGCCGCCAAAACAGACTCCACAGCTCTCGAGGAAGTGCAACACGGCCTCTATGGCTAATCATGTAAATCTATTGAGCCCATTGTGACACCCCGACTAATTAAATACCGGGTAGCTACTCCTTTATTAAATTAATTCAAAATGTCAAGTTGGTCCAGTTAATAGCATCACTGTCGAAAACATTTTAATGATTACTAACCACCTAGTATTTAAAAAGTAAGTGCCAAATTTTAATTAAAGTCCGGTTAACATGCAACAAGTGTAATAAAGAATAATAACACCATTCACCATAAAGAAGTAAATAGAAAGAACATCACATAACGTAAATAAAGTCTGGAGGAAAAACTCCTCACTACAATCCCATAACTGAAATAAGTAAACCGAAAACTAAAACAGTACATGCCAAAGTCTGAAACTGAAATGGAACTGTAACTCTAATAGAAATGGGCAACATGCCCTACAACTGATAGATAATGAATCTGGAATCCAAGTGATAGAGGCGTCTACAAGCAAATCCCTGTAGCTTCCAGAAACAGCTACAGCTCGTCACCTGAATGAATGTCCTATGCATGGTGTCCTTGTGGCTGGGCACCTAAAATGGTTTTACAAAGAAAAAGATTTGAAAAGCAAACGGGTCAGAGCCCGAATGTGGAGTTATATTTTAAAAACCTGCAAGTGCTTTAAAAACATTTAAAACATTAAATGCAAAGTACATGTTAGGACGTGCACTCACATGATATTCTCACCTCTCGTCTAACTGTGCACTCCTAACGGAAGTACCCATCTATAACGACACAAATCACTAGCTAAGTACCATCATATCTAGCTAGACTGTCATAGGTCCTACCCTTATTATTCGGTTCTATCAACATTACAACGCTCGTAATTAAGTAGGGGTTTAACGTAAACTCAGATGCTCAATATGCAATATATATAACTATCAGCTAACTCGTTATGTTTCACGAAGCAATACCGTAATTATATTCACAACATTAACATGAAGGTTCCCACTAATTAAGTGTATATTATTCACATCATAAATATACAATATAAGCACCCCGAGAACTAAGCTGCGGTGCACACATACTCTGCTATCCATCCCGGTACATCACGTACATAAGGATTACATATTCCGAATCTCTCAGGAATAGTTCACAGATAACAACATCACAAAGAATGGAGGCGAACACAGTCACATCACATAGGTCACGCACATACCTACGCTCCTATGATCAGCGGACTTATTAATATCCCAATAAGTCTTTCTATGACCTATGTTCATCAAGGTAACCAGTCTAAATCCGGGCAACACAAGGATTAGAGGGCCCTAAGCGAACGCAAACCTCCCGTGATAGCAAGTATGGTAGGTATGTCATACACACAAATCATATACCAATACTAAGTAAACACTCGTCTTAGTAATCCCGTAGTTTAATCGTAGTACATATCGCATTCTCGTACTAACTTATAATTAACGCAATTTATACTATTCCGGTTTATCATCACACGCGCCATAATCTATTCTCACGTCGTAGTAGACACTCACGTCTCAACCCAAACCGTCCATTTAATATAACTCTCGTATATAATTTCCTTCTCATAAATACCCAAAAGTCCCAATTCTATCTATACATCATCAAAGGAATGTTAACTCTACCCTCGAAAAAGTTTACGGGACTCCGAAAATCAAAACAGTCCAAAAAGGACCAAACTGTCAACTCGTTAGAAGTCTCGTTCGAACGAGACTGTTCGAACGAGATTCCTCTGTCAACTCGTTAGAAGTCTCGTTCGAACGAGGCTGTTCGAACGAGATTCCAGTTCGTTCGAACGAACTGTACCTTCTAACGATATCTCGTTCGAACGAGATATCGAACGAAATCCCTTCTCGTTAGCAGCGACTGGTCAACTCGTTAGAAGCTCGTTCGAACGAGTTCGTTCGAACGACCTGGGTAGGGGCTTCTAACGAGCTACCAGATTCGTCCCAGATTTTTTTTAGTTACGTTTCTCACCATTTTTGACACCTCAAGTCTTCTCCAAAGTTCGTTCTAACAATGTTTTAAGTCCTCTAATCATACTAGAACATGCTTAGGTCATAAACTAACATCTTTGGAGGCATTAATGCATCCTAAACATCATTAAATCACAAGATTTTATACTTATCCCCAATTTTATCAAGAACATGAACCCTAGATTTATATCATCATCAAATCCCAGAATTTAATCCGTTCTAATCACAATTATCATGAGAATAATCACCTACCTATCATTCTACATGCAATTCTCTTCAAAATATTCAAGTTCTAAACTCCAAACTACATGGGTTTTCATATTTCACCAAGAACAAACACAAAATTCGAATTTTTCTAACATGGAAAGAACATTCTTTGAAATTAAATGGAATTAAGTCACTTGCCTTGGTTGTCTCTGAGTTTGGATGATGGTTTGATGAAGATTTTTCTGCAGAATTCCCTCTCTCCAAGCTTCTTCTCCAATGGTGTCTTAAGGTGGCTAGGGTTTGATTTGGGAAACTTAGAAAACTCTTCTAATAACCTACGTAGCCTTCTAGGTTAATATGGTTTGGTTAATGGGCTTAGTGGGTTAAATCCACATCAGATTAAGACTCCCAATTTTCGTCACTTTTAATTCCTCAAAATGTAAAATTACCAAAATACCCCTTTAAGTTGCCGGTATGGCCTAAAAATACCCCGGAATCCAAACTATACCCCCGGCTAGTGTTTTCTGACTATCTCGACCCTTCCGGACGCGTTGGCGCACTCAAAATGACCATACGGTTTATATATTTTAAATTTACTTTTATAGTCAAAATATTACACCGTGACGCGGCGGTCCCACGCGTCTCAACAAAATTTCTAAAATGCCGTATATAAATCTCACGACAAATTTCATAATTCCAATTTCATATATACTCATATATGCACATAATTAAATACCAACTCACATCTCGTTAGTATATTTATAACCCGGATTAATTTCCAATTAATACGCATTTAATTAGTTAATCCCAAAAATAAATATAGCCAAAAGTACGGGGTATTACATACTTCCCCCCTAATAACTGAATTTCGTCCCGAAATTCGAAACTAGAAAGTACCGGCTAAAAATAACTCTGGATAACGTTCGCGCATCTCATCCTCGCGCTCCCATGTGGACTCCTCAACATTGTGATGTCTCCACTGAACACGCACTAACGGAATTATCTTTGACCGCAGTTTCCTCTCGCTTCGGTCCAAAATAGCAATTGGCCCCTCCTCGTAGGAGCTATTCGGTTGGAGATCGATGTCCTCCACAGCAATTTGAGAATGAGCCAAATTATCTCTAAGGTATTTCCTCAGCGAGGAAATATGGAACACGTCGTGAATCCGATGCAAATGCTCCGGTAACCCAAGTCTATACGCAACCGGTCCGATCCGGTCAATAATAGGAAACAACCCCACATACCTTGGTGCCAACTTCCCCTTCTTCCCGAAACACATAATCCCCTTCATAGGAGATACTCTGAGAAAAACCTGGTCCCCCACTTGGAACTCTCTGAAAAACCTCCTCGCATCAGCATAACTCTTCTGCCTGTCTTGAGCTACCCGAATGCGACTCCGAATCAACTCAATCCTTGCCGAAGTATCCTGAATCACTTCCGGCCCAAGCAGTTTGTTGTCCCCCACCTCTAACCAACATGCTGGGGAACGACAAGGCCTACCGTACAATGCCTCAAACGGAGCCATGCCAATAGTGAACTGATAGGAGTTGTTGTAAGCAAACTCCACCAGTGGAAGGTACTGCTCCCATCCACCCCCGAAGTCAATAATGCACATGCGTAGCATGTCCTCCAACATTTGATTTGTGCGCTCGGTCCGACCATCGGTCTGCGGATGATAAGCCGTACTCAATCATAATTCCGTGCCCATGGCCTCCTGGAAACTCTCCCAAAACCGCGAAACAAATATCTTGTCTCTGTCAGACACGATATTTAGGGGCACACCGTGAAGTCTCACAATCTCTGAAATGAAGAGCTGGGCATACTGTCCCGTAGTGTAGTCAGTCCTTACGGGTAAAAAGTGAGCGACTTTGGACAACCTGCCCACAATTACCCAAATGGAGTCGTGACCCCTCTGCAACGTAGGCAACCCCGTGATAAAGTCCATGGATATGCCCTCCCACATCCACACCGGGACCTCCAATGGCTGTAGCAATCCTGCCGGTCTCTGATGATCCACTTTTACAAGATGACAAGTGGCGCATTTCGAAACAAACTCAGCGATATCTCTCTTCATACCGCTCCACCAATACTGGCGTCTCATGTCTTGGTACATTTTGTCCCCTCCGGGATGTACCGCGAACCATGAGCCGTGCGACTCTGCCATCACATCGTGTCGCAATTCATCCCCTTCTGGAACTACCAATCTCCCATTGAAGCGTAATCCCCCGTCTGAGCTAACGGTATAGGACTCAGCTCCCTCTGCTAGTAATCGAACTATCTGCTCCTGATAGAACGAGTCATTAGCATGTGCCCGTACTACCTTCATGACAATCTGCGGTGTAACGGTCATCACAGACATGAAAGATCGGGCCACTGCATCCTGGTGTCCCAATTCCTTCCACTTAGCCTTCCTCACCTCTGCCACCTCATCTGCTGGTCTGTGGCTCAACGCGTCTGCTACCACGTTAGCCTTACCTGGGTGATACTGGATGTCGAACTGGTAGTCCTTCACAAACTCAAGCCACCTACGCTGCCGCATATTCAATTCCTTCTGCGTGAACAGATACTGTAGGGACTTGTGGTCTGTGAATAGTTGGAACTTCTCCCCCAAGAGATAGTGTCTCCAAATCCGTAGGGAAAATACCACTGCCGCCAACTCCAAATCATGCGTGGGGTAATTCTTCTCATGAGGCTTAAGCTTACGGGAAGCATAAGCTATGGCCTGTCTCTCCTGCTGCAATACACCTCCCAGTCCTTGCAAGGACGCATCGTTGTAAACCAAATACTCCACTCCCGGTCTCGGCAATGCTAACACAGGTGCTGAGGTCAATTTGTCCTTCAATTCATCGAATGCCAACTGACAGGCATCACTCCAGATGTAGGGCACACCCTTACGAGTCAGATGTGTCAAAGGTCATGCTATCTCCGAGAAACCCCGAATAAACCTCCTGTAGTATCCTGCTAGACCCAAGAAACTACGAATCTCCGTTGGTGTCGTGGGTTGTCCCCACTCCCTCATCGCTGAAACTTTCCCCGGATCAACAGATATTCCCCGGTCGGAAATGATATGTCCCAAAAACTGGACTTCTTTCAGTCAAAACCCGCACTTCTCATATTTTGCATATAACTCGTTCTGACGAAGTGTCTGCAAAACCTGCCTCAAATGCTCGGCGTGCTCCTCCTCTGTCTGGGAGTAAACCAGAATATCATCAATGAAGACAATGATAAACTGGTCTAGGAAATCCCTGAACACTCTGTTCATCATGTCCATAAACACTGCTGGAGCGTTGGTCAAACCGAAAGGCATAACCCGGAACTCGTAAGAACTATATCTCGACAACAACGCAGTCTTCGAGACATCCTCCTCCCTGATACGCAACTGATGGTATCCCGATCTCAAATCAATCTTCGAGAAGAAAGAATCTCCTCTCAACTGGTCGAATAAGTCATCGATTCGAGGCAACGGATACTTATTCCGTATCGTGACCTTATTCAACTCTTGGTAGTCCACACACAATCTCAGTGAACCGTCCCTCTTCTTCACAAATAAAACTGGAGCCCCCCAAGGTGAGTTACTCCTGCGAATAAAGCCCTGACCTAACAACTGCTCTATCTGATCTCGTAACTCTCGCATCTCAGCTGGATCCATACGGTACGGTGCACGTGCTATAGGTCTCATACCCGGTAGCAAATCTATAACAAAGTCTATCTCTCGACTGCGTGGTAAGCCTGGTATCTCCTGAAACACATCCGAATACTCCCTAACAACTGGGATAGAATCTAAAGGAATCACTACCTCCTTAGAGGTATCCTCCTCAATGTAATACAGATGAGCGGTCGATCCTCCCTCTGGGCGAGGCATCGCCACTACGAACATCTCTTGCCCCGGAATGGCAAAAATAATGCTCCCGCTGAAGCAGTCAATCATGGCCCTATAAGCTACGAGCCAATCCATACCGATGATCACATCGTGAACATGCATATCTAATACCAACATGTCTGCAGGTAATACCAAACCACCAATCTCTACCCCCACTCCCCGGCATATAAAGAAAATAAGTGACCCACTCCCCAATGGTGAGTCGACACACGTCACTGTGCTCTCTGCCGTAGCTAACAATCCTAAAGCTTTCGTGAAGTGTGTAGCTATAAAATAGTGTGTAGCACCCGTATCAAATAATACCCGACCCATAGTGCCATGGATAGGAAACGTACCCTCAATCGCGGGCGGTGCCTGTGGAACTGCAGCCTGGTGGACGTTGTAGACACGTCCATACTGTAGCTGCCCCTGTTGAACTGGGACCGCTGGAATGGGTGGCAATGCTGCCATATGTGGCGGTGCGGGAAGAGCGGAGGGAAACATAGGCCTATGTGGCTTCTGGCGAGCACGCTGCTGTTGTTGCTGTGGGGCCCTGCCCCTATCAGGACAATCCTGTCGCTTATGGCCAGTCTTGCCACAAACAAAGCACTTCCCCGGGAAGTTCCCTCCTCTCTGTCCCTGCTGTCCCCGGTCCTGGTGGCCGTTACCGTTCCTCCCTTGGCCCTGCTGGCCCTGGTGAAACTGCTGCCCATTCTGCCCCTGTTGGCCCTGATGGCCGTTTGGACCCTGATGGCCCTGACAAAAACCTCCCTGTCCCTGTCTGTAGTTCCCTGATCGGAACCTCTTATTATCCCCCTGCTGGGAGCCCTGCTCATTCTGCCTCTGCCCCTGACCAGATTGTGCCCCGCTGGCACTATGTCCTCCAGTCCTGCCCTGATGGCTAGACTCCCCCGACCTCTTGCCCTCGGCCATATGAAAACGGTGGTCCTGGCAGTGTAACAATGCAGCGTTAACCACATTAGAATAAGTGGCCAACGATAGGTTCCCTAGCAGATGCTGACGGATCCTCCAAGTCAACCCGTCCGTGAACTTCTCAATCTTCTTCTTCTCTGTTGGTATCTCATCTGGAACGATATTCAACAGATTCGTGAACTCGGCCTCATACTCGGCCACAGTCTTACCCTCCTGCCTCAGACTCATCAGCTTCCTCCTCATTTTCGTATGAACAGCTGACGGAAAGTACTTACGGTCGAACCGCACCCAGAACTCCTGAATCGTGAGAGTATCCCTCTCCTCCATGGTGGTAATAGACTCCCACCACTGTAGCGCAGATCCAACTAGCTTGAAACTAGCTAGCAC
This sequence comes from Sambucus nigra, assembly GCA_949130495.1. Classification (NCBI taxonomy): domain Eukaryota; kingdom Viridiplantae; phylum Streptophyta; class Magnoliopsida; order Dipsacales; family Adoxaceae; genus Sambucus; species Sambucus nigra. The sequence goes on along the minus strand of OX422221.1, from coordinate 329,901,741 downwards.
CTGCTTCTGGACGTTCGTGCACTCATACATCCTTAAGTGCCTCTGCATATCCTTCCTCCACTGGCTCGAGACTACCACATCTGAGCTACCTGCAAACTCTGGCGGATGCGCTTTCTGAAAAGCGTTACGTACACGCTCCCAAGCAAACGGGAATGCATTAGCCTGTACTGGCGCGGCAACCGGCGCCTGAGGTGGTGCCTGCTGAACAACGGCAATGGCGTCATTTACCGCTTGGGCTACTATAGCTGCAACCTCAGCGGCGTTCATCATGCCCTGAACTGGAGCAGGCTGGGGTTCGGGCGTTGCATCCCTGGGAACTCGTCGTGCACGTCGTGGAGGCATCTAAAATAAGAACAAAGTTTATAAGTTCGTTGTTTATAAACTTAAGATAGCTAAAGAACGAAGCATACACAAAAAGAGTACAACAGTCCTAAAATATAGGGCTCTATATCAAAGAAACTTAGCGGAAACATAATAAGCCGTCAGATCCTAAAGGACACTAGAACCTGATGCTCTGATACCACCTGTGACACCCCGACTAATTAAATATCGGGTAGCTACTCCTTTATTAAATTAATTCAAAGTGTCAAGTTGGTCCAGTTAATAGCATCACTGTCGAAAACATTTTAATGATTACTAACCACCTAGTATTTAAAAAGTAAGTGCCAAATTTTAATTAAAGTCCGGTTAACATGCAACAAGTGTAATAAAGAATAATAACACCATTCACCATAAAGAAGTAAATAGAAAGAACATCACATAACGTAAATAAAGTCTGGAGGAAAAACTCCTCACTACAATCCCATAACTGAAATAAGTAAACCGAAAACTAAAACAGTACATGCCAAAGTCTGAAACTGAAATGGAACTGTAACTCTAATAGAAATGGTCAACATGCCCTACAACTGATTGATAATGAATCTGGAATCCAAGTGATAGAGGCGTCTACAAGCAAATCCCTGTAGCTTCCAGAAACAGCTACAGCTCGTCACCTGAATGAATGTCCTATGCATGGTGTCCTTGTGGCTGGGCACCTAAAATGGTTTTACAAAGAAAAAGATTTGAAAAGCAAACGGGTTAGAGCCCGAATGTGGAGTTATATTTTAAAAACCTGCAAGTGCTTTAAAAACATTTAAAACATTAAATGCAAAGTACATGTTAGGACGTGCACTCACATGATATTCTCACCTCTCGTCTAACTGTGCACTCCTAACGGAAGTACCCATCTATAACGACACAAATCACTAGCTAAGTACCATCATATCTAGCTAGACTGTCATAGGTCCTACCCTTATTATTCGGTTCTATCAACATTACAACTCTCGTAATTAAGTAGGGGTTTAACGTAAACTCAGATGCTCAATATGCAATATATATAACTATCAGCTAACTCGTTATGTTTCACGAAGCAATACCGTAATTATATTCACAACATTAACATGAAGGTTCCCACTAATTAAGTGTATATTATTCACATCATAAATATACAATATAAGCACCACGAGAACTAAGCTGCGGTGCACACATACTCTGCTATCCATCCCGGTACATCACGTACATAAGGATTACATATTCCGAATCTCTCAGGAATAGTTCACAGATAACAACATCACAAAGAATGGAGGCGAACACAGTCACATCACATAGGTCACGCACATACCTACGCTCCTACGATCAGCGGACTTATTAATATCCCAATAAGTCTTTCTATGACCTATGTTCATCAAGGTAACCAGTCTAAATCCGGGCAACACAAGGATTAGAGGGCCCTAAGCGAACGCAAACCTCCCGTGATAGCAAGTATGGTAGGTATGTCATACACACAAATCATATACCAATACTAAGTAAACACACGTCTTAGTAATCCCGTAGTTTAATCGTAGTACATATCGCATTCTCGTACTAACTTATAATTAACGCAATTTATACTATTCCGGTTTATCATCACACGCGCCATAATCTATTCTCACATCGTAGTAGACACTCACGTCTCAACCCAAACCGTCCATTTAATATAACTCTCGTATATAATTTCCTTCTCATAAATACCCAAAAGTCCCAATTCTATCTATACATCATCAAAGGAATGTTAACTCTACCCTCGAACAAGTTTACGGGACTCCAAAAATCAAAACAGTCCAAAAAGGACCAAACTGTCAACTCGTTAGAAGTCTCGTTCGAACGAGACTGTTCGAACGAGATTCCTCTATCAACTCGTTAGAAGTCTCGTTCGAACGAGGCTATTCGAACGAGATTCCAGTTCGTTCGAACGAACTGTACCTTCTAACGATATCTCGTTCGAACGAGATATCGAACGAAATCCCTTCTCGTTAGCAGCGACTGGTCAACTCGTTAGAAGTTCGAACGTTCGAACGACCTGGGTAGGGGCTTCTAACGAGCTACCAGATTCGTCCCAGATTTTTTTTAGTTACGTTTCTCACCATTTTTGACACCTCAAGTCTTCTCCAAAGTTCGTTCTAACAATGTTTTAAGTCCTCTAATCATACTAGAACATGCTTAGGTCATAAACTAACATCTTTGGAGGCATTAATGCATCCTAAACATCATTAAATCACAAGATTTTATACTTATCCCCAATTTTATCAAGAACATGAACCCTAGATTTATATCATCATCAAATCCCAGAATTTAATCCGTTCTAATCACAATTATCATGAGAATAATCACCTACCTATCATTCTACATGCAATTCTCTTCAAAATATTCAAGTTCTAAACTCCAAACTACATGGGTTTTCATATTTCACCAAGAACAAACACAAAATTCGAATTTTTCTAACATGGAAAGAACATTCTTTGAAATTAAATGGAATTAAGTCACTTGCCTTGGTTGTCTCTGAGTTTGGATGATGGTTTGATGAAGATTTTTCTGCAGAATTCCCTCTCTCCAAGCTTCTTCTCCAATGGTGTCTTAAGGTGGCTAGGGTTTGATTTGGGAAACTTAGAAAACTCTTCTAATAACCTACGTAGCCTTCTAGGTTAATATGGTTTGGTTAATGGGCTTAGTGGGTTAAATCCACATCAGATTAAGACTCCCAATTTTCGTCACTTTTAATTCCTCAAAATGTAAAATTACCAAAATACCCCTTTAAGTTGCCGGTATGGCCTAAAAATACCCCGGAATCCAAACTATACCCCCGGCTAGTGTTTTCTGACTATCTCGACCCTTCCGGACGCGTTGGCGCACTCAAAATGACCATACGGTTTATAGATTTTAAATTTACTTTTATAGTCAAAATATTACACCGTGACGCGGCGGTCCCACGCGTCTCAACAAAATTTCTAAAATGCCGTATATAAATCTCACGACAAATTTCATAATTCCAATTTCATATATACTCATATATGCACATAATTAAATACCAACTCACATCTCGTTAGTATATTTATAACCCGGATTAATTTCCAATTAATACGCATTTAATTAATTAATCCCAAAAATAAATATAGCCAAAAGTACGGGGTATTACATACTTCCCCCCTAATAACTGAATTTCGTCCCGAAATTCGAAACTAGAAAGTACCGGCTAAAAATAACTCTGGATAACGTTCGCGCATCTCATCCTCGCGCTCCCATGTGGACTCCTCAACATTGTGATGTCTCCACTGAACACGCACTAACGGAATTATCTTTGACCGCAGTTTCCTCTCGCTTCGGTCCAAAATAGCAATTGGCCCCTCCTCGTAGGAGCTATCCGGCTGGAGATCGATGTCCTCCACAGCAATGTGAGAATGAGCCAAATTATCTCTAAGGTATTTCCTCAGCGAGGAAATATGGAACACGTCGTGAATCCGATGCAAATGCTCCGGTAACCCAAGTCTATACGCAACCGGTCCGATCCGCTCAATAATAGGAAACGGCCCCACATACCTTGGTGCCAACTTCCCCTTCTTCCCGAAACACATAATCCCCTTCATAGGAGATACTCTGAGAAAAACCTGGTCCCCCACTTGGAAATCTCTGAAAAACCTCCTCGCATCAGCATAACTCTTCTGCCTGTCTTGAGCTACCCGAATGCGACTCCGAATCAACTCAATCCTTGCCGAAGTATCCTGAATCACTTCCGGCCCAAGCAGTTTGTTGTCCCCCACCTCTAACCAACATGCTGGGGAACGACAAGGCCTACCGTACAATGCCTCAAACGGAGCCATGCCAATAGTGAACTGATAGGAGTTGTTGTAAGCAAACTCCACCAGTGGAAGGTACTGCTCCCATCCACCCCCGAAGTCAATAATGCACATGCGTAGCATGTCCTCCAACATCTGATTTGTGCGCTCAGTCTGACCATCGGTCTGCGGATGATAAGCCGTACTCAATCGTAATTCCGTGCCCATGGCCTCCTGGAAACTCTCCCAAAACCGCGAAACAAATATCTTGTCTCTGTCAGACACGATATTTAGGGGCACACCGTGAAGTCTCACAATCTCTGAAATGAAGAGCTGGGCATACTGTCCAGTAGTGTAGTCAGTCCTTACGGGTAAAAAGTGAGCGACTTTGGACAACCTGTCCACAATTACCCAAATGGAGTCGTGACCCCTCTGCGACGTAGGCAACCCCGTGATAAAGTCCATGGATATGCTCTCCCACATCCACACCGGGACCTCCAATGGCTGTAGCAATCCTGCCGGTCTCTGATGATCCACTTTTACAAGCTGACAAGTGGCGCATTTCGAAACAAACTCAGCGATATCTCTCTTCATACCGCTCCACCAATACTGGCGTCTCATGTCTTGGTACATTTTGTCCCCTCCGGGATGTACCGCGAACCATGAGCCGTGCGACTCTGCCATCACATCGTGTCGCAATTCATCCCCTTCTGGAACTACCAATCTCCCATTGAAGCGTAATCCCCCGTCTGAGCTAACGGTATAGGACTCAGCTCCCTCTGCTAGTAATCGAACTATCTGCTCCTGACAGAACGAGTCATTAGCATGTGCCCGTACTACCTTCATGACAATCTGCGGTGTAACGGTCATCACAGACATGAAAGATCGGGCCACTGCATCCTGGTGTCCCAATTCCTTCCACTTAGCCTTCCACACCTCTGCCACCTCATCTGCTGGTCTGTGGCTCAACGCGTCTGCTACCACATTAGCCTTACCTGGGTGATACTGGATGTCGAACTGGTAGTCCTTCACAAACTCAATCCACCTACGCTGCCGCATATTCAATTCCTTCTGCGTGAACAGATACTGTAGGGACTTGTGGTCTGTGAATAGTTGGAACTTCTCCCCCAAGAGATAGTGTCTCCAAATCCGTAGGGAAAATACCACTGCCACCAACTCCAAATCATGCGTGGGGTAATTCTTCTCATGAGGCTTAAGCTTATGGGAAGCATAAGCTATGGCCTGTCTCTCCTGCTGCAATACACCTCCCAGTCCTTGCAAGGACGCATCGGTGTAAACCAAATACTCCACTCCCGGTCTCGGCAATGCTAACACAGGTGCTGAGGTCAATTTGTCCTTTAATTCATCGAATGCCAACTGACAGGCATCACTCCAGATGTAGGGCACACCCTTACGAGTCAGATGTGTCAAAGGTCATGCTATCTCCGAGAAACCCCGAATAAACCTCCTGTAGTATCCTGCTAGACCCAAGAAACTACGAATCTCCGTTGGTGTCGTGGGCTGTCCCCACTCCCTCACCGCTGAAACTTTCCCCTGATCAACAGATATTCCCCGGTCGGAAATGATATGTCCCAAAAACTGGACTTCTTTCAGTCAAAACCCGCACTTCTCATATTTTGCATACAACTCGTTCTGACGAAGTGTCTGCAAAACCTGCCTCAAATGCTCGGCGTGCTCCTCCTCTGTCTGGGAGTAAACCAGAATATCATCAATGAAGACAATGATAAACTGGTCTAGGAAATCCCCGAACGCTCTGTTCATCATGTCCATAAACACTGCTGTAGCGTTGGTCAAACCGAAAGGCATAACCCGAAACTCGTAAGAACCATATCTCGACAACAACGCAGTCTTCGAGACATCCTCCTCCCTGATACGTAACTGATGGTATCCCGATCTCAAATCAATCTTCGAGAAGAAAGAATCTCCTCTCAACTGGTCGAATAAGTCATCGATTCGAGGCAACGGATACTTATTCCGTATCGTGACCTTATTCAACTCTTGGTAGTCCACACACAATCTCAGTGAACCGTCCCTCTTCTTCAAAAATAAAACTGGAGCCCCCCAAGGTGAGGTACTCCTGCGAATAAAGCCCTGACCTAATAGCTGCTCTATCTGATCTCGTAAATCTCGCATCTCAGCTGGAGCCATACGGTACGGTGCACGTGCTATAGGTCTCGTACCCGGTAGCAAATCTATAACAAAGTCTATCTCTCGGCTGCGTGGTAAGCCTGGTATCTCCTGAAACACATCCGAATACTCCCTAACAACTGGGATAGAATCTAAAGGAATCACTACCTCCTTAGAGGTATCCTCCTCAATATAATACAGATGAGCGGTCGATCCTCCCTCTGGGCGAGGCATCTCCACTACGAACATCTCTTGCCCCGGAATGGCAAAAACAATGCTCCCGCTGAAGCAGTCAATCATGGCCCTATAAGCTACGAGCCAATCCATACCGATGATCACATCGTGAACATGCATATCTAATACCAACATGTCTGCAGGTAATACCAAACCACCAATCTCTACCCCCACTCCCCGGCATATAAAGAAAATAAGTGACCCACTCCCCAATGGTGAGTCGACACACGTCACTGTGCTCTCTGCCGTAGCTAACAATCCTAAAGCTTTCGCGAAGTGTGTAGCTATAAAACAGTGTGTAGCACCCGTATCAAATAATACCCGACCCATAGTGCCATGGATAGGAAACGTACCCTCAATCGCGGGCGGTGCCTGTGGAACTGCAGCCTGGTGGACGGTGTAGACACGTCCATACTTTAGCTTCCCCTGCTGAACTGGGACCGCTGGAATGGGTGGCAATGCTGCCATCTGTGGCGGTGCGGGAAGAGCGGAGGGAAACATAGGCCTCTGTGGCTCCTGGCGAGCACCCTGCTGTTGTTGTTGTGGGGCCCTGCCCCTATCAGGACAATCCTGTCGTTTATGGCCAGTCTTGCCACAAACAAAGCACTTTCCCGAGAAGTTCCCTCCTCTCTGTCCCTGCTGTCCCCGGTCCTGGTGGCCGTTATCGTTCCTCCCTTGGCCCTGCTGGCCCTGGTGAAACTGCTGCCCATTCTGCCCCTGTTGGCCCTGATAGCCGTTTGGACCCTGATGGCCCTGATGGAAACCTCCCTGTCCCTGTCTGTAGTTCCCTGACCGGAACCTCTTATTATCCCCCTGCTGGGAGCCCTGCTCATTCTGCCTCTGCCCCTGACCAGATTGTGCCCCGCTGGCACCACGTCCTCCAGTCCTGCCCTGATGGCTAGACTCCCCCGACCTCTTGCCCTCGGCCATATGAAAACGGTGGTCCTGGCAGTGTAACAATGCAGCGTTAACCACATCAGAATAAGTGGCCAACGATAGGTTCCCTAGCAGATGCTGACGGATCCTCCAAGTCAACCCGTCCGTGAACTTCTTAATCTTCTTCTTCTCTGTTGGTATCTCATCTGGAACGATATTCAACAGATTCGTGAACTCGGCCTCATACTCGGCCACAGTCTTACCCTCCTACCTCAGACTCATCAGCTTCCTCCTCATTTCCGTATGAACAGCTGACGGAAAGTACTTGCGGTCGAACCGCACCCAGAACTCCTGAATCGTGAGAGTATCCCTCTCCTCCATGGTGGTAATAGACTCCCACCACTGTAGCGCAGATCCAACTAGCTTGAAAGTAGCTAGCACCTGCTTCTGGACGTCCGTGCACTCATACATCCTTAAGTGCCTCTGCATATCCTTCCTCCACTGGCTCGAGACTACCACATCTGAGCTACCTGCAAACTCTGGCGGATGCGCTTTCTGAAAAGCGTCACGTACACGCTCCCAAGCAGACGGGAATGCATTAGCCTGTACTGGCGCGGCAACCGGCGCCTGAGGTGGTGCCTGCTGAACAACGGCAATGGCGGCATTTACCGCTTGGGCTACTATAGCTGCAACCTCAGCGGCGTTCATCATGCCCTGAACTGGAGCGGGCTGGGGTTCGGGCGTTGCATCACTGGGAACTCGTCGTGCACGTCGTAGAGGCATCTGAAATAAGAACAAAGTTTATAAGTTCGCTGTTTATAAACTTAAGATAGCTGAAGAACGAAGCATACACAAAAAGAGTACAACAGTCCTAAAATATAGGGCTCTATATCAAAGAAACTTAGCGGAAACATAATAAGCCGTCAGATCCTAAAGGACACTAGAACCTGATTCTCTGATACCACCTGTGACACCCCGACTAATTAAATACCGGGTAGCTACTCCTTTATTAAATTAATTCAAAATGTCAAGTTGGTCCAGTTAATAGCATCACTGTCGAAAACATTTTAATGATTACTAACCACCTAGTATTTAAAAAGTAAGTGCCAAATTTTAATTAAAGTCCGGTTAACATGCAACAAGTGTAATAAAGAATAATAACACCATTCACCATAAAGAAGTAAATAGAAAGAACATCACATAACGTAAATAAAGTCTGGAGGAAAAACTCCTCACTACAATCCCATAACTGAAATAAGTAAACCGAAAACTAAAACAGTACATGCCAAAGTCTGAAACTGAAATGGAACTGTAACTCTAATAGAAATGGGCAACATGCCCTACAACTGATAGATAATGAATCTGGAATCCAAGTGATAGAGGCGTCTACAAGCAAATCCCTGTAGCTTCCAGAAACAGCTACAGCTCGTCACCTGAATGAATGTCCTATGCATGGTGTCCTTGTGGCTGGGCACCTAAAATGGTTTTACAAAGAAAAAGATTTGAAAAGCAAACGGGTCAGAGCCCGAATGTGGAGTTATATTTTAAAAACCTGCAAGTGCTTTAAAAACATTTAAAACATTAAATGCAAAGTACATGTTAGGACGTGCACTCACATGATATTCTCACCTCTCGTCTAACTGTGCACTCCTAACGGAAGTACCCATCTATAACGACACAAATCACTAGCTAAGTACCATCATATCTAGCTAGACTGTCATAGGTCCTACCCTTATTATTCGGTTCTATCAACATTACAACGCTCGTAATTAAGTAGGGGTTTAACGTAAACTCAGATGCTCAATATGCAATATATATAACTATCAGCTAACTCGTTATGTTTCACGAAGCAATACCGTAATTATATTCACAACATTAACATGAAGGTTCCCACTAATTAAGTGTATATTATTCACATCATAAATATACAATATAAGCACCCCGAGAACTAAGCTGCGGTGCACACATACTCTGCTATCCATCCCGGTACATCACGTACATAAGGATTACATATTCCGAATCTCTCAGGAATAGTTCACAGATAACAACATCACAAAGAATGGAGGCGAACACAGTCACATCACATAGGTCACGCACATACCTACGCTCCTACGATCAGCGGACTTATTAATATCCCAATAAGTCTTTCTATGACCTATGTTCATCAAGGTAACCAGTCTAAATCCGGGCAACACAAGGATTAGAGGGCCCTAAGCGAACGCAAACCTCCCGTGATAGCAAGTATGGTAGGTATGTCATACACACAAATCATATACCAATACTAAGTAAACACTCGTCTTAGTAATCCCGTAGTTTAATCGTAGTACATATCGCATTCTCGTACTAACTTATAATTAACGCAATTTATACTATTCCGGTTTATCATCACACGCGCCATAATCTATTCTCACGTCGTAGTAGACACTCACGTCTCAACCCAAACCGTCCATTTAATATAACTCTCGTATATAATTTCCTTCTCATAAATACCCAAAAGACCCAATTCTATCTATACATCATCAAAGGAATGTTAACTCTACCCTTGAACAAGTTTACGGGACTCCAAAAATCAAAACAGTCCAAAAAGGACCAAACTGTCAACTCGTTAGAATTCTCGTTCGAACGAGACTGTTCGAACGAGATTCCTCTGTCAACTCGTTAGAAGTCTCGTTCGAACGAGGCTGTTCGAACGAGATTCCAGTTCGTTCGAACGAACTGTACCTTCTAACGATATCTCGTTCGAACGAGATATCGAACGAAATCCCTTCTCGTTAGCAGCGACTGGTCAACTCGTTAGAAGCTCGTTCGAACGAGTTCGTTCGAACGACTTGGGTAGGGGCTTCTAACGAGCTACCAGATTCGTCCCAGATTTTTTTTAGTTACGTTTCTCACCATTTTTGACACCTCAAGTCTTCTCCAAAGTTCGTTCTAACAATGTTTTAAGTCCTCTAATCATACTAGAACATGCTTAGGTCATAAACTAACATCTTTGGAGGCATTAATGCATCCTAAACATCATTAAATCACAAGATTTTATACTTATCCCCAATTTTATCAAGAACATGAACCCTAGATTTATATCATCATCAAATCCCAGAATTTAATCCGTTCTAATCACAATTATCATGAGAATAATCACCTACCTATCATTCTACATGCAATTCTCTTCAAAATATTCAAGTTCTAAACTCCAAACTACATGGGTTTTCATATTTCACCAAGAACAAACACAAAATTCAAATTTTTCTAACATGGAAAGAACATTCTTTGAAATTAAATGAAATTAAGTCACTTGCCTTGGTTGTCTCTGAGTTTGGATGATGGTTTGATGAAGATTTTTCTGCAGAATTCCCTCTCTCCAAGCTTCTTCTCCAATGGTGTCTTAAGGTGGCTAGGGTTTGATTTGGGAAACTTAGAAAACTCTTCTAATAACCTACGTAGCCTTCTAGGTTAATATGGTTTGGTTAATGGGCTTAGTGGGTTAAATCCACATCAGATTAAGACTCCCAATTTTCGTCACTTTTAATTCCTCAAAATGTAAAATTACCAAAATACCCCTTTAAGTTGCTGGTATGGCCTAAAAATACCCCGGAATCCAAACTATACCCCCGGCTAGTGTTTTCTGACTATCTCGACCCTTCCGGACTCGTTGGCGCACTCAAAACGACCATACGGTTTATATATTTTAAATTTACTTTTATAGTCAAAATATTACACCGTGACGCGGCGGTCCCACGCGTCTCAACAAAATTTCTAAAATGTCGTATATAAATCTCACGACAAATTTCATAATTCCAATTCATATATACTCATATATGCACATAATTAAATACCAACTCACATCTCGTTAGTATATTTATAACCCGGATTAATTTCCAATTAATACGCATTTAATTAATTAATCCCAAAAATAAATATAGCCGAAAGTACGGAGTATTACACCCATAAACATGGCCCAACAAATTTAGGGGCAATTGTGGGTACCCGGAAATTAGAACTATGAGCCTGGACGAGTAGCCCAGTCCTGGTGGCCCAAAGTCCAGGCCCCTCATCTTTTATATTGATCCGGTCTCCCCCCACGATCCCATGAAGGGAAGTTATAGGGGAGAGGGAAAACATGGAGGAACCCATCACCTCCACTCATCTACATGTACATGTATATATTAAATCCTAGGTCCGGGGCAAAAGGACAAGTTGTATTCTCTGTAATTACTCTCCGGAGTGTATAGAAATAATATCGACTGCACCACCGTGGACGTAGGCACATCTTTGCTGAACCACGTACATCATTTGTTGTGTGATTGGCATCTTATATTCCTTGTTCTTTCTTGATAACTACTTCTCTCATTATTTATTTGTGTTGCATAATAATTGCTTCCACAATATCTATTTTTCAACTTTTGCGTTTGATAGAAAATGTGGAAAATTGATGATTTTTCAACTTGTATCAAACAGACACAAGTTGAAAAATATTCATTTGCCTTGAAATTGATTACCCTGGAATCAAATGTCCTGGAATCATTTGGATTTTCCCAGTTTTCTATCAAACGGAGCCTAAGTCTCACCCGATTTCGACTTTATCAATTAATAAGAGTGATGGTACATGGTGCAACTTGAAGATAACATTCATTTATTTTGGTGCAATTTTTAAATGTGTTTAACTTTAGGGTCTGTTTGGTTATAAAATGGACAAAAGGGCTCAATGGCAAATTTTTTAATGGCATGACAAAAATTTTAATGACAAAAACGTTGGGTTATTTGTCGGGTGACAAAAGTGAGATGTTTGGTAGAATTAATGATAAAAGTTACAATTGTAAACAAACTCATATATAAAAAAATTAATTTCAACAAAAAAAATAATTCATTACAAAAAACAACTTACAATGAAAAACATAGTTCTTATAAAATAGTTTTTAACAACTAAAAGGGTTTATAATGAGGAAAAAACAGTTTTTTTAAACCATTATAACAAAAAATATAGTTTTAATACAAAAAATCAATTCTTATCCCAAAAGTAAAACAATTTGACCATCAATCGTCATCTTCCACGTCAATCAAATTTTAGAGCGCGCACACACACACACACACATACAAATATATATATATATATATATATATATATATATATATATATATATATATATATATATATATATATATATACAAAATAGTTTTTTATAACAGTTTTTTGAAAATAGTAAATTAAAACATTTTTATACTATTCATTTTTATATAATTTATAGGAAATAGATTTTTCCAATAACGTTAAAATAACATTTAAAATAATAAAAAAAATAATGTTTAAACAACACGATCCATTAAACTAGTAATAATTTAACGACACATTTTTAAGCAATGTTAAATTTATGATAATTTAATGACACATCACTGCGACACTTTAAAATCGATAAAACACGCTATCATTTGACAGTCTACGTTATTTGGCTTAAATATTCAAAAAAATATATATAATATTTAGGAATAAAAATTGAACTAATTTTGATAGTGTAAGAATTCGTTCACATGCATAAAAATTGTATATATATAACATGTTTTAATGTTATATGTATACAAAACAGTTTTTTTAATACCTGTCTTTTTTAAACAGCTTTTTTTAACTATTATTGTTTAAAAAAAAAATTTAAAATATTATTATATTTGCAAAGCAGTTTTTTTAAAATAATAATTTTAATTTAAAATAATTTTTTTAAATAATAATACATAAAAATTGTTTAAAAAAATAGATATAAAAAAAACTGTTTTGTATATATATAACATTAAACATGTTTTTTTTTCATTAGACTAAAAGGTTTTGAAGAAAAAACGAGGCATTAAAAATGACTAATTTACCCCTAATAATAATAATAATAATAATAATAATAATAATAATAATAATAATAATAAGTAGATGAATAAATAATTTAGTCACATTTTATTTTTATGCATGTGAACGAATTCTTACAATATCAAAATTAGTTCAGTTCTTGATTCATAATATTATGTAGATTTATTAGAATATTTAAGCCAAATAAAGGATTAGATATTATTTATAGATATTTGATCAAATAGGCACAAATAGTATACCAAACTATGTGGTGTGTATTATTATAAACTTAAAAATCCATGTTAACATGTCATTCAAATTATATAAACTTAACATGAAGTTAAATTAATAACATTTTCATGAGTTGTTTTAATGTGTCAAGTTAAAGAAGTACATAATTTTAAATTTAACGTAGAGTATCAAATGAGAACGTATTTTATCGATTTTAAAGTGTCACATTGATGTGTCAATAAATTATTATTAGTTTAACAGACCATTTCGTTAAACATTTTTTTATTTTAAATTTTATTTTTGAAAAATCTATTTTGTAAAAAGTATTTAAAAAAAAGTAATTGGATAAATCTGTTTTCTAATCTATTATAAGCAATATCATCATTCAAATTTAATGCCTTAATATCTCTCTTAATAATTTCTTCCCGCGATAGTTAGGGCGTCTTCTTACTCTTTTACCCTCTATTTTCAATAATATTCCTCTTGTTATAAGGTATCTATTGGTCTATGCAACACATGTTCGTACCATCTAAGTCTATTTTATCTTAATTTATCGTTAATGGGCATTACTCCTCACTTTTCTCTCTCATAATAGTTTTTAATATTTCTTTTTCTAGTAATTCCTATCATCTATCGGAGCATCTTCATCTCACTAATATGGAGACTTTGTTCATATTTTTTCTTTAAACCCCAACACTTCGGTCCATATAGGGTCGCTGGTATAATAACTGTTCTATAAAATTTTATTTTTAATTTATTAGTTATCCTCTTAGCGCATAACACTCTGCTCTAATTTTTTTTTTTTTTTAAATAAATATTAAAAAAATATTTTATATAAACTATTATAAAAAAAAACTCTTTTGTATGTATATAATATTAAAATTGTTTATTTTTTTAAATTAGAGTAAAAGGTTTTGAACAAAAAATGAGGGATGAAATACTTATGAGAAATGATTTTGTTACCGATTTGAATGCACCGAATTAGCCTATCGACTGAGGTGGCACCCACTCACCCCACTACTCAATAAGTGTTCCATGTTTCAATTGTTTTACCTTAAAAAAAACTGTTTTTAAAAGTATTTTCTAAAAATATTTTTTTTGTTATAAACTCTTTTTATTGTTAAAACTATTTATTTAGAAACTATTTTTTAATGACTCTTTTGTGGTAAGACTTTTTTGGTTAAAAAAGACAATTTATATATCATTTTGTTAACAATTGAGACATTATTTAATATATAAGTTTGGGAAAAAATTTGGTGTCTTAAACGTCAAAACGTTGATATCTTAAATTAGCGATTGGTTATTCTCCCTGGCGTGGATCCACATCATTTAATGGACGTGCGTCTGCGCCAATGTCACTAACAAGTCGATCTTAAAACCTTTTTTTATTTTATTTTGATAAAAGTTTTTTTTTTATTTTTTGGTAAAACTCTTTTTTTTGTTGCTAAAATCTATTATTTGTTTTAAAGCTAGCTTTAAAAATATTTTTTTAATTGAAAAAGTCTTTTGTTTTTATCAAAATTATTTTTTAATGTTAAAAACATCTTTTGCTAAAAAGTGTTTTTTCTTTTGTTTTTGTCGTGACTTGTCATGTGTCGGTTGCGATTGATTATCGTCGTATGAATGTAGGTCTGCGCAGTGTCGCGATATACACATAAAAATCACGAGGCGCCAGAAAAAAATTATTTTTGTTTCTCCAATCAAATGTCATTTTATGACAAAATTGATGTTGACATGTTTAAAACTTGTTTTTCTTGGTTAAAACAATTTTTATTTTGATACACATGTTTTTTTTGTGTGTTTTCGATTTTTCGGTCAAACTATTTTTTTTAAACTTTTTTTTTTGTGTTAAAACTAGTTTAAAAAATGTATTATGCTACAAAAAGTATTTTTTGTTAATTTGTTTTTGTTTTTGTTTTTGTTAAAAGTGATTTTTTTGTAAAAGTAGTCCTCATTTTTATTTTTAGAATGGAACAATTGTATATATTGAAAATACAATTCATTATATTTGGGTTTGGCTTATTGAGTAGTGGGGTGAGTGGGTGCCAGCTCAGTCAGCCACCTCTTCCGGTAGACTCATTCGGTGCATTCAAACCAGTACCAAAAGCATTTCTCAATACTTATTTATGATTTTAGAGAAATGATTCTTGCACCGGTTTGAACATACGTGTTGCCTGCACCGACTGATGTGGCAGGGGATGTGGCAGATGAGATGGAATGAGAAGTGTTTCTATCCAAACAATAACTTTTATTTGGGACTTAAAAACTTAGCCACATCATTAAAATACCCGCATATTTGCTTTGTTCCTATAAATTTATATTTTTTTCAAAATATAATTTTCAAGTTAAAAATAATCAGTCCAATAAAAAAAATCAATACACGATATATATAAATATATGTAAAAAAATATATATCTTGAAATACAAAAAGACAAGACACGAAATGTTTTTTTTTCTTTACTTAACACAAACCAATTAAAAAACTATACAATGAAATTATGAATCTTTTAGTTTTTAATAAACACGATCACGATACAAACAAAAATGCGAAGTGGCATTGAGTCTTATTTTTTTCATACCGTTGGCGCGGACGATTTTTTACTATTTAAAAAAATATATTTCTACTATATTTAAAAAAATGCTCCACGCCAACGGTATGTATAGGCAGTCTGACCACCTATACACACAGCTGGTGTGAACCAACATATTAGAAAAAATGGTTCGCGCCAGCGGTATGTATAGGTGGTCGGACCGCCTATAGATACCGCTAGCGCGGACCATTTTTTAAAATAGTATAGGTGTTCGTATTAGGTTATTTTTTTTATTATCCATGTTCGTATTAGGTAATTTTTTTAAAGTAATGCATTTTAATTCGATCATGTTCGTATTGCATCGAAACAGAGATATCTTAAATCGATGTGGTTATTTAATATATGTGACATTTTTTTGTTATTGTCGTTGGTGCAGATCCGCATCATTTAATGGATGTGGGTCCGTGCCAGCGACACTAACAAATCATATGTGTCGGTTGCGACACGTTGAGATGACGTGTTGCGATTGATTATTTTCGTATAAATATGAGTACGCGCCAGCGACAATAACTAGTGTCGCAATTGACACATAAAAATCATGAGTCGGCATAAAAAAAATTATTTTGTCCAATCAAATGTCATTTTATGAAAAAAAAAATTGATGTTGACATATTTAAAACTTGTTTTTCTTAGTTAAAACTGGGCATGTCAATTGAGCCGAAACTCGCTCGCTCGACCCGCTAAATTTGGGCCGAGCTTCTATTGAGTTTGAGCAGAGCCGAGTTTGACTCGAGATATTAAGCCCGGATTCAATTTGAGCCGAGCGCGAGCAAAACATTTTCAAACCGAACTAGGCTCGCACGAAATTATATATATATACAAAATTATTTTATTTTCTATGATATGTAAAATATTTTAAAACAAAATAGTTTTATAATTTTATTCTTATGCAAATAAACTATTGGACTTAATATTAAAGAAACAAAAGTAAGATACTATAGTGCTGAAATATTTTTTTTAATTCTGAAATAATGTTTTTTAAAGCTGAAATGTGTTTTTTAATGCTGAAATACGAATCTTTATTACTAAAATAAATAAATACGTAATGGAATATATGAACATTTATTATTAAAATAAATAAATACGTATTGAAATATGCAATTTGGCCCTGCTCAAATTGGGCCTGAAGCTCGATTTGCTTTGTGAGCTGAGCTTGAGCCAAATACTCTCAGGCTCGTTCGGGCCGAGCTTGATGAACTTGTGTCGAGTAAATCAAAATTGGGCTGAGCCTGATTAACCGCAAGCTCGACTCATAGAGCCCGATTGACCGGCCTAGTTAAAACCTTTTTTATTTTTAAAATGATATTTGCATCAATTTTGTGCATTTACGTTTTATATTTTTCGATCAAATTTTTTTTTATGTTAAAACTAGTTTAAAAATTGTATTTTACTAAACAATATTTTTCGTTAATTATTTTTTTTGGTTAAAATTTTTTTTTTTTTTGTAACAGAATTTCTCTCTTTATTGTATTTTTAGAAAGCAACATGTACATATATGGCCAACTCATGTGCTCACATCTAGACCTGGCAAATTGAGGCACGACACGATAACACGACACGAACCGACACGAAGTTATAAGTTAATGGGTGGACCCTTAATGGGTTTTAGTCATATCAGTGTCAACCCGTCCAGATGCGATAGTTAACGATCGGGTTAGGGTTGACCCCCTTCACCTGTTAATACCTGATAAAACCCATTAGGACCCATTAATTTAAGTAAATAAGATATATTTTTGAAACTTATAAATAATTTATGTCGCATAATGTTAATTTAATCGTAATGAATTTTACTAAATGAGATATTTAGTGTCAATGAATTAATGAATCTATTTGGGTTAAAAAATGGGATAATATATCAACTTGTATACACTAAAAATAATTCATTATCTTAATGAGTATTAACGAGTGAACATGACACGACACGATAACATAACGGGTCGAGTTTGGATATGATTTTTTCACATGATAAAAAAGTTACCCGTTTAGAAACGAATCCAATAAGACCCGAATACGATAAAAAAACGATACGAACATAGCTCGACACGGCGATCTTTCCACATCAGCCGGTAAGCTTATCCGACAGATTCATCCGGTAATTATAGTTCTCCTTGTGATTTTATGATTAAAGATGGAAGGGAGGGCGAATGATTGAGGCGTGGAATATATTTTAATGTTCACTTCTAAAGCTCTCCCTAGAACCGGAGAAAAGCGTCCCACAAAGCAGCAATCATAAAAAAACTGGGTATAACAATCTGGCATCTGAAAATAAATCTTGAAGAGTCACTCCTTTCTAGGGAGACTCTTGGCGGCTCTGAAGGAAGTGTGTTTGAGAGAGAGAGAGAGTGGAGGGTAGCAAAATCAAAACTCAAGAAGCGTGTTGTCCTCTAAAAATATTTAATGGGTGGGTGAGATTTAGAGGCTCGAGCAGTGAGATTGCAGGTTTACGTGGGTCTTTATTTTACCATCACACGGGGGAAGGGGGAGGAGACAGGGACATGGATAAGTAAGAAAGGCGGATGGTTGTCGTCGGTCCAAAGTAATCTGAGCGCCTCATTTTCTGCCTTGTTGGCTTCCATCTGAACCCTTTAAATGTCTTACAAACTTATGAAACCGTGAAAACACACTTACTCCTTATTTTATATATATATATAATCAATACTGCTCTTGTGAGGACTGTCCGATATCTTAAAAGTGGGGATTGAACATGTGTCACCTCATGGTAAACCCAAAAATTATGAGCTAAATTATTGACACTCTCTCTCTTTTATGTGTTCACCGCTAGGTGACACATGTCCAGTGTGCATTGTTAATATGCGAGACAGTCTGCACGAGAGCAGTACTATATATATATATATATATATATATATATATATATATATATATATATATATATATATATATATATATATAGAGAGAGAGAGAGAGAGAGAGAGAGATGTTCATATGCACACTAAGTTTGCGCATTAAGTCTGCACATTATTTTTTTAAAATAGTAAAAAAAATATTTTTGAGCCGATTTTTATATGTGATATTTAAACATTTCAAGGGAGCGGTATAAAAAAATCAGTCAAAAAAATATTATTTACTATTTTTAAAAAATCGGTCAAACTTTCGCAGCTTTTAAGAACTTTAAAAGCCCCGAAAGTTTGACCGGTTTTTTAAAAATAGCAAAAAAAGTTTTTTTGATCTAAATTTTTATATGGGTCCGTTGAAATATTTAAATATCACATAAAAAAAACTCAAATTTTTTTTAATATTTTAAAAAAATTGGTATGCTTTAAAACGTGTGCAAACTTAGTATGCACAAGAGTCCGCCTCTCTCTCTCTATATATATATATATAGTCCTGCTCTTGTGCGGACTAGTTCGCATTTTAAGAATGCGGACCGAACATGTGTCAACTTACGGTGAGCTCAGAAAAGAGAGAGTGTGCCTATAATTTAGACGATAATTTCTAGACACACCCTTAGGTGACACATGTCCGATCCACATTCTTAAAGTGTGGACTAGCCGCACAAGAGCACTATATATATATATATATATATATATATATATATATATAAAGAGAGAGAGAGAGAGAGAGAGAGAGAGGCTCACCTACATCATGATGTATACATCACACCTAGTTCTAGACCCTAAGAAATTTTTTCTCCAAATTTTTTATTTTTCCTTTGAAATTAACCTTCTAATGAACAAATATTCAAAAAATTAGGTCAAAATACATTTTGTAGCTATTTTTAAAAAATTCACCAAAAACTGCTGGCGCAAACCCTTATAAATAAGGTATTTTGAGCAGTTTTTTGTGGATTTTTTAACAATAGCTAAAAAATGTATTTTGACCTAATTTTTTGAACATGAGTTTACTGAAAGGTTAATTTCAAGCGAAAAATAAAAAATTTGGAAAAAAAAGTTTTTTAGGGCCTTCAACTAGGTGTGATGTATGAATGATGTATAGAGCATAATGTATGTGAGTCTTCTCCTATATATATATATACAGAAAGGATCTCATGCATACCCAGTTTGCATACCCTCCGTGCGGATCATTTTTTTTAAAATAGTAAAAAAATAATTTTGGGTTGATTTTTTTTATGGTTTTTAAACATTTTAGTAGGACCATGAAAAAAAAATCAACTCAAAATGAATTGTTTTGTTATTTTAAAAAAATCGGTCAAACTTTGTCAGTTTTTAAGTTGTTAAAAATTGACAAAGTTTGACCGATTTTTTTAAAATAGAAAAAAAACTCATTTTCAGTTGAATTTTATTTTATGGTGCTACTGAAATGTTTAAAATCATAAAAAAAAATTACCTCAAAAATATTTTTTTACTATTTTATCAAAAATGGTCTGCGTCAGCGGTATGCAACTTGGGGTATACGTGAGAACCCTCTCTCTCTCTCTCTCTCTCTCTCTCTCTCTCTCTCTCTCTCTCTCTCTCTCTATATATATATATATATATATATATATATATATACAATAATGCTCCCATACGGTACTACCATATGGGAGGCAATCCGAACTGCATGCGTGGATAAATGAGAAAGAACTTCGGATCCTCTCTCATCCTCTAACCTATCACGTTTCTTTCTTATTATTGAAACAAATGATTGCTTCCATAACCATTCATGTAAAACAATGAATGGACTGCTCCCATATCAAATCATGTAAAACAAAGCATGACAAACTATGATAACAAATGATTGCTCCCATAATAAATGACGATAAAAAATAAACATAAAATATGTTTAACAAGCTTCTCACACATAATTAAAGTTGTAGCAATCAGGTAATAATTATAACATGAAAAATTAAGCCTGAATTGTTGTGCCAAAAAAAAAAATTAATGTGCAAAATAAATTATTCCCAAAAAAGTGCAAAAAATAAAATTTCGTCTAGATATCTTCATCGTAATCTTAATCGTCGTTTTCATCTCCACCCAATAAATATGTAAAAAAAAGCATGAAATATTAAAAATAAATTACAAATTTAATGAACTAGTCAAAGTTACAAATTATAAACAATTATTAAGTACCATTTTAAATTCATATTACCCGTCGTAAAAGTATTTTCCATGGATGCATCTCCATAAATATCATTGCCTTCACTGTTTGATTCAGAAAATCAACAAGAAACATATATAAAATAAAAGAAGTGGCAATATTAAGTAATAAAACAGAAATATATAAATTTACCTCGTGTTTAACATTGGACAATTTATTTTGTCGTGTGATTGACCACTTCGTCCACATCCATGACAACGCCGACCTTGAACCTTTGTTTTTTCCTTCCCTCTTTGCAATCTGTATTTTCCACATCCTTTCGCTCGAACTGTATTTGGTTCATTTAAAGAAATTTGTTGATGACTTATTTCCTCCCAACGAACACTACCACTTCTACTTTCATTGACCTCCTTAATTTTTTCATGCACCATTTTTATATAGTCCTCATAAATGGTAGTTGTCTCTTCGCTAACAACAGCATCATCAATAACCCTCGATGTAAGAAGGGATAATTTTTTTTGCCTGAACAATAAGAAATTGTCACTATTATCTTTCACCTCCATGCCAGACTCTTCTATCACTTTTTCCAAGTTTGCTTTTTGTGTCCATCTCCGCAATATATATTCATCTGGTAAAAACACAGTTTGATTAAATTTAAAAAATGCCAAAATATGTCTACATGGAATTCCTTCAAAATCAAATTTCTTGCAACTGCAACTCACAAACTTTGATATCTTATCGTATAAAATTTTTCTAACTCGCGAATCCCTTACATTTGGCCTTTTCATAATGTAGAGATAATGATCACCTTCATCGTGTGAACTTTCAATTACGTAATCTAAACTCTCCCATAACTCGTGCTGAAACTTGAAAAAAATAGTCCGTGTGTATATATTTGACATCTGCTTCTCCATTGACATTGGTGTTTTCATCACCGGACGTTCATTTATATCGATGTGATTCGCATTTAACTCCTTGTGACGTTGGTATTCAAGTGCCCTATTGAATCGTGTCACAAATTCGTTTAGTGAGTTATTTTTGGACAAATATCTTTTAAAAAAATGCATGTGCACTCTCTGCGCGCTGAATACTTGACATTCCAACAGCAAAAATATGTTTCACAAATGTAGGTACCCATCTATCCCGAATATCATACAACCCAGCTATACAAGTATTTTGTTTCAAACCACTTTTTTCAATTGTGTCTTCCCAACTTGCTTCAAACTCTTCTTTTGTCTCTGAATCCCAAATAGATTGTTGAAAGTCGCTAAATTGATCTCTATAATTGATTGCATCCAACTTTTCAGAAAATTTGTTCACAATGTGCCAAATGCAGTATCTGTGATATGTATCGAGAAGAATTTGAGCAATGGCTTTTAACATTGTCGGATCTTAATCAGTGATAATTATTCGTGGCGGGCCACCGGGCATAACTTCTTGCCATTTTTTTAAAAGCCAAATAAAAGAGTTCGTGGTCTCATCATTTAAGAATGCACACCCAAAAATTACGGGTTGCCCATGATTATTAACACTAGTGAATGGTGCAAAAATCATATTATATTTATTTGTGTTGTACGTAGTATGAAACACAACCACTTTACCATAAAATTTGTATGCCCTTCTTGAAATTGCATCAGCCCAAAAACAGTGAGTTAACCTATTTTCATCATCTCTTTCATATGTAAAAACAAATGACGAACTTTTTTCTTGTTCTGACAAAAAGTACTCCATCAATAATTCTGCATCATGTCCGTCAATTTGTTTTTTTGAATCACGTATAAAATTTCTAATATCTTTTTCGGTACAACCGATATTTTCAATCCCTCCTGCTTGTACCGAAAGAAGACTAATTTGTTGATGTGTAGGTATGTTAACAAATGCAGGTTGTTGGGTCAAGGCTTTTTTTGTTTCAGATACGGAACGATGAGATCTCAAAAGATGTACTTTACGTGGGGCCGAAAGAGTGTGACTATGACCTTCAACAAATTGACTTACTATGTAATTTGACCCCGACTTACTCTTCACAACAGACAACTTTGCCTTACAACCCTCTCTTACAATTCCACGATACCTTTTTTTTCCTCCTCACTTTTTTGGTTAGACTTTCCTTCTTTAAAACAACAATATTCTTTCCTGATAATTTCATCTGTATCTTTTTTCTTTTTTGAAGAATTATACCGTGTACTAAATCCTGCCACTCTCGCATAACTATTGTAAAATTCATAAGCATCGTTTAAAGATTGAAATTCTTGTCCAATTTTTGGTTAATCTTCATCTTTTACTTGAGGGATAAATAATGCGTCGGATTGTTCATCAGAATCCAACAAATCGAACTCGTCCATCATTGAAAAATTATAACAATAATAATTTAGATGTATTTTTAGGGGTCATGTGTGCAGTTGGCGCGGACCTTTAAAAATAAGAGAATATTGGTTAAATGGTTGTTTGAGGTACTAAATTCTTATTAGAATAGTTTTATTTATTTTTAATTATTCTTAACTCATTTAGTACCTCAAACAACCATGTACCCAATATTCTCTTATTTTTATAGGTCCGCGCCTGCGGCACCACTTATTTTTTGAAACAGTTTTTTTCAAAAAAAAAAATTTGCATTAAAATACTATTTTTTAACAATTATTTTCATTTATAAAAAATATTCTTGTATAATAACATAGTTTTTTTAAAATAAAAAATGTTAACAATCCTAATAAAATACTTGAGAAACCAAGAAAAAAGAAAAGAAATCCTCTCCATTACTAACCCGGGGTTAACTCCCGGCTAGTATAGCATTACTCTTAAATAAATCAAATGAATCATACAAAAAAATGAGTATCAAATGAGGAACTTTACTATCACTTTTTTTGTAAGTGAATGAGTAACAAAAATACAAAACTATCTTTTTTATTCTCTAAAAAAATGCTATACAAAGTATTATATGAACTATACCTTTATGAAGCTATGTTTGGTGTGAGGAACTTTACTGTCACTTTTTTTGTAAGTGAATGAGTAACAAAAACACAAAACTATCTTTTTTATTCTCTAAAAAAATGCTATACAAAGTATTATATGAACTATACCTTTATGAAGCTATAATTGGTGTGAGGAACTTTACTGCCTTTTTTATTATCACTTTGCTGCAAGTGGTTCTGACTTGTTGACATAAAAAAATGTGAAGAAGTTAGAACTATGTTTGCCGTGAGGAAGTTGTGTTGGAAATTAATGTTAGTGACGAAATTAATTATTTAATTTCAATTGTATTAAATTCTGAATTTCCCATTTATGTGGTTTTAATAAATGTCAAATAATTAATTAGGAATGTGATAAATAAAGATATCAAAAGATTTGGGTAAACCTTATCCGTTAGTCACATGAAGGTTAGTGGCATTAGTGGGAGACTTGGAAAGAGTCCCACCACCACTAAGATTCCGACCCCCTTCTCCTTATAAATAGAGACCTCTACACCATCTAGGGTCATCTCAATACACACTGTTTCTAAGGAGGGAGAGAAAATCCAAAATTCATTTTTCTCATATTTCGGGATATTCAAGAAAGGAGCATTCAAGTCATTTTAATCCGTTCAACAACGATGGACAAAGGTCAGTTTTTAAATTGTAGTTATAAGGAATTTTCGTTTCTATGATTGCATGAAGATAAACATCCTGGATTCATGTCAAAACTGTTTTATTCATGATACAATCTTATGACTCATATTCGAATTTATGACTAACAAAACAGTATTAGTTAACATGTGGTATCAAAGCTTGCGATTTATAATCTCATGTTTTCCGTTAATAAAAACTCCTTTATAACATTCTGATTTATGATCTTTTAAAAATCTGGAAATCTGGAATTTTTGTTAAATCTGGAAATCTGGATTTTTTTTTTTTTTTTTGAAAATCTGGAAGTTTTGTTTTTCTGGAAATCTGAAAATTTTTGTTTTTTTGGAAATCTGGAAAATTTTAAGCAATATGATAATCGTACATATGGTAATTCGAATTTGTGTTATGATATTAAGAACAAGAGACCTTCTGCGACGTCTTATTTCTGTCATTAAATCTGCTCTTAAAGTGTGTCTGAGATTTTCTGTGACGTTTTTCTTCTGTCGCCAATACTCACTAGTGAGAATAAAGGGTCAAAACTTGCTCGGAATTTTAGGAAACTGACATGGTCGACTGGAAACGTCGAAATAAACAAAACCCATTGTTAATAATGAACACCACCTTACTTTTGCGTTTTGACGTCGCTAAGGCCCTCAAAACCCCGTTTTTGCCATTTTAGGAAATAATCTCGGGGCTTATAAATCTTTGCAGAAAATTGATATTAAGGTTCGCAAAAAGTTTTGGTTTTCTGGCATGTTTTACTTCGATTCTATGGTGAAAACTCATTTTTGCCATTTTTGGCAAAATTCATGTATTTTGTGTTTTCACTATACCTGGGCAATTCTGTTTTTGAGGCATTTAAGCTACTATTGGTATCTTTGTAATTATTGATAGATTACGTATTATAGTTAATATTAAGGCATGATTAACTATATTTAAGTTGAAACATGTAAACAATTATTCATTTGAGTTAAGTCAAAGGCCAAACACAGGCTGAGACTGCATGTACGAATAATATACTTACATTCATTAAAGACTTATTCTAATGTGAGTTATAAAATTGAATTGAAGCGCAACACATGCTGATATCTGAATTGAACAACATTAGAACTAGTTTTTGTAAAAACAGAATAGTTGACATTAAGTCCATTAATCATGGTATTAAATGTTTAGGCAACAAACACAGATGCCAAAATTATGGGACCATGATAAATGAATTATAGGGTAATATATCTTTACAAATCTGAACATTATGTGATGATAAACACAGATTCCGTGATATTCAGATTGTAAATGAAATATGCCGAAATCTTTAGTCAACAATTCAATATTCGACCCTTACAATTTTTGTTGTGTGTGAAAATTTAATTTGTGAACATTGTTATTAATTGCAGTTCCCCTTAACCTGTATTCGCAAGCTCAGTCCTATTCCAAATTTGATGGAACTAATTTTTCTGAATGGAATGACCAAATTGAGTTCAGCCTAGGGGTTCTAGACCTCGACATGGCAATTATGTGTGATGAACCCGCTACTATTACTAATAATAGTAGCGAGGATGAAATTGTTGTCCATGAAGCATGGTCTCGATCCAATAGGTTGGCCCTAATGTTTATGCGAATGTGTGTTGCTGCTAACATTAAGACCTCCCTACCTGAAACTACGAAAGCGAAAGAGTATTTGAACAACATTAAGGAACGCTTTCGCACTGCTGATAAATCCCTTGCTGGGAAACTGATGGTTGACCTGACCACTATAAGGTTCGATGGTACTCGAACCATGAATGAGCACATTATAGAAATGACCAATCTGGTTGCTAGACTTAGAGTTTTGGGCCTGACAGTGGATGAGTCTTTTCTCGTCCAATTTGTCCTAAACTCCCTACCTCCTGAGTATGGGCCTTTCCAAATCAATTACAACACTATAAAAGACAAGTGGAATGTAAATGATTAGCAAAACATGTTGGTACAGGAGGAAGGAAGGCTCAAGCAACAGAATGGCCATGTGACTAAGGGACAGGTGGGTCAAAGGAGCTGGTTTTAAGAAGAATTTCGGCAAGGGCATTAAGAAAGGTCCTGGGCCGTCTCATCAAGATGAACCATCAACTGCTACTGTGAAGAAGGAAAAGAACGACAAGTGTCACTTCTGTAAAAAGAAGGGCCATTTCCAGAGGGATTGTCATAAACGAAAGGCCTGGTTCGAGAAAAAGGGTAAGCCCTTTATTTTTGTTTGTTTCGAATCAAACTTTATTAACACTCCTTCTAACACATGGTGGATTGATTCTGGTTCTATGTGTCATGTTTCTAATTCGATGCGGGGCTTCATTTCGATCCGCAAAATAAATCCAAATGAGCATTTTCTCTACATGGGCAATAAGGGAAAGGCTAAAATAGAAGCTGACTGATTTTAAGCACTGGATTTATTTTAGATTTGCAAGAAATTTTTTATGTCCCCACAGTTTCTAGGAATTTAATTTTTGTTTCTAAACTCGCTTTAGATGGTTTTGCAATTGAATTTAAGAACAATGGTTTTGGTTTGATTAAAAATTCTAATAATGTTGGTTCTGGTTTTTTATTAGATGGTTTATATCGATTGAATCTTGAAAAGAATTTTTCTGAAACCCTTGTGACCCTGCATCCTAATGTTGGTACGAAATGTACACTTAATGATGAAAAATCTGTTATTTTGTGGCATAAAAGAATAGGGCACATATCCAGGCCGAGAATTGAAAGGCTCATTAAAGATGGAATACTCCATAGCCTGGATTGGGCCAATTATGATGTATGTGTGGACTGTATTAAAGGAAAACAGACCAAACATACAAATAAAGGAGCCACAATAAGCACCCAGCTACTTGAAATAATACATACAAACATATGTGGACCTTTTGATATTCCATTAATTGGTGGAGAAAAATACTTCATCACCTTTATAGATGATTTTTCACGTTATTGCATTTTGTACATGTTGCATGATAAATCTCAATCTGTGCACATCATTGAAATATACATTAATGAGGTTGAGAGGCAACTAGGCAAAAAGGTGAAAATTATTAGATCTGATAGAGGTGGCGAATATTATGGTAGATATCACGAGTCAGGGCAATGCCCTGGCCCATTTGGTAAACTCCTTGAAAAATTAGGTATTTGCACCCAATACACAATGCCAGGATCACCTTGGCAGAACGGTGTAGCTAAAAGACGTAATTGTACCCTTATAGAAATGGTAAGAAGTATGATAAGTAGGACCCAATTGCCTATATTTTTGTGGACACATGCATTAAAAACCGTTGTACACATCTTAAATAGGGTTCCTAGTAAGTCAGTTTCAAAAACCCCTTTTGAACTTTGGAAATGATGGAAACCCGATTTAAGGTATTTACGTGTGTGGGGCTGCTCAGCGGAAGCTAGAATATATAACCCTCATGAAAAGAAATTGGATCCTAGGACATTATCTTGTCATTTCATAAGGTATCCAGAAAAGTCGAAGGGATATAGATTCTACTGTCCAAATCATACAACTTGAATCATAGAAACTGAAAATGATAAATTCATCGAAGAAGGTGAAGCAAGTGGGAGTATAAAAAAAAGGGAGGTAATCACTCAAGAAGTTAGGGTACAAATTCCTATACCCAGAGTTCATAACATACCTGTTGTTCCTAATGTAGTTGTTGAACCGGTCATTGACCCAATCAATAACAATGAACAACAAGTGAATGATCAACCAACTGAACAACCGCATAATGAGACTATAACCGATGAAACTTTTGAAGCACCACAGGAAGTGCCATTAAGAAGATCTCAAAGAGAAAGGAGATCAAAAATTTCGGATGATTATGTGGTATACCTTCAAGAGACCGAATTTAACATAGGGAATATTAATGAATCAGTTTCTTATGAAAAAGCTATAAATAGTGATGATTTTGATAAATGGATTGATGCCATGAATGAAGAAATAAAATCTATGAATGACAATAAAGTTTGGGAGTTGGTCGAATTGCCAGAAGGACAAAAACGAGTTGGGTGCAAGTGGATATTTAAGACCAAACTTGACTCAAAAGGCAATATCGAACGACATAAAGCTAGACTTGTTGCCAAAGGTTTTAATCAACGATAAGGCATTCATTATAATGAGACCTTCTCTCTAGTTTCAAAGAAGGACTCATTGAGAATCATATTAGCGTTGGTGGCTCATTATGATTTGGAGTTGTACCAAATGGACGTAAAAACAACTTTTCTAAATGGGAGTTTAGAAGAAAAAGTCTACATGGCACAGCCACAAGGCTTCATAAAGGAAGGAAAGGAAAACATGGTCTGTATGTTGAAGAAGTTAATATATGGTCTAAAACAATCTTCTCGTCAATGGTACATTAAGTTTCACGATACCATTACATCCTTTGGGTTTAAGGAAAACACTGTTGATCGGTGCATATACCTGAAGATCAGTGGGAGTAAGTTTTTGGTTTTAGTACTATATGTTGATGACTTACTTATTGAAATTCTGTTACTAAAGACGTTTATTAAAAATAAACTATTTAAGTAACTCCGATCTGTTTTTTTGAGAAACTCTTTTCTTGAAAAACCAAAACTATTTGAACACAAGATGTGTTTAACAAAACAGTATGTATGAGATCTATTCATGATTTTACTAACAAGTTTATAAAACAGTTTTAAACAAACTTTAAAACCCAGCACAACCAAGAATGAGATGAGAAGATGTAGGAAGATTAAGTACAAGATTTTTACGTGGTAAAACCTCACCAATTGAGGAAACATCAACGACTCCCTCTACGGAGTAAAACAAAAATCCACTATAAACAAATTTAACAGTTACAAACTATATAACAAATATGCATACAACTCAGACCTATATAAGTTTAGGAATGTACCCTCTGGTGTCCTTATAACTTCTCTGCAGTTCTGATTGTTGATGTTGTCCTCTCAGTTTGTTAACTCCAATTTGTTCAAGCTCTTTACGTCGACTCTTTTTCTCAAGATCTTATTACCAACACTTTTCGTGTTGTAGTGTGAAAGTGTTTGTGGAAGTGCTTTCTAACACATGCATGCACACACACACACTTATCATGTACAAACAGTCCTAGCAAATTACATATAAGTCTATATATGCTATGAGTTTTCTTTTTCTCGCTTCTCACAAAACTTAACCTTTTTGACCTTTAAAACAATCCCAGAATCCACGGATACCTTGCTTAGAAGACAGTCAAGGTCTTAATCAATCTTAGAGTTTAAGAAAAGATTTTTCGAGATTAAAAACCTCCAAGTGTGATTCCAAACTAGGTCTAAGGTCTTGTTTCAAGAGAACTAGAAACAAAAAACATTTTTGTTGATTTCAACATTAAAAACATTTACTGAAAATGAATCTACAAAATATTTCTCAAGATGAGAAACAAACATACAAACTAGGTGTAATATATCATGAAAACTTAGATCTGAAAATTTCTATATACAAGAACAATAGATCTAAGAAAATGATTAAGTTGGAAACAAGATCCAAAGAAGAAGAGGTTACAGCAACAAACCAACTCTTAAATCATCTCTCAAAAACACTCAAACACTCAAGGTTGTGTTTGGTAAAGTATAGAGGTTTGAAGGTTTGTATTTGGTTTGAACTGTGTAGACGATTTAGGGTTAGGGTTAGGGTTTCTAACTCTTCCTCTCTCTTCTGGTTTCTCTCTCTCTCTTCTCTCTTCTCTCTCTCTTTATTTTCTCTCAAATGACGAAATAACAAAAGTCTCAGAAAGCTGAGTAAAGGGCTCCTTTTATAGGAGGCTGAGAAGGTTCGAGATCGAGGGCCAAAATCAAGGGTCCAGATTGAGTCAAGATGGATTGACTAAGATCCAAGGGCATACGATAAGCGGTGGTTAAAACGCTTCTGATTGGTTCAAAAGGTAATCACAAGGATTATGATAGAAGACATGCAGATCGTTGATTACATATGATCCAAGGGTTGAAAGCAGGTGTAGTTTTACTCTCTTCAAAGAAACACACATCTAACCAATCAGAGGGCGATAAATGTTGGCCAATAACACGAGATAAAACGCGCGTCTAAAGTATTTACAAAGTAAACCCTGAAGTCTCTACCGCTTTTGGTTTCTACCCAAACCAACTTTAGGGAGTTAAACTAATATTTCTAAAATAGCATATTTACCCCATAACCTTTTACAACCAAGTTTTATTTATAAAACCTTATTTTAAAATGTTTTAAAAAATCCCAAAATATATTTAAAAATCAAATTTAGGGATTTAAAAACATTCAACATATATACACACATTAATATGCAACATGACATGTAAATGAATCATTCTACTGTGTGTGAGTGTTGGTAATTAAATCTGGGTCTCTTCAATCAAAGAAGAAATAGTAATGCAAGCTGTGAGGTTCTTTGGTTTCTAGGTTAGACATAATTTTGTCACAATTTCCAAACTAGATGAACACTTATATAATATAGACTCAAGTGAGTCAAGAGTATAAGGGCTTCAATCTTCCCCTTTGGAAATATGAGACAAAATCTCCTTTGAGTCAACTAGGACTCGTAGGGCAACAAAAAGATAAGAAAAACCTATTCCTATAAAGATTCTATCTACCCAAATCCTAGAAAGAAAAAGTACATAACTCAACTATTAACAATGGAATACCCTATTACATCAGTTGAGTATGATTGTACAGAAACCTGCAATGAATCACTAAGATCAAGCAGTTTAGCATATATACAAATATTCATAACGACTCAAATTTCTCCCCCATTTTGTCTCAAATGGACAAAGGGAAAAACTTGGATAATCAGCAAAGGTATTACTCAGCACAAACCATACCAATAGAGTTACGCAAGGAAATGAATCTATTATAATCAAGAGGTTTGGTGAACATATCTGCGAGTTCCAAATCAGTAGGAAGATAATTGATTTCTAATTCCTTAGTTTCAATCAATTCGCGTATAAAGTGATGTCTAATTTTTATGTGCTTTGTTCGCGAGTGTTGAACAGGGTTTTTAGAAATATTAATCGCACTTTGATTATCACAATAGATATGCAATTGGTGTTCTTGAATACCATAATCACTTAGCATTTGTTTAAGCCACAGTAATTGAGCATAACAGCTGCCAGCGGCTATGTATTCAGATTCGGCTGTCGAGAGTGATGTGCAGTTTTGTTTCTTACTACTCCATCCTACCAAGTTATTACCTATATAATAACATGCTCCTGAAGTGATTTTACTATCATCA
Organism: Sambucus nigra; assembly: GCA_949130495.1. Lineage (NCBI taxonomy): Eukaryota > Viridiplantae > Streptophyta > Magnoliopsida > Dipsacales > Adoxaceae > Sambucus > Sambucus nigra. The sequence goes on along the minus strand of OX422221.1, from coordinate 329,869,875 downwards.
GTACACCCAACCCAGTCAGCATCAGTGTACCCAATTATAGTGCTTGGTGTGTCATTAGTGTACCAAAGTCCTAGATTTAGAGTGCCTTTTACATATTTAATGATACGTTTAACAGCATTCAAATGTCTCTCTTTAGGGTTATTTTGATAATGAGCACATACACACACAACATACATAATATCAAGACGCGAGGCAGTAATATATAGTGAGGTTCCTATCATACTACGATATAGAGTAGGATCTACGGATTTTCCATTTTCATCTTTAGAAATTTTTAACGTAGTACTCATGGGAGTGTTATCATCTTTAGCACTCTCGAGGCCAAATTTCTTTACTATCTCTAAAGCGTACTTGGATTGCGATACAAATAATCCTTCTGAATTTTGTTTGACTTGGAGGCCTAAGAAGAATTGTAGCTCCCCCATAAGGGACATTTGAAATTCCTTATGCATAGTTTCAGAGAAGGATTTAACTTCTGAGGGAGAAGTTGATCCAAAGATAATATCGTCAACATAAACTTAAGCAATAATAATGTGTTTGTCAAAATGTTTGACAAAAAGAGTTTGATCATTTCCACCTCTTTTGAAACCTTTATCTAAGAGGAAACTGGAAAGACGCTCATACCAAGCTCTAGGTGCTTGTTTAAGGCTATACAGAGCCTTTTTGAGACGAAATACATGATTTGGATATTGAGGGTCAATAAACCCTTTAGGTTGTTCTACATAGGTCTTTTCAGTCAATATTCCATTAAGGAATGTAGATTTGACATCCATTTGGTAAAGTGTAAAATGCATGTGGAAGGCTATAGCAAAGAGCAGATGAACAGATTCTAAACGAGTAACAGGTGCAAAGGTCTCGTTAAAATCTATTCCTTCAATTTGAGAATATCCTTGAGCAACTAATCTAGCTTTATTTCTAATGATTATCCCATTTTCATCAAACTTATTTTTAAAAATCCAACGCGTGCCAATAACCTTTTTGTGATCAAGACGAGGAACAAGATACCAAACATCATGAATGACAAATTGAAGAAGTTCTTCCTGCATAGCAGAAATCCAGTGAGAGTCATTCAATGCCTTATTTACATTCTTTGGTTCCACTAGGGAAACAAAACATGCATAATGTGCATAGTTTCTTAGTTGGGATCTTGTACGTACTGGCTCATTAAGGTTGCCAACAACGTTATTTATGGGATGATCTTTAGAAACCCAGTTAGGTACTTCAGGTGTCTCAATTGGTAATGAATCATCTATTTCAGGAGAGTTATTTTCTAAAATAATTGTAAGCTCTTCCTCAATAGTTGATTCACCAGTCTTACTCTCTACAGTAGTGTCACTCACAATTACATTTATGGATTCCACCAAAGTTTTAGTGCGAAGATTATACACTCGATAGGCTCTACTGTTAGGCGAGTATCCTAAAAATATAGCTTTATCACCTCGACTCTCAAATTTGGATAAGTGTTCCCTATCTTTGCATACATAACAAGTACTACCAAAAGTTCTAAGGTGCTTAAGATTGGGATTTTTCTTGTACCAAAGTTCGTAAGGAGTTTGTTTGGAATTCTTTCTAAGATAGACCCTATTTATGATGTGACAAGCAGTACGAATAGATTCAATCCAAAAATACTTAGGTAAATTCTTGGCATGAAACATAACACGTGCCATCTCTTGAAGGATACGATTCTTTCTTTCGGCAATTCCATTTTGTTCAGGAGTCTTAGGAGCACTGAATTCATGTTTGTAACCATTATAGTCACAGTATTCAATAATACCAGTGTCTTTGAATTCACCACCTCTATCACTACAGATTCTATTTACTTGAGTGTCCTTTTCATTTTCAATCCGGAGAAGAATTTTTAAGAAAGTTTGAAAAGTGTCAGACTTTTGTTTAAAAAGGCTACCCAAGTAAATCTGGTGAAGTCATCAACCATAACTAAAATATAATTGTGTCCACAAAGACTAACAGTTTGGGAGGGACCCATTAGGTCCATATGGATGAGCTCCAAGGGATTCGAGGTAAGAATATCATTAACTTTCTTATGAGGTGCCTTAACAATTTTACCTTCCTGACAGGAATCACAGACTATGTTAGGAATGGGTTTGATTTTAGGAACTCCTCTAACTATTTCCTGAGAGGTCAGTCTACTAAGGTTATCGAAATTTATATGACCCATTATGTTATGCCATATCTCGTTGTCATCCATTCTGGCAACATTACAGATTTCAGATTTATTCATGATAGTATAACAATTGTCAGGAGTTATGAATCCTGTAATTATGCATTCACCTTTATCATTTAAAATTTTGCAATTCTTCTTTGAAAAGGTAACAGTATGATCTGAGTCACAAAATTACGATATGCTAAGTAGATTTGCCTTAAGACCTTAACTAGAAGGACATTTTCAAGAACAGGAAGTCCATTTTCTTGGAGAGTTCCTTTGCCTGTGATTTGAGATGAAACTCCATCACCAAAAATGACTTTACCACTAGCAAAGTTGGTTTTGTTTAAAAGTTTAGTTTCATCCCCAGTCATGTGCTTAGAACATCCAGAGTCTAAATACCAACCAGATGATGTGTGTTCAACTTTTAAAGCAGTAACAACTATGTTACACTTCATCTGAGGCAATAGATCATCTTTTTTAACCCATATTGCTCTAGTTTTCATTTTGCGCTTATTAGCTCTCAATTGATAAAATTTGCGAGCATTACATTTTTGTTGAAAAATGTTTTGCGCATGATTTTGAGTTTTATGAAAAACATGAGCATTTGGTTTAGGAAAGTGCTTAGGATTCCTTCTAGGAAATGTTCTCTTAGGTTTGGTCTTTCTCTTCCTATAATTAGAGTTTTTATCAGGTTGTCTAGGAAGTACATAATTGTTTCGGTTCCTTCTAGAATAGTTAAAGTTCTGATAAATAGGAGAGCTATAGACAGGTGTAACTAGTCTCCTAGCATAGCAACTATTAAAAGAGTGACCGTATATATCACAGTAAGAGCAATAAAGATTGCTCAAGATTGGGGTCTCCTTAGGAGTCTCTAAACATAGGTTTTGAGAAGTTTTGAGGTTGAACTCTATTCCTAGGTGTGACAGTCTTGAATGCAGACTCACTCTTCCTAATAGAGGGGCAGACGTATTTAGCCTTAGGTGAACTTTCATGTTTAGAGCAACTTGATTCCCCAATGTTAAAATTTTGATGTTTTGAATCAAACTCAGTTTTTAGAGAATGAAAATCTAAACATGTTTCAATAGGTCTTTTGCCTCCTCACACAAACTTGATAGGTTCAAAAGATTTTGTTTGTGTTTTCAAATTGGGGCAAAACCTTATTCCAGTTCGATCATCAGAATTGGTTTTTGATTCAGCAACAAATTCATCAAAACATTTTGAATTATTTTCAAATTTTATAGATTTTTTGAAAACAGTTGTTGTCTTTTCTTTAGTTTGTTCCAATTCTAACAATGTCCCTTTGTATTTTTTCTCCAGAGTTTGATTTGTTTCATTTAAATTTATGAGTTTTTCATCAAACATTCTGATTTCTCTTTTATGAGACAAACATTGGGTAGTATACTCTTCAGCATTTAGTTTAACCATTAGTCTTAGATCTTCTAACTTCTTAGTGAGATCTTTCACAATCTTTTCTAGTCTAGTGCTTTTCTTGAGAGTTTTAGCATAGAGAGTGTATATATCTGGGAGGTCTTTATTGTCCGAATCACTAAGTGTAGTGTGTGAAATGACCCTAGGGCTTCATTCTTTGTACTCACACACCCATTGACATCGTCATTATCGCTTTCCCTTTGACTCACACACCCCGAAGAACAAATAGCAATATTCTCAGTAATCAAAGCATCTAAACCAGTAACAGCAGTATTCAAAACATCAAAAGTAGAATTACTATATTCATCCTCATTAACAAACACATGCATATCATCATTATAGATAATCTTGGCAAAGAAAGACATGCAAGGGTCAAAAACATCAGATGACTCAAGTTCCTCATTTTCAGATTCATTTGAATCATCACATGTCTTGCAAATATTGGCCCTGGTGTGTTTGTTTGAGTGTTCAAGTTAACTCTACAGTCTTGTGCAATGTGTCCTAGTTTATCACATCTATATCATTCAGTCTTCTTCAGGTCTCTGTTAGGTCTAGTGTGAGAGTCCTTGTGATTTTTATCATGGCTTTTCTCATGAGGTCTGTGAATGAAAGGAGTTGGATAATTAGACTTGCCTTGTTTATTTGCCATGTTGTTTCTAAATTTAATGATTTTCTTAAACTGTTTGACATTAAGGCAATCTGATTGTCCAAACTCTCTATATCGCATTCCTCATCAGAATCATCATTGGAAGTATTAAACTCAGGCTTAATCAATTTAGAAGAGAAGCTTAGATTGGAACTAGTCTGTTTCCTATGGGACTGGGTTAATTGTTTCTTAAATTCCAGTTCCATTTCCACAGTTCTTAACTTACTACTGAGTAGTTCAGGAGTGAGATTAATATCACCCATTTCCTCAATAACATATCTTTTGTTATCAAATTTCTGTGGTAATGATCTCAAAATTTTAGACACAATTTCTTGTCTGTCATAAGTTATCCCATTAGCATGCAGTTTAGTCACAATATCAGTCAGGTTCATATAGAAGTCATCAAATGACTTAGTCTCAGACATAATTAGGGAATTATACTGTTGAATAAGCATTTGAGTTTTAGCAGCTTTAACTCTAGTGTCACCTTCATGAGCAGTAACTAAAGTGTCCCAAGCTTCCTTAGAAGTGATACAGGATGAGATTCTTTTGAACTCATGTTCATTTATCGAGATAAATATAGCATTCTTTCCTTTGTTATTATTTCAAGAAACTTGTTTCTCTTCTTGTGTGAACTCACTTAAAACTTTCTTAACCCTCTCATTACTTCCTTCAGTGGCTGGTTTTGTAGGAAAAATGTAACCATTTTCAACAATGTCCCAGACATCATCTCCTAGAGTTCCTTGAATGAAAGCAATCATTATTACTTTCCAGTAAGCAAAATTGGTTCCATCAAAGATAGGAGGTCTGGTCAAGTCACCAAATCTTTCATTTTTCTCGTCCATATTTGATTTTCATAAAATAATTTCAGAAACACAAGATCACTTTAAAAGAAGTATATCCCGCTCTGATACCAATTGAAATTCTGTTACTAAAGCCGTTTATTAAAAATAAACTATTTATGTAACTCCGATCTGTTTTTTTGAGAAACTCTTTTCTTGAAAAACCAAAACTATTTGAACACAAGATGTGTTTAACAAAACAGTATGTACGAGATCTATTCAAGATTTTACTAACAAGTTTATAAAACAGTTTTAAACAAACTTTAAAACCCAGCACAACCAAGAATGAGATGAGAAGATGTAGGAAGATTAAGTACAAGATTTTTACGTGGTAAAACCTCACCAATTGAGGAAACATCAACGACTCCCTCTACGGAGTAAAACAAAAATCCACTATAAACAAATTTAACAGTTACAAACTATATAACAAACATGCAAACAACTCAGACCTATATAAGTTTAGGAATGTACCCTCTGGTGTCCTTATAACTTCTCTGCAGTTCTGATTGTTGATGTTGTCCTCTCAATTTGTTAACTCTAATTTGTTCAAGCTCTTTACGTCGACTCTTTTTCTCAAGATCTTATTATCAACACTTTTCGTGTTGTAGTGTGAAAGTGTTTGTGGAAGTGCTTTCTAACACATGCACGCACACACACACACTTATCATGTACAAACAGTCCTAGCAAATTACATATAAGTCTATATGCTGTGAATTTTCTTTTTCTCTCTTCTCACAAAACTTAACCTTTTTGACCTTTAAAACAATCCCAGAATCCACGGATACCTTGCTTAGAAGACAGTCAAGGTCTTAATCAATCTCAGAGTTTAAGAAAAGATTTTTCGAGATTGAAAACCTCCAAGTGTGATTCCAAACTAGGTCTAAGGTCTTGTTTCAAGAGAACTAGAAACAAAAAACATTTTTGTTGATTTCAAAGTTAAAAACATTTACTGAAAACGAATCAACAAAATATTTCTCAAGATGAGAAACAAACATGCAAACTAAGTGTAATATATCATGAAAAACTTAGATCTGAAAATTTCTATATACAAGAACAACAGATCTAAGAAAATGATTAAGTTGGAAACAAGATCCAAAGAAGAAGAGGTTACAGCAACAAACCAACTCTCAAATCATCTCTCAAAAACACTCAAACACTCAAGGTTGTGTTTGGTAAAGTATAGAGGTTTGAAGGTTTGTATTTGGTTTGAACTGTGTAGACGATTTAGGGTTAGGGTTAGGGTTTCTAACTCTTCCTCTCTCTTCTGGTTTCTCTCTCTCTCTCTTCTCTCTTCTCTCTCTCTTTATTTTCTCTCAAATGACGAAATAACAAAAGTCTCAGAAAGCTGAGTAAGGGGATCCTTTTATAGGAGGCTAAGAAGGTTCGAGATCGAGGGCCAAAATCAAGGGTCCAGATTGAGTCAAGATGGATTGACTAAGATCCAAGGGCATACGATAAGCGGTGGTTAAAACGCTTCTGATTGGTTCAAAAGGTAATCACAGGGATTATGATAGAAGACATGCAGATCGTTGATTAGATATGATCCAAGGGTTGAAAGCAGGTGTAGTTTTACTCTCTTCAAAGAAACACACTTCTAACCAATCAGAGGGCGACAAATGTTGGCCAATAACACGAGATAAAACGCGAGTCTAAAGTATTTACAAAGTAAACCCTGAAGTCTCTACCGCTTTTAGTTTCTACCCAAACCAACTTTAGAGAGTTAAACCAATATTTCTAAAATAGCATATTTACCCCATAACCTTTTAAAACCAAGTTTTATTTATAAAACCTTATTTTAAAATGTTTTAAAAAAATCCTAAAAAATTTTTAAAAATTAAATTTAGGGATTTAAAAACACTCAACATATATACACACATTAATATGCAACATGACATGTAAATGAATCATTCTACTGTGTGTGAGTGTTGGTAATTAAATCTAGGTCTCTTCAATCAAAGATGAAATAGTAATGCAAGCTCTGAGGTTCTTTGGTTTCTAGGTTAGACATAATTTTGTCACAATTTTCAAACTAGATGAACACTTATACAATATAGACTCAAGTGAGTCAAGAGTATAAGGGCTTCACTTATCGCCAACAGTGATCTTGGTTTATTAAGTGAAACCAAGAAGTACCTTTCTAAAAACTTTGAAATGAAAGATTTAGGTGAGGCATCCTTCGTGATCGGGATAGAAATATCTCGGGATAGATCACGAGGAATGTTAGGATTGTCTCAGAAAGCTTACATTAACAAAGTTTTAGAAAGATTTAGCATGCAAAGTTGCAATCCCATTAATGTTCCACTTCAGAAAGGGGATAAGTTTAGCTTAAGTCAATGCCCCAGAAGTGATTTAGAAAGGGAGCACATGAAAGGCATGCCTTATGCTTCGCTCGTAGGGAGCTTGTTGTATGCACTATACCGGATATCAGTTTTGCCGTTGGGATGCTAGGCAAATATCAAAGCAATCCGGGGATTCACCATTGGAAAGCTGCAAAGAAAGTTCTGAGGTACCCGCAAGGGACCAAGAATTACATGCTCACATATCGGAAGACTGATCACCTTGAGGTGATTGGTTATTCAGACTCAGATTTTGGGGGATGCCTTGACAGTAGGAAGAGCACTTCGGGTTATGTCTTCCTTATGGCTGGAGGAGCCGTTTCATGGAAAAGTGTCAAGCAAAGCATCATTGCATCATCTACTATGGAGGCTGAGTACATAGCTTGCTTCGAAGCTACAAATCATGGATTATGGCCGCGAAAATTTATTTCAGGACTTAGAATTATGGGGTCAATATCTAAGCCGCTGAAAATTTATTGTGATAATGTCGCAGCAGTCTTCTTCTCGAAGAACGATAGGTATACTAAGGCTGCTAAGCATATTGAGATGAAATACTTATCAGTTAAAGAAGAAGTTCAGAAACAAAGAATGTCAATTGATCACATTAGTACGCGTGATAACATAGCAGATCCTCTTACGAAAGGACTATCTCCGAAGACCTTTATGGAACATGTCAAAGAGATGGGTCTCGATTAGTTGGATTATGATTGCTATTTTGGCTTAATTGTTTGACACTATTACTTGAATTCAATAAAAGTGTTTCTGATTTCTATTATTTCTGTCTTTTGTGAATGCATGCATATAATTATGAATTATCGTTGACAAAAATAGTTCTTATTCAAAAGAACATTATGAGGCCATTATGATACCCAATATTAAAGGCTAGTTGAATGAAACATTGGTGTTGTGGTACATGGAAAGAACCATGCTCTTGAATAGCATGGAACCGCCGTGACTCGCATCCATGAATCATTTGATTTAGCAAAATTTATCAATGATTGTGCACCTTATGATACCTAATTTAATTATACGAATTATTAAGACCAAGTGGGAGACTGTTGAAAATTAATGTTAGTGACGAAATTAATTTTTTAATTTCAATTGTATTAAATTCCGAATTTCTCATTTATGTGGTTTTAATAAATGTCAGATAATTAATTAGGAATGTGATAAATAAAGAGATTAAAAGATTTGGGTAAATCTTATCCGTTAGTCACATGATGGTTAGTGGCATTAGTGGGAGACTTGGAAAGAGTCCCACCACCACTAGGATTTTGGCCATCTTCCCCTTATAAATAGAGACCTCTACACCATCTAGAGTCATCTCAATACACACTGTTTCTAAGGAGGGAGGGAAAATCCGAAATTCGTTTTTCTCATATTCCGGGCTATTCAAGAAAGGAGCATTCAAGTCATTTTAATCCGTTCAACAACGATGGACAAATGTCAGTTTTTAAATCGTAGTTATAAGAAATTTTCGGTTCTGTGATTGCATGAAGATAAACATCCTGGATTCATGTCAAAATTGTTTTATTCATGATACAATCTTATGATTCATATTCGAATTTATGATTACCAAAACAGTATTAGTTAACAAGTTGTACACAAAAGATCTAATTTGTCTTCTTATATATAGGCATTAAATTGAACACATCAAAGAAACGTGTACACAAAGTGGACGTGAGAGGAGAGAGAACAAGAAAGAAACGTGATAGGTTAGAGGATGAGAGAGGAGAGAGGATCCGAAGTTATCTCTCATTTATCCACGCATGCAGTCCGGATCGCCTCCCATACGGTAGTACCGTATGGGAGCATAATTGTATATATATATATATATATATATATATATATATATATATATATATCAGAAATTGAATAAAAAGTTAATAAAGTAAATTTCCAAAATTAAAAAAAAAATCTTCTTTAATTCTATTTTCCAGCTTTGGTGTTTGATAAACAATGTGATAAAAAATGATTTTTTCACTTCCGATTAAACAAATACATTACGCAAATTACATATAATGCTTGGAAAAGTTTTTGAAATAAAAAATTTCCATGGAACCACTGTCCTTTTCCCACTTGTGAATCAAACACGGGCTAAGATAAAAAAATAAAAATAAATGTTAATATTATGTGTTTGGATTTCATGGATTCAAGAACATATGAATCCGAATCTGTCTCAACATGCCCCCATGCCCCCGGTCCCATGTTATAGACTTGATGCAATCAAGTCTTTCTATAATAATAAATAACTTTCCCCTGCTGGTCCACAACGGACTCACTAGTGTTGCTAGATAAGTCTTTATTTCATAAATTTAAGCCATTCATTAGTAATTATAAGTTGGTATAAATATGACACGCAAGGAATTCAATTGTATTCAGAAAGAGGTTCACTTAGAGTGAGTTTACTTGAGTTGTGAAAATGTATTCTGAGGTGGAGATAGGAAACTATCTGGTGACAATTGTTGTAATCTTAATTTCCATGCAAGCGTTTTATAAGATGGTTAAGGAGAAGGTGACTCAAACTCCTCCTGCCGTTGTTGCTCGAGAAGCAGCACCAACTCCTCCTCTCACTACTTCAGCTTCATCAGTTGCAGCGGCAGCAATATCAACTCCTCCTCCTCACACTGTTGTCGTTGCCCGAAAAGCAACTCCTCAGCCTCCCGTCACGGCTGAGAATTCCTCATCTGCCACGGCTATCGCTGCAACCACAGCCACAGGAAGAGGAGGAGGAGGAGGAGCGGAGTACGAAGTATTTTTGAGTTTCAGAGGCGAAGACACTCGCAAAACCTTCACTGATTTCCTATACACTTATCTTGTAAACTCGAGGGTTCGTACCTTTAGGGACAACGAGAATCTTCGTGTCGGAGAAGAGATAGGCCCGGAACTTATCAAAGCAATCAAGGAGTCGAAAATCTGCATCCCCGTGTTTTCCAAAAACTACGCTTCCAGTAAATGGTGCCTCCATGAAATTGCCCACATGGTAAAGTGCACCGAGACGGATGGGAAAACGATCTTCCCTATTTTCTACGACGTTAACCCCTATGACGTACGACATCAAACGGGCAGTTACGAGGGGCCATTTTCCCAACACGAGAAGAAATTCCCTAAAAGTACGGTCGAAGAATGGAGGAAGGCTCTCCAAAAGGTGGCACAATTGAAGGGATTGGAATTGTCCAAAGAAACTGATGGGTAATTTTTCCTTTTTGTACAACTGCTAATTCATCTTTAATGTTCAACTTGCTGCTTCAATTTGTTTTCTTTACGTATGTCTCTATTCATTCTCTTAACTTAGATTCTTAATGAAACTTCCGCCAATCATAATAAAAGCAACAATTAGCATTCCTGTCAGCCCTCATGCCACCACAAATTTAAACTCACCATCCTATCTATCTATGCCGGTTTCTTCTTTCCTTTTTCTTTTTGTTTGTTTGTTTTCGTTAATTTCAACCACTCAACGAAGGTGGAGTCCCATAATACCACTACCAGTCTTTTTCATTTTGGTTTCTTCTTTTATTTTTTTATTTGTTATTTTTCCCAAATTTGATCTTTCTTTCCTTTTTCCTTTTTTCCTTTTACGTAAACTATATACTGGTCTGTGTAGATTTGTTCTTTCTAATGGTCATCAACTCGATGAACATATAGTGCTCATGTATAAAAGATGCATTCCTCATTTTGAGACACCTTTTTTTCCATTAGTAAACGAGTAATTGGAATCGTACATCAATTCTCTCTAAAATCACAGTAACATAATGTACGCAGAAAGATGGCATCACCTTTACACCTACAACTTGTGGTTCTTCAGTTATCAGTTTTCAATTGATTCCAATAGCATTGATATTAGTTTTAAATTTTTTAGATTGGCAAGTTAAGATAGGAAAAAGGAAAGAAAGAGACCGGATAGAGAGAGAGATTTTGGTTCCTAAATTAGTGGAGATTGATATTACCCTCTCCATGGTAACTTAACGGTTGACACGTGGGCCAAAATGAGAAAACCAACTAATTGTCATTAAATAGAAAAATTACCAAAAAAGAAAAATTCAGAGTTAAAAGGGCCGTTTGGTTCTGTATTCAGAAAACTCGATTTAAATTCTGTTTTTAAATACAGTTTTAAAATTTAATTTTTTGTGTTTATAAGTATTGGTGTGCGTTTGACAAACTTGTTTTAACATAGTTTTTTGAAAATTTGACAAAATTTACAAACATGCATATTTATATTATATATACGCGTGTGTGTGTATAAACATATACATAAAACTTTCATACGTACATGAATGCATACATATATACATACATACATCGTAAATTATATACATATACATTTAATATCATGTATTTTTATGTATATTTAATGAGGTATGTTGGGGAGTTTAACTATTATATACACACACACACACATATGTACTGTATGTATATTTTATATTATTCCATACATTAATAATACATGTATAAAACTATATATAAGAATCATGTATCTATTGATAATATTATTTAACTTTATATTATTTCATATGTAATTTTGTGTAGATGTACATATATATTATTTATTTTTAAGAATGACACGCATATTAATGCATTGTGTATATATATTATATATTAAGGTATAAATATATTAAAATATTAAGAATGAATAATTCTGAGTTGAAAAATAAAAAATAGAAATTATAAAACACCCTCAATCTATTTTATGAAAAACTTGATTATAATACAGAAATATTATAATTCAATATTTAAAAATAGATTATTAAACATAAATTTTTATTAAAATTATATTTAAACACAAAAAATAAAAATATAATTGTAAAGCAAATCGGCCCTTAACCATTTACTAATACCCTACTAGTCAACTTCGACCAAAGTCAACAGAGATATATTAGCCTACTACGAGATGGGGGTGGATGTCACTAAGTGACTGCATGGGGTTGAGTGTGGCTTCGACTACAAATAAATCTCTAAAATTGTCACCTCATCAATAACAAATGGTTGACCATCTCTTTCAAAAGGAATAGAACTGATCACCTCCAACCCCAAGGGTTGTCCAAGTTGGTAGAGCCAGGGTGTAGCTGTAAACCCAGGCACCTGGGTTCGAAACTTGGCAGCTGCGTCTTGGGGCCACGGACCGCAGGAATTAAACGCCTGTTATAGAAAGCCTTGTTCGGGGAAGGAGGGATTAGTCCGAGGTGCGCGCAAGCTGGCCCGGGATTACCCTTCTTTACCACAAAAAAAAAAAAAAAAAAAAGAACTGATCACCTCCTCGTTATTAGGTAGTATCATGGCAAGCCCACAAGTAATTTAAATAAGGTGCCTTATAAATTTAAAATATATTGTAATATGTGTTTTGAAAATAGAATAATAAACATTTTATTTATAGTTTTAGTTTTTATTTTTGAATAAAGTCGTTGGTGTGGATCCATATTCATAAAATGTCAACCAATCACAACATGTCATGTATCCCTTTAATTTAAAAATAAGGATTAAAAATGAAAACGAAATGTTTATTGTCCTATATCCATAATCAATATTATTTCAAGTCCTAAAAGTACATAATCTATTTAAATAAATTATTTTTATTTATATATCCTATAATTATTTTATGAGAGATCGACCCTGTACAAAATGTTAGTATAACCTATCATCCCACACCAAAATAGTAAAATAACATTAATAGTAATCTCTCTCTCTCTCTCTCTCTCTCTCTCTCTCTCTCTCTCTCTCTCTCTCTCTCTCTCTATATATATATATATATATATATATATATATATATATATATATATATATATATATATATGAATAATGTGTAATACAATAAATATACATGGGCCACACGCTAATTGGAATTTACCTCCCGAACGTAATCAAACCAGGCATGTTGAGCAAATAATCCAAATTAAAAAGAAAAAGAAAAAAAACTTCATTTATATGCCTAATCGTATTAAAGGGCAATACACATACAAAACTATAACTAAATAATATTTAAAAAACTGAAGAATATACTCAATTTCTACTTAAATTAAATTGGGAAAAAGTTTGTGAACGAACACGTGAAAAATAATCTTTCCATGTTGGAGTTGCAAGAGGCCTTAAAAATGACACTTGTTTATAAAAAAAAAAAAAAGGTCGTTTAGATTTATCAAATCTGTGCACCATATAAAAATTAGGCCTGGCAATTTGGGCGGAGTGGGACAGACCCGTCCATAATTTTCCCGATAAACGATTGTTCGATTTTCGTTCAAATTTTTACGGGTGAAAATGGGTTTAAAAAAGCATTTGTCTCGGATCAATTGCGGGTCGACTACGGGTCAGATGCAGGCCACGCACCAAAAACTAAAAACCAAGAATTTATCCAATTTCTCACCAGCAATCGTGTTTGTCTCTCTCTCCGATCTGAATTTCTTTAGATCCTATCTCAAGATTAATGGGTTTACACATAAGGACATGGATTTGGATTGTATTCCTCAAAGTAAAAAATCGATATGAAGTTTAAAGGGTTTCCAACAATATTTTTTTTTTTTCGCTTTTCTCAAAAACCACTGTTTGAATGTTGTTTCTGAAAAACTGGAACTAAATGGGCCATGGATTTGGATTGTAATCCTCAAGATTCGATTTTTTTTTTTTTAACTTTTGAAATTTTTATTTACATATGTTATAAATATATACTTGAATTAGTTTGGGTATGAAGATTTAATTTTGATTTGTTTTCAAAAAAACTACAACACTGGGAAAAGCGGGCCAACCCGACCCAACACGAATTTGACCCGACCCGTTCATAGCCTGACCCGCCCAGATCCGCACATTATTATGCATGACCCGCCTCCCGACCTTATTCGTATCCATTTTCTATCCGTTCATAACCGTACATTTGTCAGCACTACTTAGAGTCTTTATGACTTGGGTATCTTACTAGTTATTGCATTTCGACATTGATATTTCTATTATTTTTATTGAATTTTGTATTTTTCTATCGCTGTATGGTTAGTGTATTTCCATTAAATGTAACATTCAGCAAAGAAAAAGGTCCCCACGCCTAAGATTTGATCATTAGTAAGTACCTAAGTTAATAAAAAAAATTAGGGGCATTTACGTTTAGATCGTATTAGACTTTCTTATATACATTCTAGTCCCATCATGTTTTTCCCTTACATATAAGTCCTATTTCTAATTTTTTGGAACTTTTTTGAACAATTTTACCTTTAAAAACCAACAATCTGTGGAAGTTACATAAATGGTTGAACTTTTTTTTTAATCTTCAAATGATCATAACTTTTTATTCACAAATCCGTTTTTCACAAAATTACTATTTTTGAAATCTGCTCGACGAGATCTATCAAACAAGATCCATGAAGGCTATAAAATTCCAAAGAAAAAAATTTACACAAACAGTAAATTTTATTGTATGCACTAGAATATGAAATAGCTTTATATATGTGACATTTTCACAAATAGACAGTAACATTTAGTGTGCTAATACTACACAGTATTTATATATATATATATATATATATATATATATATATATACGGTGGATCCAAACCTTTTTTTTTTTCAAAATTACCTTATATTTGAAGGTTCGCGCTAGCAGTATCTAATCCTTACCACCATTATTGGAGCTTCAACGACCTTCGTCAGAACTCCGATTTGGGGTGGGTAAGGGTGGCATGTGGTGCCGTTGGCGCGGACATTTGAAAATAAGAGACTTTTGAATAAATGGGCTTTGGATCCACCGAAATATCATTGGGGGCCGCTAGCGCGGATCTTTGAAAATAAGATTGGATAAATGGAATCGAGATCATCTAGAGCGCCAATTTGGGGTGAATAGGGGTGACACAGAACTTTAAAAATAGGAGCATATTGGATATATATATATATAGTTTGTAAAAATGTCATAGATATTAAACTTTATTTTATACACCAGAAAATGAAATAGTTTTATATTTGTGACATTTTCACAAACAATAACATTTACTGTGATAATATATTTATGGAATAGTTTTATATATATAACATTTTCACAAATAGTAACATTTACTGAGTTAATATATATATATATATATATATATATATATATACACGGTAGATCCAAACCTCTTTTTTTTTAAATTACCATATTTTTAAAGGTTTACGCTAGCGATATTCAATCTCCACCATTACCCACCCCAATTGTCGAAACTTCAACGACTTTCATCAGAGCGATGATTTAGGTGGGTAGTAGTGACATAGGGTGCCGCTGACGCGGACCTCTGAAATTAAGAGAATATTAGATAAATGGAGTTTGGATCCACTGGCGCTCCGATTTGGGGTGAGTAGGGGGTGACATTGAGTTATGTTTATATCTATAACATTTTTACAAACGTTAACATTTACTGTGTTATAAAACCGTATATATATATATATATATATATCCAATATGCTCCTATTTTTAAAGTTCTGTGCCACCCCTATTCACCCCAAATTGGCGCTCCAGATGATCCCGGTCCTATTTATCCAATCTTATTTTCAAAGGTCCGCGCCAGCGGCACCCCATGATACTCCGGTGGATCCAAAGGCCATTTATTCAAAAGTCTCTTATTTTCAAAGCTTCGCGCCAGCGGCACCACATGCCACCCTTACCCACCCCAAATCGGAGCTCTGACGAAGGTCGTTGAAGCTCCAACAATTGTGGTAAGGGTTGGATGCCGTTCGCGTGAACCTTTAAATATAAGGTATTTTTGAAAAAAGAGGATTTGGATCCACCGGATGTGTATATATATATATATATATATATATATATATATATATACTGTGTAGTATTATCACACTAAATATTACTGTTTGTTTGTGAAAATGTCACATGTATAAAACTATTTCATATTCTAGTGCATACAGTAAATATTACACAAACATTATTTCATAAATCTCGTCGAGCAGATTTCAAAAATAGTAATTTTGCGAAAAACGGATTTGTGAATCAAAAGTTATGATCATTTAGAGATTAAAAAAAAAAGTCCAACCACTTATGTAACTTTCTCAAGGAAGTTATGGATAGTTGGTTTTAAAATGGTAAAATTGTGAAATTTTTTTCTAAAAAGTTGGAATAGGACCTATGGGATTATTGAAAAATTAATAGAACTTATAAGCTTATTGACTCGATAAATGACACCTAGATATAATTATCCCAAAAAATTAACGGAGATACCAAAGTCTGAATTTTACAGTTAGCGTGGTACCAAAGTTAAAAAGACCCTATATATTAAGACATCTCGTAGTAGGGGCGGAGCCTGCAGTTGGCTGGCCCAAGTAAAAGAAAAACCCACTAGTACTATTAATATTAGCCAGCCCAAATAATCATTAGCCCTGGCCCATCCAGCCCGTGTCATTTTCTGCTCAGTCGAAGTGGCCACATAAACCCGTGTTATTCTCATGGACAACTGGAAGGCTCGATACTAAAATAAAAAAATAAAAATAAGGACTCTTTGATTTATGAGTGGAATGTATTTGTATGAATGTAAAAACGATCACCCAAACCTAAAATTGATTTGAATTTGTTGACTTGTTAAATTGATATGCTTAAATTGATTTGGTTGTGTGATGGACCGATTTATTCAAATTGATTTTAAATGCATATTATATAAATGGCACCAGTTACTCCAAACTTTTTTACTCTTCTTGTATATTAAAATCCAAATCTCATACGTAGGGCAGATTTATGTGGTGATTGGGGTATCACAAAGTTTTTCACCTTCTAATTCGACATTAAAGCCACTACTAATTGCACGTATTGTGTTTTCCAATAAAACATATTTGTCGATTTCTTGTTAATTAATTACTATTTTCATTCCTTATATGCGAATGGTTGATTTCTAGTACTCATAATTTGTGTGATCTGATGATCTCCATAAGTGCCCGAGTTTGAAAAGAATGAATATGACACGTACAATATTGTAGTGATATTCCCTACGTATAAATTTTAATGAATATATACAAAGTGTAAAGTTTCAAAAGAATAAAAAATGCAAAAAAACACAACCATGAGGCCCAAATTTTCAGTGTATTGCTCATTGAATACAAAATGAAGCAATTAATTTTCATTTTTAATATTTTAAATTAATACTAGCTGGGGTACTATTGAATCCTAGCCCCGCCCTTATCTCGTAAACTGTGTAAATTGTGTTAACAAAATATGTTGGAAATGTCATTTTATATAGGATATATGACCCAAAACTGCAAAATAAACAATCGAGAATTAAGAAATTAAAGTTAAAACCAATCTATTAAAAAAATAAAACCAATAAACCAGAAATTACCGCAGGCATCTTGATTACATTCCACAATAGCCATCTCCAACATGGCTTATATATACCCATATGCCTCATATATAAAGTAACCAACACGGGATATTCACCCATAAGATTCCTTATCAAATCATACTCTGCCCCCCTCCCCCCCCCCCCAATTTATTTTAAAAAAATCGTCTTTATCCACGGGTATACACATGTTATCATTAACCCTCATACAAGTATAGTAGTTTTCCATGTATTTTCTATTTTTTTACAATTAAACGGACCCTTAATGTTTATTATTCCTTCTAGTTAGTTTTTTTTCATTTTAATTGATTGTCTGGCAGGCATGAAGGAGAACTAGTAGAAAAGGTTGTTACAACAGTGTTTTCAAAGTTAAAGAAGAACCAAACGTCTGTACCTGAAATATTGGTTGGGATGGATCATCATGAAGAAAAAATGAAAGAATTACTTGGTGCGAATTCCGATGGCTTACGGATTATTGTAATCCATGGCATGGATGGCATTGGGAAAACAACTATTGCCCGAGTCATTTATAACCAACTTTGCGATGGCTTCGACCGTTGTTGCTTCCTTGAAGATGTAAGAGAAACCTTACGACGCCCTAATGGTACATTTGATTTGCGATTTGAACTCCTCTCGTGCATTATTAAAGGAAAAATCCTCGACGTTAACCTCGACAGAATCAAAGATGCGGTTCTTGGAAAGAAAGTTTTGATTGTTGTTGACGATGTGGATGAAAAGACCGACTTTGATAACCTCCTAGGGGTGCACAATTCGTATGGTTTGGGTAGTAGGATCATAATTACGACAAGAAACAAAGAGCTATTAGATAAACTCGCAGACAATTATAAGAAAATAGGTCTACTTGAAGTTTGCAGCGGCTACGAACCAGGGCCGATGAATCGTGTTGATGCTCTTGAATTGTTTAGAAAGTGTGCTTTTTTGGGTGACTTTCCTCCAAAAGATTTTGATAACCTCTGTGAGGAGCTTGTAGCCACTTCTGGGGGGCTTCCATTGGTTCTTAAGGTCGTAGGGTCATCATTAGCGGGTGAGGAGAACAAAGCTTTTTGGCAAGAGAAACTGAGGAAGTTGAAAAAAATACCTGAAAAAGAAGTCATGGAAAAGCTGAGAACAAGTCTTGAAGGGATAAATGATGAGGCAAAACAAATATTTCTTGATATCGCATGTTTCTTGGTTGGGAAACATACATATGTTCCTTATCACATCTGGGATGGTTGTAATTATTATCCAAGTACTTTTCTTCATTACCTTATTATGAGATCTCTCGTTAGAGTTGATAACCATATTTTGTGGATGCACGATCAACTTAGAGCCCTCGGGAGGCAAATCGTAAGTGAAGAAAGTTTTAATTACCCAGGGGAGCGTAGTAGATTGTGGGATCCAGAGGATGCCTTGAAAGTATTTGAAAGACATACGGTAATATCCGAGTGCATCATTAATTTTAGCACGCATAGAGTATTGAGGTTTAAGAAAATAGTTGCACACTTGCAAACACTTGTGTCTTCATTAAATTTGGCAAAAAATAGGTCCCATTTAATCTATAAACAAATTGTATCAAAACAAATACAGATAAAAAGTGTTTGTAAAAAAAAAATTGTCAACTATTTTTATAAGACTGGCATTATTGTTTTTCTAATTGTCTCATTTACTTATTTACTTTTACATAATGATGATTTTATAAACTTATGTGGTCGGTGATGTCTTGTAAATATATAGCAACATCTATTGTCATACAAATTTTAAATCTTAAGATAAAAAAGAAAAAACCGTCTTTGCCCACACAAAAATTAAAAAAGGAAGCGAGAGGAAAAGGTAGGTGAAAATTATCTTTAATACTTATAAGTCTTTTTATATGGACTTCATAAGTTTTCTTCTTTATTTTAACAAGGTTATTCTATTGGCAGGGAGCACAAAAAGTTCTAGCCCTCTCTCTTGACTTTAGGCATACAGAGAGGCATACGGAGCCTCCTCCCGATGGTCTTGTAAAAGAAGATTTTGAGAAACTACCAAATCTAAGGTATCTCAAAGTGAAAGAAACAAGCCTTGTTGGAGACTTTAAGAATGTTTTTCCAAGTTTAGTATGGCTAAAATGTCGAATAGACCAACTCAATTTGGGAAAGGAAATTCATCTAAGGAGTCTCGTAGTTCTCGATCTATCACGCAGTAAGATGACTACCCTAGATTGGGAACGCAGCGGCATCAAGGTCTTAATATACAACTATACACACACACACACACACACACACACACACACATATATATATATATATATATATATATATATATGATCAAATATGAAAAAGTCTCTAAAACATTTTTTAATACACATTTAGTCCAAGTTTTTTATTTGGTGCAAAATAAAAAGACTTAGACTAAACGTGTATTAAAAAAAGTTCGAGGGGCTATTTGGTATAATCCCCATATATATATAGTTAGACTCTCCAACATACCTCATTAAATATATTTAAAATAGTAAAAAAAATTATTTTGAGTTGATATTTTTTATATGGGTTCGTGATATTTCAATGTGCACATGTAAAAATATTCAGCTCAAAATAATGTGTTTTGTTATTTTTAAAAAATAGGTAAAAAATTGACAAATTTAAAGGGTAAAAATTGTGAGGTTTTTTTTAACTATTTTTTAAAAATAATAAAAAATATTATTTTCGGTTGATTTTTTTATAGGAGCACACTGAAAAATCATGAACCCATATAAAAAATATCATTTAAAATTATTTTTTTTCTATTTTAAAAAATGAATATGTTCATAGGTATGTTGATAAGAGGTATGTTGAATACACTGATTGTATATATGTATAAGCATTTAATTCCTTAGTCTCTCACCAACTTTTTTGGATCCTAAAATTCATATTAACTTCTTTTTAGCACCTAGGTCCCTCATTGCCCCTTCCTTTCTCCATTTATTAAAAATGATGGCACCAGTCTCCCCCCATTCGGTGACCGACGGCAATTGCCCGATGCCGGGGCCTATAGTTGGGCAATCGGAGGAGGGAGAGGAGGTGGGAGGGAGTTATATTATTTTTAGTTGAGGGAGACCTAGGCGTTAAAAAAATATGTTAATTTTCATGTTCGAAAAAGATTAGGCGTGACATAAGTGTTACAGCCCCATGATATATCTATGCAATTGCCATATTAATATTTTTTCTTGATAATTGACTTTAATTCTCTTGTGCTCACAGGTATCACAAATAAAGTTGAAAGTACTCCTCTTGAAAAAGTGCCCCATGTTAACAACTACTCCCGCCTTTGGAAAAGGTTTAGCTTTAGAAACGTTGGTTGTTAATCGTTGTCGTTCATTGCATGAAATTAACCCATCAATTAGTGAAATGACAACTTTGAATGCGTTAATCCTCAACTTTTCCCGGAATTTACAAGGAACCTTGAACGTTTCCACGCTTTCTTCTATAATATTTTTGGACATACGTGGTACAAAGATTCGTGGGGTTAATGGGATTGATCAGTTAAAATGGTTGACATACTTTAAAGCATCAGAATGTGAGTGCCTTGAAAGTTTACCCAATCTGTCCAACTTGAAACAGTTAAGAGAGATTGCTGCCTCGGGGTGCGTCAAGCTCATGCAGATTGAAGGCCTTGAGGAATTAATCTCTTTAAAAAGGTTGGACATTACCGGATGCAAGTTGATTGAAAAATTGCCTAATTTTTCCAACCTTGGAAATTTGGAAGTAATGAAAGTCGCAGACTGTGTGAAACTAACAGAGCTGAGGGGACTTGAAGAACTAAAATCCTTAAGA
The DNA here is from genome assembly GCA_949130495.1 of Sambucus nigra. Taxonomy (NCBI): domain Eukaryota; kingdom Viridiplantae; phylum Streptophyta; class Magnoliopsida; order Dipsacales; family Adoxaceae; genus Sambucus; species Sambucus nigra. The sequence continues at coordinate 329,848,388 of OX422221.1, read as the reverse complement.
TTGTTGGACGTTACTGGATGCAAGTCAATTAAAAATATACCCAATTTCCCAAACAAGAATATCGTGGTATATATCTTTTCTTTTTCTTTTTTCAGTTCGAAATTAATGTTCTCTCTTTTTTACTATTCAATTGAATATACAGCGAGGAGCGACTTTGGGATAGGGTCGTCGTCTCAAGAAAGAATCCCCATTATGAGCATGGAATCATCGTAAGTCTCTCCATACTTTTGTTTGATCGGTCTCTTCTACTTCAATACTATCACATGCCTCTAGAATTTATGGACATTTTTTTTAATTTTTTGATCACATAAGCAATCAAAAATATTACCTACGTCAATTTATAATTAGGTCCTGGGTAATAATTTTCAAACATTTAAAGACAATTTATAATTAGGTTCACTTGTTATGCCACTAGCATGAATATGTACAAGAAGAGAATTAGTAGACCTAAGTGTTTAAAATTTGTCAAAATTCCTTTAAGCGTCGTTTGATGCGCCGTATAAGGGGTTCGGATAATATAGGATGAGTCGGATTGGATAGGATAAGGATGAGTCGTATAACGCTTATTCCAATACTGCATTTGGAACACTTCTGGATAAGAAGACGAGATGGGATATAATAATACAATCCCGTGTTTGAAATGCTCCGGATATGATTAATTTGTCTCCAATTTTTCAAGAATACCCTTATTTTGTATTTAATATTTTAAAAAATATAAACATATACTGTTATCACTTATTTTAACTAAATAACATGTTTTTTAGTACCTCCATAATCAAACAAATTAAAATTTAAATTTGAAAAATCAATATAGCAATCTGACTATATTGCATGCAACAAGAAATAAACCCATTACGAATTACGATAAATTATAACCATTTAAACTTCATCAATACCAGCATATAGTCATCCAAATTAGTCTTAAAGTCGAAATAAGAAATTATTGAAATTAATTAATTGAAAACATAGGTTTGAAAATCAAAGCATTATTAATTTAAATTTCAAAAAACTCTCCTCAAGTAGTTAGGCAACAAACTCCATACAGTCTTCGTTTGACATCGAAAGAAATATGTCCACATAATTCGTTCGCTCGACAATTTTTCTGGCTAGATAACCGCGATCCCTTACATTCAGAGTTGTCATAGTATTAAGCTCCTCAAGCATGTTTTTTTCCTGTTATTTCCTACTTTATCTTGACCAAACTTTTCACTAAGGGCTTCAAAAATTTTGTTCGGATTTTCTACAAATGAGGTAAAAGCTGTTGCCATATCTTGCATGCCCACACTCCAAGTATCATTTTTTTTTCCTCTTTCTCTGACTTGGGTTAGGAACACTAGAGGAGGGTTATACAACAGGTGTTGGAGTAGCACCATCTAAGTTAATACTCTCCTCGTCCTGACCATCTACATCATCCATGGCATCGGCAGGAGACTCAGCTACAACATCAGTAGCGCGGTCCTTCCCAAATACGTATCCCAACCGATCATACAATGGAAATGGCTTGTTTCTTAGTCCCTTTGCATCAGGCCCTCTCTGCAATAAATAAATAAAATTAAGTTAAGTCAAATAGTGAAAAGTATTACTATTCAATGAAGAGATAAACAATATAGTTAACTAATTTACCTGCAAGTACCCTTCGCATTGATCATCTCGATCAACCTCAACACATTTTAAAGTTTCATTCCATCCAAAGCCACTACGACCCAACATGTCAGTTACTAAATTACAGTGTTTCTTCAAAACTCTCATCTTTGACTTTATATGTGGGTTTGCTTTAATACCACACCTGAGCATCTTTTCTTCAAATCTTTTCTCCACTTACAGCGTTGTTCCAGGCTTAAAGCCATTGTCACGACTGTACCCATGTCTCACAAGCTCCTCGATTATTGTCACGAGATATTCTTCCTCAGTCTTAGTCCATACACGACGATCTCTAACTTTTCCCTTGCCTTTATTTTGAACGGGAAGGCTACCTTACATTCCTGACATATAAATATATGTTCTTATTTCATAATAATAAATTAGTGACAAGAGAACACAAATATTAACAATATTACACAAATAAAAAATAATTGCAATAAATAAAAAGAATTATTTACATAACGGATGTATAACATAACACGATAAACACCAATCTCATATATAAAAATGTCTCATCAAGTTCTCCATGCGTTAAACATTTGTTCAGCTAAATTATCCCTCCATTCAGACCATTGGTTGGTTGTTTTAACTTGGATAATTGAATCATCCAATGGAAAACTACTCCCCTCAACTTCTTCTTCTTCTTCTTCTTATTCTTCTTCTTCTTCTTCTTCAAAGGGATGTTCCATTGGATCTACTGGCATTTCCTTTCTTATGTGATTGTGAATAAGACAGCACACTGAAATTATACGACATTGTGTTTTGATAGGGTAATACGTTGGACTCCTAAGAGCAGCCCACCGCATCTTAAGGATCCCAAAACACTGCTCTATGCAATTTCTAGCTTCTGAATGCTTTTTATTAAAGTACTCTTGAGGGGGAGCTGGTGCTAATGTACCCTTCTTGTATTCAGACAAATGGTATCGTGTTGATCTATATGGGGCTAGAAATCCCTCACCATTTGTATAGCCAACATCGATAAGATAATAGTAACCTATAATAACAAACAACCACCTTAATATCATATACACAAAATTATTATTATGGATAAATATCCAGGAAAAAATAACTCACCTGTAGGTACTATAAGTTCATTTCTCCTAGAAATGGTATCTCGCAAAACCCTAGAATTTGCAGCTGAACCTTCCCATCTTGGCAACACATATATAAACTTCATATCACGTCCATATACTCCTAAGACATTAGTTGCAATATCTCCTTTCCTGTTACGATATCTAGGTTTATTAACTTCTGGGATGTTCACACGAATAAATGTTCCATCTAGAGCACCTAAGCACCCCTAAATAAATAAAATTATTAAAATTAGTATCCATTAAAATTTAATATTGTAGCTCAGTATGGTCGTATTGAATAATATATATGTACCTTAAACCATTTTCACCTTTCTTCAGTACAATCTTCCGGTATTGGTTCAGGGGCTCTAAGTAATAGGCCTTGTACTTGCAGCACCGAATTTAAGATTTAATTGAAATACCTACTAACAGTCTCTCCCAACCTTTGATATTGAAATTTTATCACATGATTCTTCGTGTGATGGGCAAGTATATTTAGGAACATGGCCACCTTTAATTCTATTATGAAATTTCCAGTTTCTTTCAACTGGCCAGTCGTACGAAGAAGTTCACATAAAATATCAAAAGCTCGCCTATCTATTCTAAGTTGATCTATACATGCCACATCACTCTCACACACAAGACGGTTCATATGCTCTACTCGTGTCTCATACCTAACATATATTTTTGGTAGTGCCTATTTGCACTGCCATACATAATCATAAAAAACATATACCCAACAATTAACAAATTGACCAACTCTTGGAACATCATATATGTGATGACCTCATCTTCGTTAATTTCCATATCTAACAATTTTTAAAAAACTGTATGAGCATTATTTTAATTATAACAAATATATCATATATTAAGCATAAACATTGAACACTCCAATAGCATATAAAAAAATACAATATGGGTAAAATTAATACTAACTAATTAGTGATAAAAGCAGTCCCTAATAGTGATAAAATTTTGTCCCTAAAAACAATAGATAAAATTAATACTAACTACTTTTTTTAGGGGTTTGGAAAAAGGTCCATTCTAACTCAAAGTTATATAAAAATAGGACACTCAACATAATTTTATAAATTTAGTCCATATACTAAAAACAAAAAAAAATGCAGGTATATATATATATATATATATATATTATAGTCAGATTCTTCAACATACCTCTTAGCAATATACCTATAAACATACTCATTTTTTAAAATAGTAAAAAAAAAAAATTTGAGACGATATTTTTTATATGGATTCGTGATATTTCAACGTGCCCTATAAAAAAATCAACGGAAAATAATATTTTTTGTTATTTTTAAAAAATAGGTAAAAAAATTGACCGTTTTTATCCTTTAAAACTGTTAGTTTTTTTTACATATTTTTTAAAAATAACAACATATTATATTGAGTTGAATATTTTTACAGGGGTACATTGAAATATCATAAACCCATATAAAAAAATATCAATTCAAAATTATTTTTTTTACTATTTTAAAAAAATAGGTATGTTTAAGGAGGTATGTTAGAGAGCCGGGCTCACACACACACACACACACACACACACACACACACATATATATATATATATATATATATATATATATATATATATATATATATATATATATATAGAGAGAGAGAGAGAGAGAGAGAGAGAGAGAGAGAGAGAGAGAGAGAGAGGTCATCTTCTATAAGGACTTCTTATAGTGCAGACCTCGATACAAACTATTTTTTTTAAATAGTAAAAAAATGAATTTTTTTATGAAGCTTTGTGGATATGATCTCCACGGTGAGAAGATCGTCTCCAATTTTTTTCATCAATAAAATCAATAAAAAAACGTTGAGATGAGGTGATATGTAAAAAAATAGTATAAATATGCATTTTCGACCATTGAAATGTTGGCGATCATCTCACCCACTTTTTGATTGAATTTTTTATGAAACTTCATTGATATCATCTCGATAGTGATAAGATCATATCCATTAAGTTTCATAAAAAAATTCAATCAATATAGCGGCTGGCGCCGCCCAGTATTTCAACGGTTAAAAATGCATATTTATATCATTTTTTTACATATCACACTCCATCTAAACGGTTTTTTTATTAAATTTTTTGACGAAAAAATTTGGAGATGATCTTCCTACTGTAGAGATCATATCCATGAAGTTTCATCAAAATATTTATTTTTTACTATTTTAAAAAAAATGGTATGTACAGTCTGTACCATAAGGAGTCCTTATGGGAGACTTTCTGTATATTTATATCAGGAAAAAACTCATACCTGATGACGATGGTGATGAAGGAGATCGAGTATTCTTGTTATCAATGGTAGAAAGTTAAGAAACGTAGGTGTATATTTAAAAAGTTGAGAACCCAAATTGTTTTGGACTCTCTAACTTAATAAGGGCACTTTAGTAATTTTATTTGAATGTTTGACACCGGATAATTTTATACCACATTGGAGGTAGTTTTTTTTATCCCATTCCTTATGGAATAAGGAGCGCACTTATGAAAACTTATTCCATCTCATATCCCATCCCATCCCAAACTATACCAAATATTGGATAGGTTATTTTAATCCAACATAACCCTCTTATACGATGCATCAAACGTGGCCTTAGTGTTTAAAATTTGTTTGTGAGAGCCGTAAAAGTACTTTTCGTTACTATTTTTTATTTATTTATTTTATTTGAATACCTCCTTAATTTCCCATTTTCGACTTTATTACCCATCACTAATTTTGTTAGACTTTGGTACTTTTTTGCATTTTTTATTAGACTTTAGTATCTTGAGTGTTGCTATTCAATGACAAAACTTTTATTTTTAGTGATAGAAAATGTACCAATTTCAAAGAAAAGCATTGAGAGGTACTAAAATCTGGAACGAAAAATTATGAAGGTATTTTAGTGTGTGTATATATATATATATATATATATATATATATATATATATATATATAGTTAGACTCTTTAACATACCTCATTAAGCATATCTATGAACATGCCTATTTTTTTTAAATAGTAAAAAAAATAATTTTGAGTTGATATTTTTTATAGGGGCAGATACCAAATAGTCCCTCGAATATTTTTTTAATACACATTTAATCCAAGACTTTTTATGTGTTCCAAAAAGTCCCTCAACATGCCGCTAGCGCGGACTTTAAAAATAAGAGAATATTGCTTAAATGGGTGTTTGGGGGACTTTTTGGAACAAAATAAAAAGGGTTTTTATGCACGTCCAACTAGTTAGTTTATAAAGTTTAATATGATTTAGGATGGGTACCTTATAAGCATTGATACTTTAAATGAATAGACATTGTTAAGATATATGATATTTGGTTGACACAAAGGCACTTAATAAAACTCTCGTGTCTAAGGAAAAATAAATCTTCAACCACAAATTTTATATATTTTAATAAATTATATTATTTTTTAGAATTTATCCTAAAAACAACAACATTATCTTCTAATTTAAGTACCTAAAAGAAAGTGAGAATTATAATCATAACTTAATATTTACTTTTTTTTCTTTGTAAAAAGAAAATAAACCAAAATCGTCGTGGTTTTTCTTTGAATTTAAAAGGTTGTAGCATTAAAGGTCTATTTAGTTGAGGGAAACTACTTTTTTTTCATTTTCAATTTTCATCACCATTTCTAATTTGTATTTTTTTTTATTAAAGGCATTGGAAAAAATGGCGGACTTGGAGCAACAATATGGTTGCTTCAATTGTGACCTAGAGGTTATAAGTTCGACTCGCAAATAACAGTTGAAGGATCGTGGTCCAGAAGATCGAATCAGTCCGGTTTATAATCGGTTCGATCTGATAATTACAGTAAATCCATTAGTGGAGCTTCTGGGCTCCGGATCGAATCGAGCCCCAACCAAATCGATTTAGTTGGTTGGGGCGGAGAATATTATGTTTTTGTAATCCTTTTGATTAAGGGCTAGGTAAGATGGACCGAAGGGATATTAAACTTGTCATCGAGACTGTTTTAGGTAGATTATGTGAGTATGGAACCTTGGGGGTCTTGGTTTATGGCTAAAGGTATATTAGATCCTAAATAGTGTGTTGGTAATGGTTTAGGAAATTTAATAGTGGAGCCTACAGTGCGACTCTATTACTGTGGGACGACCACGTGTGGGGGTTACGTATGTTTTACGACTTTAAGGGTATGGTTACCCTAGAGTTAGAATGGGTATTGTCACGATGGGATATCAGCTGAGATATTAAACCTCTTTGTTATTTTAATTAGTGAGCTGATTGAGGGTCCTATAACTTATTGTGTTATTTTAGTTAGAGGACTGGTTGAGTGCCCTGTAATCCATCATTGTTAATTATGTTGATGAGCTAGTTGATTGCCCAATGAATGATATTAGTAATATGGTTAAGTTTTTTAGTATAGCTAATTATTTCAATTGGTTTCGCACTTCATTAGATCCTAACAACCAAGTAGACTAGATGGAAGTGTACAAAAGGGTTTCCTTATCTTAATTAGTCATTCTAGTATGACGTTTAGTTGTCATTGGGAATTAGGAGATAATAAGGTGATTCCTTTTATACTCTTTTCGTTGGTTGACTGGTTTAGTGCTCGATCTTTATTATGTGTGGTACGGTTACATCTATTGTTATGATATTAACTGCATGACTTTATTCATCCTGTGATGTACTTGGAAAGTTGTGGTGAATTAATTATGAACGGTTATAAGATTAAATTATTTAACACTAATGATTAGTTATGAGACTTTATTCATTATGATGTATAGTTTGATGGCACATGTTATAACATTTTTATCATTGTTGGATTAGTTATATTTTGATATGTTGGGAGTGGGAAGTGTCACCCTTTTAACCCGCACCTATGGGGGTGACATGAGATTTTGATATGTTGTATTCACTACTTTGTTTGGGATCGTGTAGATAATTCTTGTGAGTTGGTCCTAACCCACATTCCTTTGACTAACGCTTTCAGGTTTTAAAAAATAGTGGCAGTAAAGAGCAATCGCTTTGTCATAGACGTTATTCATTTTGAGTTTTAAATAAATTTGGAAGTGAGTTTGGAAGATTATGTATTTCGTTTTCATTTTTGGCGTGTAACTTTATTTATGGGCCCGATCGGGTGGGTTCCAAAGTTGTCGTTTGATATATCATTGGAGAATTAAGAATGTTGATGTATTTTAGTTTCATCGAATCCTTTTGGTTGGATTTTGATATTTAATTTAGTAATTCGGGTTTATGGTTTACTCTCAGTTATTAATGCTTTATTTACATGCTTATAATGATATTATTGTCTGATGTCCCTTAGTTTTTGTGCATAAAACTGACCACCTTATGTGTGGAATATAGGAGGTGCCCTGTACGACCCTCAAAATAAATAACCAAGTCCAGGTCTCGCTTGGGCATATCAATTACGGCTATGCCCGATTCCAAGACCTAATTACAAACACTTTTTGTTATATGGAACCGTAATTTATAGTCGAATGATTATATTTTTCTCTAATAAGCTATATAGATTCACTTATGTATAGATCCAATGCAAGTTCTAAATAGGTGGTGAAAGGAACTTCAATTCTTGAGATCTCTTGATCTGTGATAATGTTATCTTCTGGTTTGGCTTTGTTTGTATTAGGTCCAATTTCGAAAAATAAAGGAAAATAATTTCCAAGGCGGCAGAAAAATATAATAAACTTTTATTAATCCAAGAAATTCAGTATTAAATTCAAAGTCCAAAACTAAACCAATTTAATGTATCCCAATTTCAACAAATAAAATAACTTTAAAGCTAAGTTGACTTCTGTGGTTTAACCAATTTTAATATTAGTTATATCAATTAAACATGCAATTTTATAAAGTGGTAAATAAACAATCATATAAGAGCCGGATTTAAAGAGGAAAATCCAAAACAAGAAAAACCTCTTTGTCGATGGCCTAGCTATGCAGAATTCACTGTGATTAGTTTGAGGAATTCCAAAGATTGACAAACCAAGACATATTAGAGGTTGACTCTATAACCCTATGCTCTTTGATCTTTTGACCTCGAACACACCAACACACAATGCAGAATCCACTGCACATCGGTATCCATCGATCTCTAACTAGTACGCCCTAATAATTAGTTATCACAAACCCAACCTGTAATAGCTCTGTAATCTCCAAATCGCAGTTTGGAAACCTATGCACCATAACAATGTGTTGAATAAGAGAAACTATCTTTTCAGGATTTTAAATAATGAGAGATCATAACTCAAAATATGCATGAATATGCTTTGGATCTCAAAAGGATGAAAGAATAAACTTATAGGCTTTATGTTTAGGGTAGATCTTAAAATCGATTTTTTCTATACATTTTTCTGTATCAAAACACCTATTTATATAATTCTTAAAAAAACTTAATCGTCTCAGGCTCAAAAATCGAGAAATTTAAGTTCCCATTCGAATGAGCCAATATCTCATTCAACGAGCTATTTCGTCGGAACCAGCTTAGAACGGTCTTTGAACCAGGTTTTTTTCTTGACTTTTAACCACTCGTTGGAAAACATGTATGATATCTTCGTTGGAAGCTCGTTGGGATGACTTTACGATTTATCCTTCAAACGACAATATAAAAAACTGACTTCTTTTCCTATAAAAAGTTCTCAAGTTTAATTTCGAGAAATGTTAATTTTAAAAGCCTCTAAAATATTCAATTACTCTATATAAGATCTAAAACATATCATACATAAATTATACCATCTCAGATGAATTTAAGTGCAACGATCCTTTGCCTTTAGCTTCCCTTTAGTTATCCTTACATCTTCCATTATTCAAGCATATGACATGTGAAATCAACAATGACATTATATCCTACGACTCAAAGTTGTTTTGACCGGGATTTGTTAATTTTCAAATATTACATAAAAATGCATTTTTAGTTTGGTTATGAGAGTGTGTATAGTAAATTTTCTAATTTTCATTGTATAATAGGTTTGTTGTTCTTATACCATTAATATGGTATGTTTCCTAAACCAATCAAAAGAGGACACTTAGACTTATTATCTACCAAAACAAGGTCAGCTCATGTAACAATGAGATCAACTCAAAGATTAGCAAAGTCAGCCTAGGCATTCTGGTCGGACTTAGTGTTTAAGACAACATACTTAACTCCGTTATTTGACATCCAGGTTAACTCTGTCAAAATAAGTCCGTCACAGAAGGCATGAGTCAGGCAGTGGGATGATGTTAACAGCGCATCCATGTGATGGAAACATACAAATATTCCCTCCCATTATATGTGCCCATCTAACTTTATGATTATTCTTCTACTATAATGTAAAGTGGGTACATGTTTAATCTATAAAAACAAGACCTCTGGCACACTCTAGTGGACTGACTGGAATAGTCCATAAACAAATACACTAACATCCATATTTAAGGAGGCGGGGGTAAACAAGAAAATGACAACTAACTGAGATTACATACTATCATTATACTAAATTAATATTATCTACACTTGCACATGTGGACGTAGGCACCTTCTTGGGCCGAACCGTGTAAATCTGGATTCATTCCCTTTCTCTGATCTCTCTCTGTCGCGAGTTTTACACAAGTATTTCTTTAAATTGCATCTCTTTATATATTATCATTTATACTTGTATGTTCTCTCTAAGACCAAATTAGTAAATCAGTTTTAGACAATAATAAATTGGCATCGTTCATAGGAACGCAACAAGCCATTCGTTGCTTTCTACCATTATTAATTTTCTTAAACTTGAGTACACCCATTTACATGGAGACTAGTAAATATCATTTCCAATTCATTTACGTTTTAACGAGTTAAAGTTATTTCCAATTAATTATCACTCAAAATTGCTTTGATCTTTAAACTCACCATCAACTCGTTCCTACCTTTAAAGTCCTCTCTTCCTATAATTTTTTCACTAGAAATTGTCATACACTGCTTTTGGCATTACATTACTCTATTTTTCAAAAAATATTATAAGTATGGAGGAAAACCCATAAAGTAGTTGAGTTGCAAAAGGAATTCCTCGCTCAATGCTTGTGGATATGAGCGATCTACATGGAATCTTAATGAGCCTGGCTAAAGGCCATGGGGCTATGCATGAGAGCGTGAAGCAACTGACACAAAGTTTTCTGAATGAGAGAAATAAACCCGAATTGAACTCGATTACCCCAATAGGGGTGAAAATTCCGATAGGAGACGAGATATGCCACCCTCATCCCCATACAAGGATAAGAGGAGGGCTCTTTACGACAGAGCATTCGAAAATCCTAGGTGATTAGATTTGGACTCACAAGGCGAAGATTGCAGATTCAAGTACTGTGAATCAGGTCTGGATGATAAATCCTATCGTACAGGGAAACCTCCACCATCAGATCAGGGGGATATGACGACGTGCATACCTAGTCTATAGAATGCCCGAGTATTCTGGGAAAACTAAGCAAGAATTCTTCATTTGACCGGTTGGGCCTAAGAGCACCAAGGGGAAATCAATACAAAGAACCTAGAGAATGCAACAAAGGGCCAAGAAAGTCTGAGACTAGAAGGGTTGAGTGATCAACCAGGCCAAGTACAAGCATGCGAGGGTCGTAAAGGCCGATAAGACTTCTTAGGAAGAGATCTTAGTCGAGAGCTGAGGCCAAGCAAAAAAGACCGTCACAGAAGGACAAGAAAGAAAAGCAACCGTGGAAATGGTCTATTCAACGCTTGGAAGACCGACTTCGAAAAATCATCAAAACAAAGAACCCTTTACAGAGGGGATTTATTCAAGGATCACCATTCACAACTGTAGTAGTGGATTATTGAACCCCCGTTAGATTCAAGCCACTAGTTATCACTCTCAAGTTTGATGGGAAATCTGATTGGATGTTGCACGTTGAGCAGTATCAAGATACTTAAGATATCTATTCCATCTCGAATGAGATGTGCTGCAGGGATTTCTCTAACACTATCACTGGGTCGACTCATGTCTAGTATAAGGTCTTGTCAAGATGATAAATCTTAATTTTTCAGCACTTGTTCGACCTCTTTATCAATAATTTTTATTTCAGTACAAAGCCAGGGAAAAGAGTGGCTAACCTGGTAACCGTCTGTTAAAAAGCGGATGAAACAACAAGGGAATACATCACCCGATTCAACACATAGACACTTGAGGTGATTGATTATGATGAAAAAATCTCCATTGCTGCTATCGTGAGCGGTCTAATTTTAGGAAAATTATACTGGGCGCTAGATAAAAATTCGTCGAGCACGATGCCCAAGATCCTTACTAAGGCGGGCAAAATCATGAATGATGAGAAGGTAATGGATGCAAAGGAATCCATTACAAATTTGAGGCTTAGCTCTAATAAAGAGGAAAAACCTTAGTAAAAGAAAACTTAAAAGATGACGAGGTTCGATGAATACACCTCGCTTACTATAGTCATGCTCTACATCCTCGGTAAGATCTTGGGAAGTGGCGAACTAAAATTGTTGGGTAAATTGAAGGTCACACCAAAAATCGAAGAAATAAGGATAACTAATGTGAATTCCATAAAGATCACGACCATAATATTGATAATTGCTTAGCCCTGAAGAACGAGATAGAGTCCCTAATCAAACGATTCAAATTGATAAATTATGGGGATAAAGGTGGTCGATCAGATATGAGGGACGAACAAAAACCTAAACGACGATCTAAATCTCATTGCAAAAAAGAGAACAAGAAGAAACATGGCCAAGATGGGACCTATATGATGAGGAGAATACATATCCGTCCAAAAAACCCAAGGAGACGGTGAATGATGTCACCATGATTTCTTTCGATTGTCACTTTATAGTTGGAGGTGATGCTGGTGGCGGAGATGTACCAGTCGAGAAGAAAGCCTAGCTTAATGAGGCGAAGGCTTGTGCTCATATAAGAGAGATAAATTTGGTCGTTGCTGGGGACACTCATCCTCGGAAGGTAAATAAAGATCATTTTAATGTTGGGTTTTTGAAATATGCTTTGTTAGGTGATCTCTATCACCGTGACGACCCTCTAGCTATCACTCTAGTGGTGCAAAGGAGAATAGTAGCAAGAATTTTAGTTGATAATGGCAGTTCTGGTGATGCACTATTCCACAATTGTTTCAAGAAGTTGAGGTTGAAAAACCAAACACTAAAGGAGCATCATAGACCTTTTATCGGGTTTTCAGGGGAGCAGTGTACCCCTTGGGAATGATCGAACTAGAGGTTATCATCAACACATGACCTACCTGTCGAACACAAATTTTTTCGTCCTTAACAAGAATGTTTACTCCACCTATAACATCATCTTAAACAGGGTCAAATTGAAAAAATTCAAGGTCGTACCTTCCTCTTTTCACTAATGCCTAAAGTTCCCAAAAAACTATGGGTTTGGTGTGGTAAAGGGAAACCAAGTGGAAGCTCGTGAATGATATTACAACTCGGCCGAACAAGAGGAACATAAAAAACTGATCGACACTTATTAGAATGAGATGGATCCTTGAGATGAAGATAAGTTGGTCACAAATGAGGTCATTGAGCAAATTTAACTCGAGATTCTAGATGAAGAACATTCCTAGAGGATAACACATATTGGTTCGTCACTAGACCCAACCTTAAAAAAAGAGTTGGCAGACTTTTTTGACAGAGAAAAAATGTATTCGCCTAAAATAACAAGGACATTTCGGGTATAGATCAAACATTTTTTTGCTAGGAACTCAATATCGTAAAAGATGTTAAGCCCATCAGAAAAAAGTGTCGAGTGTTCAACCCAGAGAAGAACTTGGCCATTCAAGAGGAAGTTGACAAATTAGAAAAGACAAACTTCATTAAGGATGTCAGATACATGAAGTGTCTTTTGAACCCAGTCATGGTAAAAAAAGAATGACAGGTGGTGCATATGTGTCGACTTTACCGACCTTAACAAGGATTGCCCCAGCGATCATTATTCGCTACTCAGAATTGATCAGCTGGTTGACACCACTCCTGGGCATGAGCTACTCTGTATCATGGACGCTTATTCAGGGTATAATCAAATCAAGATGAAGACGAAAGACAGGGAAAAGACCTCATTCACTAAACGAGGTACATACTGCTATAACGTGATGCCTTTCGCACTAAAAAATGCTTGAGCTACTTACCAGAGGCTAGTGAAAAAGTTTTTTGAGGAGAAGATTGTCAAAAGTATGGAGGTTTATGTGAACGACATATTAAGTAAGAGTAAGAAGGCAAACGATCACATCAATAACCTCATTAGGATATTTAATCAACTGGAAAAGTATCAGATGAAGCTGGATCCAATAAAATGCTTCTTTAGAGTCAAAAAAGGAAAGTTCATCGGCTTCATAGTTAATCAGAGGGGCATAAAGGCCAACTAAAAAAAGATTCAAGCATTAATTAAAATGCAACCTCGTGCGAGTAAAAGAGAAATTCAAAAATTAACAGAATGACTAGCCACACTGAATCGGTATGTGTCAAGAGCCACCGAAAAATTCCTTCCATTGTACAAAGTACTTAAAAAACATTCGAGTGGACTAAGGAACGCTACAAGGATTTTTGGAACTAAAAAAGTACCTAGGGTTAGTGCCCTTGCTTTCAAGGTTAATCCTATGTGAAAAGCTTTACTTATATTTGGTGGTATCAAAATCTACCGTCAGCTTAGCATTGATCCAATAAGAAAATGGAGTACAAAAGCTCGTATACTATACTAATAAGGCATACTATGGAGCTGAAATTCGGTACCCTAGGATAAAGAAGTTAGAATTGGCTTCGATTAAATCTTCTCAGAGAATGAAACCTTACTTTCAAGCTCATAAAATCATGGTATATACAAACATTCGTCTACGACAAGCCATTCACAAGCCTGAGAAATCTTGCAGACTGATGTCTTAGGTTATGTAAGTAAGAGAGTCTGACATCACATATGTGCATAGCATGACTTACGAGGAGAAAAGAGTTGAGAAGACTTTTTTAAAAGAAAGCTTATCGGTAAAAACATCCGAGCAGACTTCTACGAAAGATAGTGCAACAATCCAAGTAGATGAGCATAATTTTACTAGAAAGAGCTAAACACTAAAATCATACGAGCAGAAGTTAACCAAAAAGTCAGCCAATTAGATTGGAGACAGACCAGAATCATCGGCTCAATAAGATGTAAGAACTCGTGAGGTAGAGAATATGCAAAGTTATTAAAAATGGATGTTTAGTTGAAGGCAATTTTAAATAAGAGCCTCATGTGTGGAAGTTATTTGTAGATGATTTATCATGTGACAGCGGTAATGGAGCATATATGATCATCAATATGCCTAACAGCATAGATGTCAGTATGCCATCAGACTCAACTTTGAGGCCTCTAGCAATGGGGCAAAATATGAAGCACTTATAATAGGATTGGGATTGGTATCCTAACTAGGAGACTGGCAGCTATCTGCACATAGCGATTCTCAACTGGTCGTAAATTAAATTTTTAGAGTTTACGAGGCTAGAGAAGAATCAATGGTGAAATAATTGGAAAAAGTAAAATCATTTCTATTGAGGTTCTCGGTTATATAAATCGTCAGAATACATGCTCTTTTAGGGTCATCAATAAGGTCCAAACTCGGGAGAATAGTCCCAGTAAAAATCTTATTGCAATGCAGCAAAAAGAATGTGTCCTTGTTTTGTAGTTAACTATAGGACCATCTTGGATGGACCCGCTCTGTGCATACTTGGATATTAGTACTGTACCAATAGATCCAAAGGAAGCAAGGAATCTCCATTATAAAGCACCAAGGTATAAAGCACCAAGGAATCTCCCTTATAAATCACCCCGACCACTTCATTTAGAAGAACATAATCTACAGATATGTGATTCCTTATGCATTCATTGCTGACCATGACACAAAATTAGATAATGATAAATTTTAAGGCTATTTTATTTGGTCGGGGATCAAGAATTTTCACTCTGCACTAGCTCACCCTGTGTGTAATGGGAAGACATTGATCACAAACATAACCCTATTAGACAGCCTGAAAAGAAGATTGGATGATGCTAAGGAAAATTGTATCAACGAATCACATAATGTACTCTGGGCATACATAATAACGCCAAGATTTATAATGGGTGAAACCCCCTTCATGTTAGCATCCGGTAGGGAGGCGGTAGTACCTACTAAGGTCAGCTTACCCAGCCACCGGGTACTAAACTTCGACTCTCCTAAGAGTGACCTAATGAGAAGACTTAATCTGGACTTGGTTGAGGAAGTCAATGAACACAAATCACTTCGGGTCGCAGTCTATCAATAAAAGATAACTCAATTTTATAATAAAAGGGTAAAGCCCATCACTTTAAAGGAAGGATATTACATGCTAAAAAGGTCATCTAAAAAGGGAATAAGTTGGAACCGACTTGGCATGGACGTACGAAATATTTACAGTCTTGCGACCTAGAGATTATAAAATCGAGACCTTATAAGGTGGACACTTTAAGAACCCATGGAATGCAGAGCATCTAAGGTAATACTATCAATATTGATTATAGCCCAGAAGATAAGAAAAGCAATCATATAAATAACTTTTACTTATCTCCTCGGCACAAGATATGTAAACATCCATTTTTGTTAACAAATTCCAATGATAAATGAGAAAAAAAACTCCTCCTCAACATATGATGTTATCTTAAGTTTTCTTTATTTTTTACCTATCTCCACGGCATAAGAGAGATGTAAAAACTCAGGTTGAAGACATCTCATAACACATCAGAATAACTAATCAAGCAACACTTCATGAATGGCCTCGTCCATGGATAGGTCACGATCAAGAAGTTTGGAAAATTTTGAAAATTTTGGTGTAGTCATATGGATGAGAAGATCCAACCATAACCTACTAATGCAGGGATATATCTTTATACATTTGGATGAAATTGGTAACTAATGCTGACACATGGCTAGGATGGTGAGATCCATCCATACGACCAGTAAACTGACACAAGCATTGGCAAATCCTAAGTCTGGATAGCTTAGGTTCATCCAAAATTGGTAGCTAGTAAAGCAAATCAGGTTGACAAGATTCGACAACACGGTCGTAAGACTAAGCTGCTGGCAGATCTATCTCAACATTAAACAACTAATAAGTTGACATATCAAGTGGAAAAGTTACTTCCTTCAGTCTATATAACTATAACCAATTGAGAGGTCGAGGAGACCCGACCACGTTTACTTTCCAAAACTATTTTCGCATAAACACTTAATTATGTAAGATATGAGTGTAGATTTGGGGAAGCACCATGTTGAGCGTGTTTTAGACTTGAGAAATGTTGTTGCACCTACGTATCCATCTCATTGCGAAATCAAAGTCTGCATAGTTCGTGGGTTAGTATGATACACCAGAATACTAGTTTTCTGGTGGTTTTGGTGCACGAGGGATGCGAAATCTGGCTAACCGCCTCCAAATGCCCATATAACGTAATGAAACTCTGAAAATCTTCTCTTCATGATCGAACCCGTGACGGAGCTTAAGAGGTTCCAGGGGGATAAGAGTTAGGTTTCATCTCCTTACTTTGCCCCCAAGACCATCATCCATTAAATGAGGGGGAAACCCTCTTTTATAGCAAAAGTGCCTCAAGTGGGATTGACACATGTCATGTAATCTATGGAACCAAATGTTCAAAATTTATGGTGCCACCTGTCACAATATATGTGGTGGCGTATTTAAATGTACAAATTAAATAATTACTAGAGTATTATCTGGTGTAATTTATCGAACATGGAGTATACACAGTTTATTAAATTGCGCGTAATAATATCTCACTCCGTGTAGGGTCTGGATTGTAGTAAAACTTGATAAATCATAAATAAATATTTGATCAAATCTGTGGGGTTAATTCAGTAGAGTGTTGGTGGTTAATTTATTTAACCCCACTCTACATTTGCCCCATCGTACGCACAGTTGGTGTGTTGATGCTTTGGCTGAGACATATCAACTATGTGTACAATTTAAATCGTTTAGCTTGTTCGACTAGAAAATCATCACATAACCATGCTTGGTTTGTTATCATGCGTGCATATGCACATATCATCTGTATATAGTTTTGAGGGATATTTTTGCTGCCTCGACTTTTCCTTTTGGAGGTTGCCTCCATTCCTCCTGAATGAGCATGTCTCCACAATTTTATTGCGATTTTAAACATTTTGAACAACAAACTTGTCAGATGTACTGGCCCGAGGAACCAATTGGTGGCTATCTAAGTATAGCGGGTCTTTTACAATCATAAGATCAAAACCTCTCAAGAGTACTTGGTCGAGAAACTATAAGTGCTTCGAGTGAACTAGGGTTTTTAAACCAACATATCTTGTAAGTGTGCCCGATTTTACTTAATCGAGCAACTAAAAGGCCTTTGAGGACTTTAAGTGTGCCTGAAAATCAGGGTCTTTAAGCATGCCTAATAATTTAGGGCTTAAATCTTCCATATGTGAGGGTTAGGCAGGCCTAGTAATATAGGACTTAAATCTCCCATATCCGAAGATCAGGCGGGCATAGTAATGTAGGACTTAAATCTCCTATATCTGAAGGTTAGGCGGACCTAGTAATGTAGGACTTGAATCTCCCGTAACCGATGGTCAGGCGGGACTAGTAATGTAGGACTTAAATCTCCCATAATCGAGGGTCTGGCGGGCCAAGTCATATTCGTCTTTAAATCTCCCATAATCGAGGGTCAGGTGGGCCAAGTCATATTGGACTTTAGATCTCCCATAATCAAAGGTCAGGTGGGCCAAGTCATATTGGTCAATAAATCTCACATAACCGAGGGTCAGTCAGGCCTTGTAATGTAGGATTTTAAATCTCCTATAACCGAGGGTCAGGTGGGGAAAGTCATATTAGTATTTAAATCTCCCATAAACGAGGGTCAGGTGGGCTAAGTTATACTGGTCTTTAAATCTCCCATAACCGAGGGTTAGGTGTCCAAGTTATATTGAACTTTAAATCTCCATAACCGAGGGTCAGGTGGGCTAAGTTATATTGGACATTAAATCTCCCATAACCGAGGGTCAGGCGGGCCAAGTCATGTAGGACTTTATGAGAACTGTAATGCACCTATGTGGGTGACTTGCCACAATACTGTAAAGGTTTGTGAGGACTATAATGCACCTCTGTGGGTGACTTACCATACTACTGGTAAGGTTTGTCTGAACTATAATTCACCTCTGTCGGCGACTTACCACGATACTGGTAAGGTTTGTGAGTATTATAATGCACCTCTGTGGGCAACTTACCACAATATTGGTAAGGTTTGTGAAAACTATAATGAGCCTCTGTGGGCAACTTACCACAATACAGGTAAGGTTTGTGAGAACTATAATGAACCTCTGTGGGCGACTTACCACAATACTGGTAAGGTTTGTGAAAACTATAATGCACCTATGTGGGCGACTTACCACAATAGTAGTAAGGTTTGTGTGCAAACTTTATATCCATGCTTTAGTTTTTGCGGGCAGTTTCTTGGTCCCTTGTCGCTTTGTTGGAAAAAATGTCATATAGTCAGTGCTATATATGAGCCATCTGGTGGCTATGTTGAACAACTCTGATATTTATTTTGGGGATGTTTCATCAATGCTGTCCATTCTGGGACCGAATCTGAGCGTGCTTGTTACCTGTGTTTATGTCTAACTACAAGTGGTACATCATACAGTACTTTTCCCCCTCTTCACTTTGTTTTGTCTTTTATCTCAAGATAAAGTAAAGTAAAGGGAAATATAACTACTAGTTACAACTCCATCTAAGAGTTGAAATCATTTAAATACATTTCACGGGGTATTTGTCCCCAATTAAAAAAAAATCTCTTTTTGCATTTGGCTTTGACATCTATAAGGCCAGATGTAATTTCCCAAGCTCGATTTGATCATGTGCGTTCAATATCTGCAAGGATAAGAAATCATCTCGAATTCTGGCACAAAAACCATTAGTAACTTGTGAGGCATATTATAATGCCATATATAATCATGTGGATTTATTTTATTTTATGTTAAGTAGAATAAAATAAACTCAGAATCATGCATCAAGGAATAGTAAACATATTGTTATATGCAACTTCATGATGTGAGTTTGATATGATACCATATGCAGCTGATAGAGTGTAGACATATCATGTGGTGAGCTGTTTATCTCATGCCCCCACTATTTTATGAAAGATGAGGAAACTTAGAAGTTGTCTATTAAATCATATATAAAATAATTCAGTCAGTTAAGCATGATGAGTCACCTTGAGGTGAATGGTCAATATAATACTTGAATTTTCATGTAACTAATATGACAATGTGAATAAATCATACTTCAACATAAATTGAATACAAGACAGCGCGAAAGGCTGCTCCGAGCGACCATGGATGAGGTTGCTCAGGAGGATGCTCGAGGTATCATGGATGAGGCTGCTCGAGGTACCACTGATGAGGCTGCTCGAGGTACCACTAATGAGGCTGGTTAAGGTACCATAGATGGGGCTGCTCGAGGTAATACTTGAGCGAAAAATATTATTTTGATAAGGTCATTACAAATATGTCGATTTTGACAAGGTTCCTCCAAAAATATTTTTTTAATTAGGTCGCTCGAAAGATGTCATTTTTAATTTGTTTGCACGAAACTATTGTTTTGACCAAATTTCTCAAAAAATTATTATTTTGTCGAGGTTGGTTAAAGACATTATTTTAACAAGATTGCTCAAATATGGACGTATTAATTTGGGTCCAATCCTTCGATGCATAAAATAATGGGACATATACCAAATAGTCCCTCAAACATTTTTTAATACTCATTTAGTCCAAGCCTTTTTATTTTGCCTCAAAAAGTCATTTGCCACATATTTTGGAAAGGGAGTGCCGCTGGCGCGGACCTCTAAAAATAAGAGAATATTGAGTGCTTGAAGGACTAAATGGGTTATATATGGCGCGGACCTCTAAAAATAAGAGAACATTTTTTAATTATGCTTTAACATGCTTTGCCTTGTCCCCTTTTCAAGGTTGTTCGACGGTCATCGATTTAACTTAGTCATGGTGAGTCGGAGGCTCAACCAAAGTTGATCGGGTTTAAAGACTCCAAAGGTGGGTCGACAATTGAAGCGTGGTTTCCCGGTTTCTTGATTTTCTGGATTTCTAATGTTCCTCGAGTTATGGTTGTTCGAATGATGTTTTGGTCTCGCTGGCAAGTAGCTCGGAGGTCGAATCTCCTCAAATGTCAAATTACTCAGAGGTCAAGGTCCGAAGTTCCTTGGATATAGTTGTTCGGAGGTCAAGGCTCCTTGGAAGAATTTGTTCGGAGGTCATAGTGTCTCAGAGATCAAGATTGTTTGTAGATCACAAGGTTACCTTGACCGTGATGATGTGGGTCGAACTCAAGTACATCGGAGGAATTCTTTGAACTAGATCCAACCTTGAACTGGTTATAATTTTGCAGTAGATCAAATTTTGAACTGGTTCGAATGATAGATCGGCTTAAACTATGAGATGAGTCATTTGTTATTTGGTTTTGGCTGAGGTAAATCTTCCACAACAGATTGGTCATTTATTGCTGTTTGGTTTTATGCTACAATTTGGTTACACACAACTTCTTATACGGAAGATTTGGAACAAATTGGTCTTGAATCTCCTTGTGTGGTTTAATTGGGACCTTCTTGGGAGATTGGGGAGAGATGATATGTAATACCCGTATTTTTATGCCTTATAAATTTGAGAATTTATTAAATTTAATGTGAGTTATTAATTTAATATACTAATGAGTAGAGTAATGTGATGTGAGTTAGTAATTATGGGAACTTGTTGAATTTTACTAATGAGTAGAGTAATATATAATATTGATTCTATTAAATGTCAAGAGTGAATAAAATGATAATTTTGAAAATTTGAGTCGGGACGCGCCCGTGTCGCATCGGGACTGAATATTGATTAATAAAAGTGAATATATTATAAGTTGCTCGTATGGTCGTTTTGAGTGCGTCAAAGTGTCCTAAAGGGTCGAGATAGTCAGAAAAGTGTACCCGGGAGTTTAGTTTGGGTCTCGGGGCGTTTTTAAGCTTATTTAGTACCCAGGGAAGGCATTTTGGACATTTTATAATTTTGGGCAATTAAACCCACGAATTTTCAAGGGTTATATCAGATGTCTAAGGTTGCCTTCTAGGGTTAACACAACCAAAGACAAGTGACCGCCATAGGAGAGGGAAGGAGAGAGCTTGCCAAGGTGTTCTAGGCTGAAAACTCATCCGGTTGCACCGCCACCGCCACCACCACCAATGCGTAGATCGCGCGACGGAGAACGCAACCACACCAAATTCGTCCACAAATCAGAACTCCGAAATTTTCAGGCAAGTATTTATCTTGCTTATTTTCGTTAATGCATCACTCATGTTAGTCTAGGGTTGATTAGGATGAGTTTCATGGAAGAAAACCCAAATTGGAGATATGAAATTGCATGTAGTAATGATATAAATGGAAATCTGAAAATCCCCCTTTATATGTAGAGGTTGAACCACGGATTTATGATGTTTTAGAAGAAGAAATTCTGGAAAAAGATTGATTAGAACAAGGTTAAAGAAATTTCTAGGGTTCATGAGGTTTATACAAGTTTTGCCCTTTTAATCTATGGTTATTGATGAAAATTCACATGCTTTACGTAGAAGATTGTTAGTTTGGGTTTATAATGTTATTAGTACGAATTTTTGGGAGTTTGGGTGTGAAAAATTTGGATTTCATTAAGGTTGGATTATGAAACCCGTAACTGTTAATCTGCAGAATTCGTCATACCTGTTTGATCGATCGACGCATCGATCGATCGAGCTCCTACCATCGATCGATCGACCCCTTCTGGCAGACTCATATTTCCCCTTTGTAAATAGTTAAATTCAAATTAAATGAGTAAAAATATTTGGACATCCCTATTAAAATATTTTGGAAGGTAAAGGACACCAGTAGGAATTATTAATAATTATGAGACCTTTAATGTAAGACGAGATGTACATTTTTTGGATATTTACATATAAGGGACGATGTAATTATTTATTAAAGGGAGAGACGCGTAAGATAGTTACGTTGGAAATTAGATGAGTACCTACTGAAATTCTACACTTGGGAGGATAGAGTCCATGAGTGTTACGTAGTAAGTTGAAATAATCCCTCAAACTAAAAGTAAGAGATGAACCGTTATAAGTGATAACTAAATAATGAGAAATAAGGATAAATGTTATAATTATGGGTTGTGAGATGAACCTAAATTTAATATGAAAAGAAGTAGTATATTTACATTACTGTGTTTATGCATATACTATATACGTGTGAAAATCATGCCTGCGGTACTTGCTATCCCTGAGGTTACCGCGCTGGGACAGTCTTATCTCGATGGGACCTTTACGGGGGGATATTGACTTGTACCCAAGAAGATAGGAATCCTAGGTACAGGCTATCGTATCGATAGTCACGGTCCTAAGAGACGCGAGAGTATGTGCTGACCTCTTGGACTTGGAAACTATGCTTCGCCTCAATATTGTTTGTGTATGTATTAATACAGTTCGAGAGTGATTCCAAACTTGTATTACCCTTAGTACGAGTGATACTGGGATTGGATAGCAGAGTATGCCCGCACCATAATTTTTATGTGGGGTGCTGTTAGAATATATATATTATACGAGTATTTAATATATATATGAATTTTTGGAATTTGGAACTTCCTATTGTGTTTATGGTAAGTAAGAAATGAATAATGACTTCAATTTGGAAATGCTTGTTTTGAAAAGTATAATGGGACACTGGGAAACTTTATTAGCAAATAAGGTTTGTGCTCAAATGAAATTATCCTCTTAAACAATTAAATTGTTCAGTTTTAAATCTTACGAGTGACCTAAGATAAGTTAAACCGTTGGGGAAGGTTAGTGCGATAGGCGTGCACATTATAAGAGAGGTGAGAATTTCTCAAGGGAGTGCCGCACTAATATGTTGTTGCATTGGCCTGTAAACATTTTAAATACTTGCTAAACAAATTTTAAATCATTTTCACAATCGGGGTCTGACCCGTTTCTATTTTCCTTTCTCTCTTGTATATATATGTATATATTACAGGTGCCCAGCCACAGGGGCATCTTGCATAGGATCCTTTGGAAGGAACGCGCTGCAGCTTAGGTGGGAGTTGCAGGCCTCTTGCATAGACGACCTCACTTCTTGATTCCACTCCTAGCATATTTATTCAGTTGGGCATGTGTCACCCGTTTCCATTATCCAGTTGTTTTATGGGACATTGAGATTCATTTATTTCTAGTATTGTCACTTTGAGATTTATTACTGCCTGGTTGTTTTACTTTAAGTTTTAAATGTTGGGATTTAGTTGTTGAATGTTTAAATTATTTGGATTATATGTTCCAGAATAATTGTGGTGTGATTCTTTAATATTGAATTATGTAAAGTTTTAAATCATTGGTTATAAATAGAATTTGGAAAGTAATGTCTAAAATGGTTTTGACACTTAGCTTAATTAATTAGAGTGTTAAAATTGGAAAAGTTATTTTTTTTTACGACAGTGATGCTAAGAATGAACCAGTTGTTCACCTTGATTTTAATTTAATAAAGGAGTAATCGTCCGATATTTAATTAGGCGGGGTGTCACATGATCCTACCGAGTTTGTGACTGGTTGGGGTAAATTTACTGTTAATCTGGAGCATGTCTGTGAGCTATATGCCCTTTTTTTATTCGGGAAACACGTTTTTATTGACGATTACGAGGATCCACTAGAGCAGGAGATAGAAGAGGAGTTACAGGCAGCACTTGCGAAATGCTCGAGGTATGTGGCTATAAATGTAACAGGTGTCACCAAACATTCCTTTGCCAAATGGCAGAGGTACTGGTTCAAGGATTTCGAGCAACCTCAGAAAAAGGGTACTTCTAGCGCAGCTCTCAAGAGTTAGGATGGTCCAAAACTCCACTCCTCTTCACATATAGTTGCCTTCCTGATTACATTTCTGAGTCGATTCTTACTTCCAAGTAAACCCAAAGACTCTCCTCGTGATCACCTTTTCAAATTAGCTGTGAGATTTTCTCGAGGTAGGCCGGTGCCTGTAGCTACCTTAGTTCTCTTTACACCTGGACGGATTGTGCGCATGTGGATGTGGAGAGATCTTGCGGCCGTTATGATGTTGCTAACTTTGAAAATTCTATCCTCCTGATGGCCTTCCTATTTTTGAGCATTTCCTCCACCTCGCGTCTAAGGCCCACGCTTGTCATAGTAATGTTGCTTGCCTTTTGAGATGGCATAAGAAGGTCCCCAAGAAACCCATGGGGACTTTAATTGATGACATCAAGGAGTTTCGATTTCGTCCTTACAGCAAGCGTCCCGACGGTGTCTTCAGTTGGATTTTTTTCCTTGTGATGGTGGAACCTTCTATTGCCCTTCTCAACCGCAACAGACTGAGATGCCACCTGCCAAGTCTAAAGGCTTATCCAAGAGTAAATTCAAAGCAAAAGATCTTGCGAAAAGAAATAGAAAGCACCCCGACACGGATGTGTCTAACTTTATCCTTGCTACTACCGCCTCTCTACTCCCTTCTCCTGTGAGGACTAGAGCTACTAAGAGGAAGAATGGGGTTGATGTTGATGCTGCTGCTCCTTCCTCTCTCTAACAGGGGTCCAACACCGATGATCTCGAATTGGAGGAAACTTATAGGACTGTGAAGGAGATGGGTTATCAGACATTGGGCCGACCATTCTTCCCGGGAGACACAAGTCACACCTATTCCCATTGCAGAAGGTACTATATACGAACATTCTTTACTTAGTGTAACTGGCTCTTATGGAGTTTCATCCGCTGGTTCCTCCTCCCCCTCATTGAAAGAGGAACTAGTTGACTATGGAAGCACACCTTCCTATAATGATCATAGTTCTTCTTCGGGTGATGTGGGTGACTGAGATTTTCGGTGTGAAAACACTATTGGCACTTATGATTTTTTATCAGCTTTGAGGGAGTCTTTTAGTGATGATGAGGCACCACGTTCTCCTTCAGGGGTTAACTCGGCCACCAGGCCCCTTCCTTATAGCCATACTATGCGTTCCGTTGCTGTGAGTTTTTCTTTTCACGGAACCTTTATGTATATGATCTTCTTGCTCTTTCATCATTGTCTTATTTACTAAAAAAAATTACAATACTTCCACAGGTTACTTCCGCAAAGGTGAGTAGTCCTCCACTTCCCCCATTACGCATTGCTCCTTTCTAGCCGAAGAGGAACTCTATGCTCATTTCTTCCGAGGGTCTTTTCAGAGAGGTTTACTGCTCCCCCCCCCCCCCCTTTTTGAATTTTTTTGGATGGACACAAATTAGATTTTGACTAAATGTTATATATTGGTACTTCCTTGCAGCTTTCCTCTGTGCATCTTACTAGCACCAGGACCGCTTATGTGGCTTCGTGTCCTGTTCAAGCATATTTTTTTATTTTATCCATATAACCAATCTCAATGTTCTCTTCTCTTCTATCTTTCCTTTTTTTATCTCTTTTTTATGTGTTCTCCATTTGTTTACGATTGCAGAGGATTGTGCCTTCCATCCGTGCCAGTTCATCTTCTCTTGCTTCAGTGGTAAGCACTTCTACAGCTGAGCCCCTGGTTATCTCATTTTTAGAGGTACGTATTTAAGAGGTTCTCTTGCTTCAGCAGTAAGCACTTCATGCCCTTTGACATTTTTCATTTCTCAGGGCCCATCACCTTTTGGCTTTTCCTCCACGGGAGGGACTCTTCCCTTTCCCGATGGTACTATACCAGGGTTGTCCTCTTCAGGAAGGATCTTTGTTCCCTGAATCCGCATATTTATGGATGGTAGGCCTTTGATTCAACGTATCTCTCATAGCCGAGTATTTATCGTGGCCTCGACTACTGAGACCACACCACAAGTTTCTTCTTTTACTCAAGTGTCGATAGACTCTTCTCCCAGGGACATGATAATAACATCTGCATGCCATCAGCAAAGCCCCCGATGCACCAGTGGTCATCTTTCTCTCTTCCTCCTTGGATGGGGCCCATGCATTTTGTTATCTTCTTGTTAGTCATTTCTCTAATTAGCCTATACTAAAAATCCATCTTTTCTTTCCTTGCAGTTGTCCCTTAGCACTATTTCATCGACGGCTCTTGTTACCATTCCTCCAGCAGCCCCTGTTACATGAGGGTTACCTTGCCATGTTGCAGTGCCCCTCCAGGTAACCATCTTTGTCACGGAGTTTTAAGTTTTCTCCTATATACTTGTCTTTATGAGGTAAGTTATTTGTTAATTCCTACCTCTTTTTCTTCATTTATAGGATAGCTTTGCGGAGGCTTCCTTATCCACTGCGACCAGTGTTGCTGAGGCAGCCCCTTCAGGAGAACCTATAGCTCTTCCCTCGACTGCTGTGGAAGGAATTACTCAGGTATCGTATATGAGAGTAGTTATTTTCTTTATGCCACTCTTGTATCCCTATGTTATTCAAATGTTTGTTAGCACTTACCTGTTTCTTCTGTTCTCAGGTTAGTGCTGCGATCGTTCTGATAACCATGGAACACATTGAAGGGATGACTAAGTGGAGAGGTATTAGATTGTCATACCTTTCCCTATTTTTTCTACTTTCCATTTTTCTTCTTGCTTTTACTGTGAAAGTATTCTTACCTCCACCCTTGGTTCATTGTTTCCAGGCTAGTGAGACAGCTGCTCCGGTAACTGTGGAGCATGCAGGAGAGATAGCAGTGAGAGAGGTATTATGCTATCATACCTTCTCTTTTTTTGTTTCTATTTTCCCTTCTTGATTTTACTATGCAAGTGCTCTCACCCTCACCCTTGTTTCATTGTTTCCAGGTGAGTGAGGCCACTGCTCCGGTGACTGTGGAGCATGCTAGAGAGATGGCTGTGAGAGAGGTATCATACTAGCATACCTTCTCTCTTTTTGCTTCTCCCGTTTCTTCTTGCTTTTACTGTGCAAGTGTTCTCACTCTAACCCTTGTTTCATTGTTTCTAGGTGGGTGAGATCATTGCCCCGGTGACTGTGGAGCATGCTAGAGAGATGTCTACGAGAGAAGTAGTATACTGGCATACCTTCTCTCTTTTTCTGTTTCTCCCTTTTCTTCTTTCTTTTACTGTGCAAGTGCTCTCAACTGCACCTTTGTTTCATTGTTTTCAAGTGAGTGAGGCAGCTGCTCCGGTAACTGTGGAGCAGGCATATCGTGTTATGTTTTATCTTTCCTGGGTACTTAACTGTCATATATAAGTGGCTATTTACTCTTGTTAACTCATGGGTCGTATTGATATTTCGCATTGCTATTTCTCATGCTTAGCCTGGCATCTCCCTTTCGGCTAGATTTCTTCCGAGTGGCGGCAACACACTCTCCCGTTTAACCTTTGGGGTAAACTTTCTATCGTAACCCTTTTCAAAGTTTGTATACATCTCTCATTATCTTCTTTCTCTTTTGACTTATCATGAACACTTATTTTCAGGATCCTACTGGTGGGTCCAATGAGGTAGCTGATGAGGGGGATCATAGTTCTAAGGCCACTCATGCAGCTGGTGATGCCGATTCTGGCAGGGAGTCCTCTTTTCTTCCTTCTGAGGTAGAGTCTCATCATTCGGGTAGTGACGTCGAGGCACAGGTTCGTGCAGTCTTTATGAGTAGATTGTGGCGTGAGAAGCTGCCAGGGCGCTTCAGGACACACTAGTGCCAGATTCTAGATTTGATTTTAGAGCATCATCTTGAGACATTCACCTCTCAGAGTGTACTTCGTATTGATAGTCTTACGATGTGCAACCTGAAGGCCCTTTCTAGTCACCTTCATGATTTTGTGACTACTTTTCGTGCTGAGCTGACCAGTGCTCTCACTTTGTTAATCTTGGAGGCTCTTCGCGACTTGCAACAGTTCTACCATTTTTACCTAGGTTGGATTGATGCTGGGGTTCGTCATTTTCTGAGCATTCCTTTTCAGAAGATGGTGAGACTTCACACATCTAGACAGACCATAGTCGATTAGTGATAGGCGGAGGCTGTGAGGATTTGGGGCCAGATTGCATCACTTCAATCCCAGATTACATCTTTTCAGTCCCGACTTGACAGACTTGAGTCTGGTGACCAGGAGGATGAGGACAAGTTGGTTAGGCTGGAGGAGGAGTTTTTGTAGGAGGCTGGTCCATCATATGCTGGTGCCCTCACCCGTGACGACTTGTTCTTTGTTATTTCTAGTGGATAGGCTATTTGTTGCCTTATACTACTTTTCTTCCTTATGTATAGAAACTGGTTATTTATAAATGAGAAAAATATTATTTTATTTCTCCTTCACTTTTCCTTTCCTTTGCCCTCATCTATACTTTTGGCATTTGTTTAGTAGGACCTGCTCTAATTTTCTGTGAGCACTTGGTCAATTTAGGTTGCCCCTATACTGCAGGTTACTTGCATTAATCTGAGCAAGTTGTGTGCATATATGCATTATTCTTAAGCGCAACCCCCTATGACTGTGGGGTGTTTGCATGTTACTATTTTTTATCAGCCCCCTTTGTCTGTGGGGTCTCCTACACATTATTATTTGTGTTCACAAGGAATAGCTTGGAGGGGGAGTGACCCCGCTTCCTTCCTTCAGATTCTGTTTCAAAATAAATTTCTTTTTTTTTTCAAATAAAATAAGTAAATGATGACTAGTTCTTCCTTTTTCTTTTTTTTTTAAATTAAGCAGCCCCTAGTCTATGGGGTCCTTACTCTACATTTTCTTTAAGAATTTTCATGATCTCAAAATATTAGAGAGGGGGGATTTGACCCCCTTATTCACATTTCTATTAATCTCGTCAAGTAAAGCATTTTTCTACGAACATAGGTTAAAATTTATATTCTAAAAAAAAATATTATTACTTGGAGGTTATCCTCCTACTAGTCAGGTGACTAAAGATAAAACTGTCTGTTATGTCTGGTAGGACGTTGCTTAGTATAATTTCTTTTAGGATGGACTTACCCCCCAAGTGTAATGAGCAAAGTTCCTCTCTTTTTTCGTGCACCCTCTTCTAGCCTAGTAGAGAGCATTTCTAAAGAAAAAATATTCTACTGGGTCTACTTCATATAGTAGATAACTAATCAAGGCAAGCATCAACAATGATCAAAAGTGTTTATATTTCATTTCATTTCTTTACTGTTGTGTATTGTTTACAGTATGGCATTGCTCTATCATTTTTCACAAAAAAAGGAACTTTTCTAGTATGAGAGCAAACCACTCAGATTCTACTAAAAAAATTTAAAATTTGAACACAACTAGGCATAGTACCTCTTTAGCCATTTGGAATTAATGGATTGGAGGCAGTCGCTCTCCGTCTCCAAAATCTGACAGGATCCTGACTTCCCAACTCCTCTCACCACAAAGGGACCTTTCCAGTTGGGTTTGAACTTCGACGCTGACATGTTGCGAAGGTGATGAGTAGACGCTTTAAGGGCTAAGTCTCCCACTTGAAACTCTCTGGTCTTGACTAGGTTTTCATAAGATCTTGACAATTTTTGGGTGTAAACTTTGAAGTTTTCCCTCGTTTTATCTCGGTGTTCGTTAAACGCCTCAAGCTGCACGTGTCGTGTGTCAGGGATGAGTCCATTGCTTAGATAAACCCTAACTGATGGTTCTTCCAATTCCACCGGTAGGACAACTTTAGTTCCATACACCAGTGAGAATGGAGTAAACCCATTTGGTTTTCTCTTCGAAGTACGATAGGCCCATAGAACTATGGGTAGCTTCTCATCCCATGCCTCTGGCATGTCTTCTAGCATCTTTTTCTGAATATTGATCAAGGTCTTATTGGTGGCCTCTGCCTAGCAATTTCCCTTTGGATAGGAGATGGTTGAGCTATTATGCACGATCTTATATTTGTCAGTGAGGAGGACCATCTCTTTGCATACAAACTGTTTCCCATTGTCTATGAGAATCGCCTTGGTCTGCATATAATGTATTCCTTGATAAATTGGGTTACTACTTGGGCAGTCATACTTCTTAGGATAATGGCCTTTACCCACTTCATATATAACTCTGTAGCTACGATGATGAATGCTTTTCCATAAGAGGCTGGGATGATCTTTCCCACTAAATCAAATTCCCATGTGTGGAAGGGATAGGGAGCTGCTAGGCTTTGCAAGTTGACAGATGGGGCATGCACCATATTTTCATGTACTTGGCAAGATCTTCACTTCTTTACATAACCGATGGAATTATCTTCCATGGTCAGCCAATAATACCCCAGCGTCATCAACTGATCATATAGCTTGGCACCTCCCAAGTGGGAGGGCTTGTGGGCTTCCTTCAGCACTTTCTCTATGTCTTCTTTAACTATGCACTTTAGTGCCTTCTTATTATAGCCTTTCCTATATAGCTATCCTTCCACCAAGTAAAAATGGGCTACCCTCTTCCTGAGATATATTTCATCCGCTCTCTTTGTGGGTAGATCATCGTATTTCAAATATGCTATATATGGTTGCCTCCAATCTTCAAAGGTTTCTACAAAATTGGCTTCTATTGGCTGATTGAAATGAGTTTGGCACCTTAAACAACCTTGCTTCAGGTGAGCAACCTCTGTGATCATGGTGGGCCAATAATATCCCCCTCGCTGCAACCGATGGTAAAGTGGAACATCGGTGCCCCACAATATTTTTCATGCATTTCTACCAACCTCTCTTTAGCTTCTTTCTCTCCAACACACCTTGCTAGGAATCCTCTAAAACTCTTAAAGTAACGTGTTACTTGCAACAAATGGTAGTTAGCCAGCTCCAACATCTTTATCGTCCCTTCTCTTATCTTTAACTGCTTTACCACTAGGTGCCTTCAATCCTCTGGCTCATTTTTTGGGAATAAAGATGTCACTATAGTAGGTATTGTTTTACGGCGCACCGTGATCATCGCTTCTACCTCATTGATATCTAACTTTTGTGCTATTATAGCCAGCGCGTCGGGGTGATTATTCATTGTTCTCGCATGTCTCTCAACAGTCACTTCCGAGAATTATCCCAACAGACTCTGGATGATGTATCTGTAGGGTACCAAGTTATCATACTTGAGAGCAAACTCTCCATTAACCTATTTCACTGCCTGGTTAGAGTCCCCTCAGATGAATAGTACTTTGACACCCCTTCGGAGTGCTTATAGCATGCCCAGAATGAGAACTTCATACTCAGCCTCATTGTTTGAGCATTTAAAGTCTAACTTGAAATAGAGGGTGTTCTTTTCCTTGATATTCGAGAGTATGATGCCCTCACCTCCTGTGCCTTGGGCGCTAGAGCCATCGAACTCCATTTCTCACTTTTCTATTTTCTCAACCATGAATGCTTGGAAGTTTTCCCTAGGAAGTTCTACATTAAGGAGCTCAAAGTTTCCTCTTGGGAAATGGGCTAACAGATCTTCCACTACTTAACTCTTGATGGCTTTGGGCACTACGCACTTTAAATCATACTTCGATAATATCAAAAACCATCTCGCTGTGCATCCTACAAGTACTATTCTTGCTAGTAGGTACTTGATGGGGTCTCACTTGGTGATTATGTGAACCGTGAAGTCTAGTAGATAATGTCTCAACTTTTGAGGCACAAAAACCAAGGCAAGACAATGCCTCTCCATTCTCGTGTATCTAGATTATGTTCTTGATATTACTCTTAACAAGTAGTACACTGGCTTTTCTACTCGTTCCTTCTCTTAGTCTAAGAGTGCCCCTATGGATATCTCTATTGAGGTGAGGTAGAGCAGCAGCGGTGCTCCAGCATCTAGTGGGGTCATCGTGGATGAAGAGGCTAAAATTTCTTTAACCTTCTCAAATACCTTCTTCTGCTCTTCCCCCCAAGTTCATTTGGCTTTGTCCTTCAATAGGGGTGTGAATGGGTGAGTCACTTCTACTAGCGTGGGTATAAACCTCCTCAAGTAGGATACCTTTCCTCGAAAGCTCTTAAGCTACCTCTGACTCTTGGGGGTGGCATCATCACAATGGCTTTACTCTTCTCTACATCTACTTGCACCCCCTGCCTATTCACAACAAACCCTAGAAACTTTCCTACGATAACCCAAAAGGCAAACTTGGAGGGGTTCATCCACATCTTATATCGACGGCCCCTTTCGAACACTCTCTTGAGGTCCTATATATGTTTTCTTTCCTTCTTGGATTTCACCACTAGCCCATCCACATAAAACTCTAGTATATCATGAAATAGATCGTGAAAAATTACCATTATGGTTCGTTGGTATGTGTCCCCGGCATTCTTCAGTCCAAAAGGCATGACTGTGTAGTGGAAGTTCCCTAATGGCGTGCGAAAGGCAGTTTTCTCTGCGTTTGTTGGGTATATTTTGATCTGGTTATAGCCAACATACCCATCCATGAAACTATATGTCTCATATCCTGCGGTAGCATCGATTAAGCTGTCCATGTTTGGCAGAGGAAACTCATCTTTGGGACATGCTCGATTCAAATCGTGGAAGTCCACATAAATTCTAATTTGGCTTTTATCCTTCTTTGCGATTGGCATTTACTGGAGATCTATAAAGGATGATGAATGGGCTTGATGAAGCCTGTTACCAGCAAGTTCTCTACCTCTGCCTTTATCTTCAGGTCTAGGTCATCTTTTTATGTGTGTTTGGCTTGCCTTACTGGAAGGGCATTGGGAAGGATGTTCAATTTATAAGAGCCCACCTCTAGTTCTGTTCCTGGCATCTCCGTGTACTTACAAGCAAACACATCAGTGAACTATTTGAGTAAGTCAACAAATTCTTCCTTCTGTTTTGGTTCCAGAATTTTGGAGATTAGAACGGGTCTTCTCTCACCCCCTTCTAGACCCAAATTGATCTCCTCTAACTCTTGTAGCTGTTCTTTAGGTCCATCCCGCATTCATTATGAATCTTCTTTCGGTTCCTTGACATGCTTAATGACATGGGATTCAACAATAACAAAACATTCAGGTGTTTGGCCGGTGCTCTCATCCCAGAAGATCGCTCGCGCAGATCGTTATAAGCGGTAGATAACTTTCCCATCACGCAAGACCATATTTTTGCAAGTTCGAGGAGGCTTAACCACCTCCTCCACTTTCCTCTTGCCTTTTGCTATGTGGGGAATCACCCTTCCCCCTAAGCGATCATGAACAGACTTCTTTTGTTGGATACTTCCTCCAACCACCTACTTTCCTTCTAACTTCCTTGCATAGACCTTTCTTTCCTCATCTTATTTCGTGTAGAAAGCAACATCTACCAGATGGGCCTCCTCAACGGAGAAGGACTTCTGCATCGCTTTGATGACTATCTTTGTACCTGTGATGTTGGCCTTGGCACACTGATGGTAGGTAGAGGGTACTATACCATATGTATGCATCCATACCTGCCCAATGAGTAGCTGGTAGTTAGTATTAGCATTCATGACATGGAACTTGATGTGGGAAGTGAAATTTCCCAACTTGATTTCCATATTTACGTATCTGAGGGATTACATTTCGACACTGTCAAATTGAGAAATCACCGAGGTACTGGCACTATCTTCTCTTGGTCAATTCCTGTCTCATATAATGTACTAATGGGCATAATGTTAATAGATGCTCCTCCGTCCATTAACGCTCTGGGCAATGAGACTCCATTGATCATAGCTGTAACATACAATAGGCGGTTATGGAAGTAAAGAACTTACCTATCTGCCTCTGAAAACACCACCTCAGAAGTATATCTCTTTATCAACCTCCCAATTGTCCTTTGCCAATTTAGTGAGGGGTTTTCGCGTTGCTTCACAACTTCTAGGACTTTCCTTGTAATGTCTATTCTCGTGTCATATTTTACCCTTATCTGGTTAAAGAACCACTTGAACTTTAGGCTCCTCGCTATGGCCTCACATTTAGAATCTAGGTCTACCTCATACGTCTGGGCGTTGCGAACATATTCTTCTTTGGATGTCCCCCCTTCATCCAGATTGAGGACGACATCCACTTCGACCTCTAGGGGCTTCACCTGATCAATTTCCTGAGTTCCATCCTCTTCTTGGTCCAAAGGGAAGAACCACTCCTCTCGCTTTCTTTCTAGCTCAATTCTATGTTTGCTTCTCAGTGATAACCTTTCCAACCCTTCACATATTTGATCACCTCTCTCCCACTCCATCAGCTCTTGGGATGCTTCTTCATTATACGCCACTGCCATGTTGGTAATACCGAAGTGATGTGCTGGAAGTGGGTTTTCATTAACATCCACAGGAGGAATCTGTAAGGTACTGTTGGCCACCTGCTCACCAATGATTCTTATCAAGTAGTAACACTCTTTGGTGGAGTGTTACACCCACCAGTGTAGCTCGCTTTATTTTGGGTTGGCTTTGTTAGCTTCAGTTTGAGTTTGCCCATTTAAGTAAGGAGGAACTGCTACCCCTTCTCGTACCAGAGTACAATAACAATCCATAGCTTCCACTACGCTGCAAGGTAGTGGCAGTGGGGCATCTTCCCCAAACCTCCTCTTGTTGTCGGGGAGGTTGTTCTTGGATCAGAAGCCTCCCTTCTTTCCTTTGGTATCTCCATCTACATAGTTAATTGCTTGCCTCCTTGAAACCTCCCAGAATTCAGTGTCACCTGCATCCTCCAACTCAAGGCCCTTGGCTTGATAATCATAGTTTTATTGCTGGCAGCCCTAGTGAACTCTCTAAAAGTTCCATCTCTAGTTTAATTGATCAAATGCAAATTATACTCCTCCAGGAGTCCCTCGACATATATTTGCAACAAACTTGCCTCCTCTACATCCTCATGGACAACTAATGCCCTTTTGCAAAAGCATTTGATATATTGCATTAACTCTTCACCGGGACTCTAGACCACTTGTGCCAGGTGTCTTAATGTGAATTCATCCTCCGCTATGAAGAACTTTGGGAGGAATTGTCTGTGCATCTCTTCCCAAGTAGGGATGCTGTTGGGTGCTAAATGGGAGTACCACGAGTAAGACTTCCCTGTGAAGGTTTTAGAGAACTCCGTCAACCTCAGATTCTTGTCATTTTCATGTACTCCTAACTACTCAACAACCTCTTCACGTGCTATCTTGGGTTCTCCCCTTTACCACTTAACTTGATAAACTTTGGTGGGAAATACCCCTTTGGGTATGGCTTCTCATTTAATTCTTGTGGGTAGGGGTCTTACAACTCCTCATATATATAAGTACCCTCCCTCTGAGAGGAGGAGAGCAACTTCCTCACCTCCTCCATGGTAACAACCTTGGAGGGTGACTCCTCCATGCTCATGCTCTTGGCTACTGGTGATCCTGATGGTGACATAACCTACTCCGGCACCACCTTCCGCGGCTAAATCATCTTTGTCGAAATTGCAACTGGGGTGGCCACCCCTCCAGAGGGGGCAACTGTTGGTGTTACACAACATTGACCCAAACTTGATAGGTCTACATTGTTTTGCTTCAAGAAGTAAAAAATATGGTCATGAAACTCATACCTGTCATCGGAGCCGCTATCGGCGAGTTGGTCTGCCCTCCCTGAAGAGTAGGTGCCTTTACTCTGATCACCACCACTTCTTCCTGAGTTGTCTGGTCACTGTGAGTTCCATTCCCAGGTGGAATGTCATAAAAAATGAGCTGCTTAGACACGTTGAAACCTTCTTTGTCCATAAAAGTGAGGATACCTCCCCAGCAGAGTCGAAAAATGTATGAGGGTACTGAGACTGGGGTCTGTGAATAACTCAAAAGGGTGAGGCGTGAACCACTCCAATAGACGCTGCCTTCAAGGTTCTCCAGAACTTCTGGGGTAGCTTCTGATAAAATTTTCTCCTTTTGGTAAACATGGAACTCAAACTTGAACTCACTCACAGGAAGAAGATGAACCTCCACAATAAGAATAGTAACTTTTCTCAAGAAGAATTCCTAAGAATGATGGTTGTCAGTGAGGAGTTAAAGAACAAGGCAGTTAGCACTAGAGAAAGAGCAGGGAGAGAATACTAGGAAATTTTGGTGTGATTTTGACAGAATAACACACTACACCAAAAATAGCAATCTGGCACAGTTTAAAACTGTGCCAGAATTAGGTGTTTCAAAATGGCCAGTTTTTTCTGGCACGGTTTAAAAGTGTGCCAGTTTTGACAAAACAGGAACACAACTGACACACTTTATAGCCGTGTCAGAATTTAATATTTCTGGCACACTTTTGGCACAGTTCACTGTGCCAGATTGAGTACATTTTGGTACACGTTTGGCATAGTTCAAAACTGTGCCAAATTTTGATACACTTTTGGCACGGTTTTGAAATGTGCTAAATTTTTTGATCAAAGAAAAAAATATATTATATATAATATTTCCCAAAAAAATCAGCAATATTTTCACTATTTTTTGTACCTATTTTACAGTAACAAAAATTCAATAATAATATAAAACCAGCATAGCAAAAATAATACAACAATACAAATAGTCTTCAACAACACTAATACACATACAATAAGCCCACTAAAAATTAATGGCTCAAATTCTATTAATATAAAATTCATGTCAATACATATGAAATTCATCTCAATACATGCACAACCATCATGTCGATACATATGAAATTCCATTAATATAAAATTCATGTCAATACATATGAAATTCATCTCAATACCACTTGCAATAATCTCCAAGGTTACTTGAGTGGACTCTAATGAGTTGGTACCTGTAGTTGCAAAGTAAGAACTGGTATTAACACTAAAATTATGTGTATAGTCACAATGACTTGAGCCTAAAAAAGACTAAAATATGCATAAAATATTCGTGAAATAAAGAAAGTAGCTGGTAAGCATTTTACAGAACTAATTCCATAGTTTTATGTTGAGTTATATGTGAATTGCATACAATTTGTAAACAGTTTACAAAATTTGGGCCGAGTTCCCTTTGTTTATAGAACTATCCACCCTATTTAACAACTAAAAACTACTCAAACCACAACAATAGTAATATTATTTACTGAACCTAGAGGCTACATCATATGGGTCTCATAAGCAAACATCGATTGTGCACCTAACCAAGGCCAATGGAAAGCATACCAGTGCATATCACATAAATCCCGTGTCAGTGGAAAGCATTTTAACTGGTGTTATGTACCACTTTATAAACAATAGACAAACGATTTATAAGAATACAATTTGAAATTGTACCGAATCAGCGTTGATTTCTGTGTGACGATAATTTGCCTAAATAGTGCATACAACTCCACAACAGTTGTGCATTGGTGCAATTGGTCGTATAGAAACCTAAAACGGAAGCAAAACATGATATGATATGAAGTTAGGTGACACGGAAAAAATATGAAATGAAGTTGCAAGATTATACACAGGACGTGACGGCAACACGAAATTAACATAAAATGCCATGTAACTAATCATGAAATGCCTGCTATATATATATATATATATATATATATATATAGTGGAATGCCCGTGCCTGAAGGCACGACGAAAATGTCCAAAATGCGTAATCGCAAAACGACAAAATATGTAACTGAAAAACGACAATTCCCCATGTAATTTAAAAAAATGACCATAATATCTTTTATTTATAGGACAATCCACCCTATTTATTTCAATTTTTACATATAGAAACAGTACAAAGCATTTCGTGTGCGACAACAAAAACCCAAGAGCATAATGTTAAAATTATATTGCTCAAGACCTAAATGAATACCGTTATACATATTAGTTTGTACAAACATAACAAACATCTCATCTCAAATGTATTCTCTACCACAAAAATATTCAGCTACTACTTCAAGATGTAAGACCAAAACTCTCATTCAACTACTTTCCTTTGTTAAAACCATGGGTCATAAAGAAACGGTGGGTTGTCACGTATAAACTTTTATTTGAAGATTTGCATTCACCAAACTACAATTCTGCAATGGTGCATTAGTCCATATAAAAACCTGCAAGGAATGAAAAAAATATTTGATGACGACTTTTCTTCCTAGACGTATTATCTGGTTAAATAAAAGAAGTTATGCATCCAAATCCATGTTCCGAATTTGAGAGTGTGTAATATATAGACTAACAATATCTAAACTAACTTTAATAGAATTTTCTGCTCAGGTAGGATTTACTCCATGCAGTTACCATCTCAATAATGTCCTGAACATACAAAAAAATAGGCAGGTCAAAAAACCATATACATAAAGACATGGACACTAAAAGAATGGAACATAAGAGGTATACATTTAATATTTAGGAAATATAGTAGATATAATATGATATACCATCTCACAGAGAAGATTCCAAATCAGATTTCTGCATAATTCTCTACAAAAGAAAGTGAGCAGACAACATAGTGTATCAACATAATCGATGGAGCAGTAGATAATTGTTTATCAACGTAGTTTATCAGTAGAAAAATCAGAAATCACGCATACATCTCATCGGTTTTATGACATGAGATGGATATAAACCTTGTATTTCAATACTTTTATAATCAAACACTGGCATATTTCAAGTCCATTATAAACCCTGTTCGAGTATTGTTTAAGTACTTTTATAATCAAACTCCGACGTATAAACCCTGTCCAAGTACTGAATATGAAAAAAAATCAAACATTGGCATATTTTAAGGGCATTATAAACATTTTAATTAAATACTTTTATAATCAAGTGCATTAAAAACCTTGTATTTCAAACCAAATTAACTACTAAATTACTATCTCAACATACTGTCATTGCAAGCTACGATTGGACTGGGATTCCTTCTTATAATCTCTCTTTTCTTGTGGCTACACGACATAGTACAGACATTCCTGTACTGGTAGCTATTAAATCTCATGTATAATGCTTCGGTGACTGTTGGTTACCATCGAAGTGTATGGTCTAAAATTGGGAGAATAGTCAGTCCACCTGTCCATCAAAGAAAGTGATAAAATACATGATGAGCCGATTTTTAAAAGGGAAAACAATTATGTAACAAATAACAACCATATCACAACCTATTACCAAATCATATCCATAGATGCGAATCCGATTCGAATAAAAAATTAATCTATAAATCAAAACCTATTACTAAATAACAAACTTACCACAACCCACCATCACCAAATACTAAACGTATCATAACCTTAACATAAAAATAAACAATGATGTAGAAACTTCAAGCATCTTGTGATATCTTGTAATAAGATAGTTTTGTAGGTCCATAAAAAGAAAAATAGTGATTTATTGATCATCATTACTAATGATAGTAGGCAAATAAGATCACAAAGAGAAAAAAATCCAGATATTAGGAAGCAAATACTTTATGTTATTCATCCAACCTATTTTTATTTTTCTTTTGAGATTTTGAGAGGGCAACCTAAAATCCTTATTATGAGTGAATAGGATTTTAAGAAACATCTTATTCAACTATAGTTGCCCAAGATTCGTTCAGGAAGGAATGATCATAGGTTTCTCCATCTTCTAGTTGTTTATCACCAATCAAGGCTCCTTCAAACTCAGTTTGGGAGTTATCATTCAAATTATCCTTAAAAGGAACTACCCCGGTAGAGAACAAACCCCTGAACTACACCAGTATCACCAATCATAGGTTTCTCCATCTTTTAATATACGAACAAACCCCTAAACTTTAAAACTCACCATTAAGTTCAATCCCAAACAGTATGTTACTTAACAAATGACTCACCAAAGTTCATATTACAAACAATGAAAATTCAAGGTGAAAGTAAAATGGAAAAACAAATTGAAAATTCAACAACTGGTGGTGCTGCGAATCAACCAATAGAGAATACCATGAGGGTTTAGTGCGAATACAGAGTCTGAATTTCAATAATGG
This sequence comes from Sambucus nigra, assembly GCA_949130495.1. Classification (NCBI taxonomy): domain Eukaryota; kingdom Viridiplantae; phylum Streptophyta; class Magnoliopsida; order Dipsacales; family Adoxaceae; genus Sambucus; species Sambucus nigra. Next base: position 329,807,954 of record OX422221.1, on the reverse strand, counting down.
AACTGTGATCCTATTAAGCGTTAATATTTTCATAAAAAAAAAACAAATAGAAATGCAGAGGACTGGAAAAAAAGTAAAAAAAATATATAATATACCTGATTCCGTCCCGGTATCATGAATCCAAGAGTACGATCTGCAAAATTATCAAATATAAGTATAATATTATAGTTTTGAAACACTTATTTAATTTTAACGAAAAGACAAAACAACCAAATCTAGTTAGATGGTGTGTTTTTGTCTCGAAAATGAAAGAAGTTTTAAGTTTTGGTCGTAGTTTTTCCGTCGAGAAGATTACATGAGGCAGTGACAGCGGGAGAGCGATGAGCCTTCTTTACCGCTGCAATTCCAGCCGCCGCTATTCTTCGTCATCAAATACATTGTGCTTTGTGTTCGTTTCTCTTCATCATTAACTTTATGACCACAATTGTTAGAACAATGTTAGTTAAAAATTATGTTAGCTAATATCAAAACAATATTATAACATAGTATCAAACACTATTAAAACATAGTGTTAGTTACATGCATTCGCACATGTATAAAGTTACTTTCTTGATTATTGAATTAAAAAAAAAGATCGAACGTTACCTGCTTGGCTTGCTCCTGCGAACCGCTGACTCGGGGGAGAGACCCATGAGAGATGAGGGGGGCTGCTGGCAAGGGCAGAGGAGAAGAAGCTCTGCTGCGATATCGCTGGTTTAGGGAGCAGAAGACCAACCAAATAAAATAGTAGCATAGTCTCTGCTATAGGGGGCGAGGGGAGGAAGGATAAGGGGAGAAGGTTTTTGCTTTCTTTTTCATGATTTTTGTTTTGTTTCAGAGTATGGAAGCATCTTCATCGTCGATACACAAATCTCTCTAGATCTCAGAATCATTCCTTGAAGATGGATTTGAATGAACTTCGGAAAGGTACCAAATCAATGTACCCATCTCTGAAATTCAAAAAATTATAGATCAGTTAGCTATGGCTACTTATGCCATTCATGATGAAGATATAATAATACACACATTAGAAAGATTACCTCCTGATTATGATGCTATTGCATCTGTGATTGGAATCCGTCCATCAACTTTGATAATTGATGAGTGCTTCCTTCCATGCGCATTTATCAATCATAATATATCTGCTATTTATATGCCAATTTTTAACATATATAAACAAACATAATATACATAGTTGATCTCTCTCATGATTTCAATGATACTGAGTAAATTGATTTTAAACCATGGCTTGCTCTTTACATCAAAACTGGGAGGACTACAACCACTATCATTCAAGCACCCCCTCCCCACCACAAACAATATAATCTATTAAAAAAGCCAGCAGTCCCATTGATTTTAGCCATGCGCGATGCGTAGGCGCTTTATAGGGATTGTGATATATTATATAGAACTCAATTACTGAAGTTTGTAATTAAACAATGTGATTAAAAAGAAAAAGGGATAAAAATAGTAACAGCAAGACCTTTTTTTTCATAAACATAACCGACTCAATCATTGTGGTCAATCATTTACACTTACATAATCAACAACACCCCTTTACAAATTAAACACAAACTGGAATTTGAAAAATTCTATTGAGCTGAGTTGGTTCAGGGTTCTCTAATTATGTTTTGTTCCAACAACATCTAATACATTAGGAAAATGATTACAAACCAAATCTTAACTCTCCCTCATACAGTAACAATGAGTACTTAGTATTTTTATGATCCGACAACTCAGTTTCAATAAGAAAATCCTGATGAACATTCAATTGATAAAGAAATATTGAATTTGTTTAAATATTTCGATTCAACTTCATGTACCGAAGATCGGGATGTTTTGTTGCCTTAAACCATTATTTGAATTGTTTTCGCAATGCATCATAAAGCAGCCCTTTGAAAGGTGGTATCTATATGGTTGTTTCAATCATTGACGTCATTTGTCAAACTAAAGCATCCATTTTTAAAATTGTGTTGAGCAGTTTGTTTCTCCATATAAGAATGGTATACGTTCTCGTGCCTGCATTTTTGAAAAAAAATGTAGTATATTCACTTTAAATGAAGAACTGAAATCAATTGATTTCCTCAGATTGTCAAAATAAGAATCCTTTTACCTGCCCTTTTAGATCATCATGATCCAATGATGTACCTGGTTCTCGTGACTCCCTTTAAGTTGGGCATATTATCTGCATAATTTAAGAAGAAAAATCACTAAATTTTACAGTTAAAGAACTAAGAAATTTAATAGTTATAAAAGAGTGTTGCAAGCGTTAGAAATGACAAAAACAAAATTTGTGAGGATGCAGCCTCGGTCATTTGGCTTTTTATATATAATTATGTCCTGGGTCTAAATTATTGACAGTTGATTCACCATCTCTGATATCCAAATTATGAAAAGTGTTTTACCAAAAATAATAGCTCATCATCCAACCATATAGTGATAGAATTGCTTCCCCTTTCTATTAGTTTGGACAAATTCCAACTATTATAAGGGTAATTGAGGTATATTTTTTACATGACCTATTGGATTAAATCTTCTTTGTTTATCCCTTCAAAAGTTGACTGCTTTTTTTTCCAACTTTGGCTTTCTGATTTCAATGGACTTTGTGAGGAGAGTAACCTTAACCTTAAAGACTTATAAAGAAAAGTGGTTGTTTTCATGTTATGTAAATTGGGAATGTTTATATCTTTTATTTTATAGACTCTCATTTCATTGTAATGTTTTATTTTATAGACCGGATGATGTGAAAGTTCATTATAACATTTTAAAAATTCAATGGAAGACCCCTCTCTGAGGAAATAATGACTGCTTCCATACCAGTTCACGCGATTTGATTGCTTTCAGAAATCAATATGAGAGGATACCAGAATATAAAGAATAAAGAGTTGAGATATGTAACTGTAATCGCACCTCAGTTCTGGTAGATTCTCATAAAACCATAATAGGACTCCAATACATATCTATCTATCTTCCTTCTTAGGTAACATGGGCTTTAGGACATAGAACAAAGCATCAACATAACATGTTAGTAAAGTGCATGTTGAGAGGAGAAAATTAGTTAGACGCTTCTAAGATTGGATTAACCTCACCAGCACGTAGACTTTTATATTCGAAGTTTATGAAGAGATAAACTTTTTTAAAAAATGCAGACAACACAACACAACACAAAAGCCTAATAAAATTATGTGCATAATTAAAATACAACCTAATAATTGATGAGAGAAAACTTACCACGTATCAAAACATACCTTAGTTATGTTTAGAGACGTGTACTTGTTAACAAAACACAAATAATAGTTAAACAAACCAAGGTTAAATTGAACACACTAAAAAACTACTTTTATTTATAGTTGTCTTTGATTACAATCACAAAGGTTCTGGACAACTACATAAAGTTAAGGGAAAATTCAATCAGACCATAGAATGAATTCTCTACCTTTATAGACGTGATAAAACACCACCATGACAATAATAAAAATATCCTACCCCACTAAGTCATCACGCCACACTTTAAAAGCACCACCATAGCTTTAAAACAAATACTTGAAGAACAGAGCACATAAAGAACAACAAACATAAATATTCCTTGTGTGCATATGTGTGTGAACCTACAAACAGAGCACATAAAGAACAACAAACATAAATATTCCTTGCCCGCCTATAATCTTTTCACATTTACAAAACATATACAACTACTATTTGACATTGTGTTAATTTCACCATAAATAATTGTGAAAGTTGACCAGAAATGATACTTGAATTATAAAAAGAGAAACAAATGGAAATACTAAAGAAGTTATGATAATTGTCTTTTTTTTAGGTATAAGCATATGAACTACATTATGTTACTATTGAACAAATCTAAGACAATTGTCCGAAAGACATCCATGCTATCCAAAAACACGACCCTCATAAAAAAAATCTTTAGGATAGACACATATATCCATCGAATATTGAAAAAAAGGAAATGCAAAAAACTTCGCTACTTCAATCCAAAGGATAGCCTTTCTATCCGAAATCATAGAACACAATGACAACCATGTTAATTTCTGGATATAATGAGAGAAGAAACTATGAAATTGATACAACTATACACATCTTCACCATTTTATATTGGTAAAGGCATCATCAATTATATTTGAAAAAATTCCCAAATTAAAAAAGTGAACACACAAAAGCAAAGAGTACACGTTAGATATCTTAAAACCTGAAAACAAATTAAAACTCCAATTAGTACCAGAAAAACAAAATATAAACACGAATTAGAAATCATAAAAGTTCAATTAGAACTGTGAGAGAGTGAGAGGGGATTTACCAAAATATGAAATTGTAAATGCGAGTGAGAAGTGATCACACAAACTCCCAATTTTTAGATTTTGAACCTATAGGAGTGTGTTAGAGAGAGGCGGCTACGAAAAGGATGCGGTGGAGGCGACTGAGTGGGTGTTAGAACATTTATTTATAGGTATTATAAACAATATGACAACAATAAATCAAATAAAGTATACCTTGAAGCAAGAACTGATCCGACACCTCTATTAGGAATTTATCTTCTGTCCATAGAAACCTAAGAAGATACAAAAACTCAAAAGAAAAAGAAAAAACAAAAGCATTAAAGATCTAAAACTTAAAACCCCGTGTTTTAAACAACAAAACCCGATTAAACCCTAAATCCACAAATTTAAACAAAGATATCACGTATACATGCATTGAATACTCATCATCTGCAAAATAGAAAAATAGTTACAGCAAAACTCAGTTAGCGTATTATCAGTCCAAAAGGTATAAACCCAAAAGTCTATAGAGGCTAATCAGAAAGCTAAAATCGAAACTAATCAAAACCACTTCAAATTTATGTTACCTGAAATGGCAGCTTTGAGAGATAATCGTTGGCATGGAGGAGGGGAGGAGGGACAGCGGCTGAAGCTACGGGGAGAAGAGAAGCCGAAGAGAGAGGGTTGGTGGGTTGCGTGTGTGAGAGGGTCTAGTCAAGGTAAGGGCTTGAAAAGTGAGATACAAATGGGATAATACCATTCTACCCTTATTTTTGAATTTTGAACAAAAGGGGGAATAAAGTGGAGTGTGTTAAAAGAGGGGGAAACCAAATATTTATGGGGAAAAAATGGTAAAAGAGGTATTTTAATTTCAACCCTTAGATTCTTGCATTGTTGGTTCAATCCTAGCCCTAATTAAGTTATCATCTTATTGAATAGTGTCAAACATTTTACTCCTTAATATATATATATATATATATATATATATATATATATATATATATATATATATATATAGTAGTATATATCCTATCCGAGAGGGAATGTTTTTAGGCTTGAGCAAAGAAGGATGCCCAGACCGATTTACGTTCATATTGAATATTATAATGCCCGGACCGATTTTATAGGAGATTCCAGTGGGGGTTATGAGAACAACTTCCCATTATTTTCTAATGCATATATGCAATCTGCATATATGCCATATCCATATATGCAGCCTCCTTTGGTATTTCCCGATCCCTCACTTATCCTTTGTGCCATGGGGAAAACGAGAGTCTGAATCATGTTCTCTTCTCTTGCCAATTCTCTAATATGGCATTATCTCTTTAACAAATGCAACTTGCCTTCTAATTTTTCTTATTGGGAGGATTTTTTTCAGGATGTCGCTAACAGCCCAGTTTCCAACGAAGCAGACAGGGGAAGAGGGGTCGAAAAGCCCTTGATTTCCAGCTGAGCTAAAAACAAAGCCAGTAGTAAGCGCACTCAAAACACTTATTTTTCTTTTGTTCCATCAGCTATCATTGCCCAGAGAATGAAAAGAAGATGAGGGGGAATTTCATGAATGGTGAGACCGGCCTAACCTAAAGTAAAGGCTCTTCCCTCTCTAGAGGGTGAATCTTGATTGACTGACACTAGGAATCGATTCGGAGAAAGAAGAAGCATGGCATGAGATAGGCGACGAAAAAATGTTCGATAGCGAATGCATATATGCATCTGCATATATGCAATCTGTCCGAAGTGCAAGGGGAAACCCTCACTCTATCCTTCTCGGATAGGATAGGATAGGATTATACGTGTCGGGCCCTTTGGGTGTCATATTTTGCCATACTCGAATGGGGGTACCTCCGGCCCCTATGTTAGGAGGACGTAATATTTTATTACATTATATCACTTTTACACCAGAAATCAAAGGTTCCACACGAGCTCCCATTCTGCGTCGTGGTGGCAGGACCGCTAGGGGATTGGCTTAGGTGTAGATGGGGTTAAATCTGCAGGGATCATGCAAATACATAAGTATGCATATATGCATTACATATGGCATATATGTATATGCAAAGCACCAATTTCAACCATTCTTTAACTCAAACCCTATGGTGACATTTTCCCCCATTTTCTGACCTGCCAAAAAACTGACCTTAACTCCAGCGTGATCAATCTTTAAATAGCATATATGCCATATGCATATATGCATCTGCATATATGCAATCTTCATATATGCATTTCATAAATACATATGGCATATATGCATACGCAAAGCACCAATGTCAACCATTCTTTAACCCAAACCCTCTGGTGACATTTTCCCCCATTTTTTAACCTGCCAAAAAACCCGACCTTAACTCCGGCGTGATCAATCTTTAAAATTTAGGATATAATTCCTAAACCTAACCTTAACACCAGACAGAAACCCATCCTAACCCGAGTTCACCAAACCGAACCAATACCCTCAGTTTCTAACCCAAATTGAACCAACAACTGAGTTTCTAACCCAAACAAAACCTCCAACTATTGTGAACCAAAACAAAATAGTGGTCGGGATATTGTCAAACAAACCTCAGTCAAATATCTTTGAACCAAAACCCAAACAAATCTCATCATATAAAACTCTGTGAACCAAAACTCAAAATTAAGAGGCAACGATTAGAAATCTCACAATTTAACTGGGATTTGGTTTGAGAGTTGGTGGTGGTGGTCGTCGGAGAATCAGGTGGTTTGAGATTTGTTGGTGGCTGAAAAACCTGCAAATGGTGACAAATTTCCAAAAATTAGATGATGAATCTGAGGAAAAAAAGACCATTTTTACTTCCATCAATAACCTGCAAAAGATAAAATGAAATGGAAATTAAGAGAAGAAACATGATTTTACCAAAAAAGTGAGATATAGTGTCCCGGATTTGTTTCCATCACCACACTAGCACTCACTGACCAATACATCCATAATTGAGTCCCGAATGCTCATTTTATTGAAGCTATAATCATCGTCCATGACAAAAATATTTGATGCAAAGAAACAAAGGATGTGATAATAATATTTTATCCTAACACCACAAAAGGAAATATAATATGCAAAGAAACAAAAAACAAAGATAGTAGTTATATTTTCAGTGGTGATAGTTACTTTTACACTTGGGACTACAAAAGTGGATGTAATACCTAATTAGCACCCAAACAACTATTTTAACGATGTAAGTGCTCCATGTTCATCAAACACAATACCACAAAAGTTACAAAAGTTGACTCAATTACATGATTCATCGGTATCACTAATGGGAGGACAAAGGTCGTCGAGCCAATACATAATTTCAGTTTTACCAACATCTTCCAAGTTCTCGCAATGAGCTTGTTTTCCACCCAAACTGGATACTTGGGCACTTTGATGTCATCGAGTAAAATTCGCACCTCAGTCTTTCTCAATGTATGGAAGTGAACGGTAGAGACAACTCCTTGTTGCGTTTTCCTCCCATAACCAACAAGTTCATGTGTGTGGGATAGTATTTTGCATTCAATTAGAGAGGTGAAATTTGGAACCTCGAATGCAGGGGAGGAAAGAGAGCACGAAGGAGTTACAGTGCCTAAAGTAGGTAACTCCTGAATGTTGTCTCCAACACATGAAAATTTTCCGATTTTGAAGTCAGTAATGAATTCTGATAATGAGGACTTCATCCCCTCTACTTCACTCCTAAGGTGATCAACATGATCCTTCCAATTTGCGGTGTCCTCTTTCACCTCTTCAAGCATTTCTCTAGCAAATGCCGACCCTAATATAGCGGTTCTCGAAATTGTGGACCCAACACAACGAAGACGTCCTCGCGTATCTTTTTCAAAAACCTCAAAAATAGGCCTGGCATCCAAGGTCTCCTCCTGACCACTCGCTTTGTATACATCCAGAAGCAATTGAATTTGGTCCTGAACAAAAATATATTAACGTTAGGTTTGATGATACGATACTTTTTTTAGACAAAACGAACATTAAAAATTTAAAATTACTGCAAATATTTTATCATGAGGGGCATAACCACCTCCTTTGACTATATGAGTTGCCAACCATAATTCAGCTCGAGTGGGTGCACGTCCATGCTTCGTTCTCTAATTCTCTGACTCTCGAACAAAACTATGACGACCTGGGTTATGAGTTATCTTTCTCACACAATTTTGTTTAGTCTCTTTGTTCTTTCTTCGCAAAGTTTTTTGAACCTCTAAAGCTTCATTATTGAAAAACACCTCCCAGTCCTCAGATTTTACATTTCGTGGAACTTTCTCCTTCCACTTTCCAACATCACCATCCTTCAAATTAACCCTTAGCTTTGACTTGAACGTTTTCCAAGCATCGTTCGCTTTTTTCATAAAAAATTGCTTCTAACTTTGGCGCACATCTGGGAACTCTTTCTACAATATATGAAGAAATAAAATTAAAACATCACATAATTGAATTTACTAACTATTACATTCTTTGGAATATAAAGGAATAGTATACCATTAATGATGACCAAACTGAGTTCTTATATCGCACATCCACTTGTTTCCAACTCGTATAAGAAATGGGAGCATGTGTCCTTGCTAAGTCTCCCAACCTGGTTGAGAGTGTATATGAATTTTCACCAAATGGAAGGCCGTGCTCATTAAATTTTAATTTCTTAGAGGAAAAGTCATCACCTACTCTTGAAGCACCCGAAGCAACCTTCAAACAGGAGGTTGATATAGGTGTCACCCCATTTATTGACGGTTGCGAAGTATCACCTATATGAGACATTTATCTGGAAAAAAGTGACTATTGGACACCAAAATAATCAGAATAAACATTTACAAGAATATTACATGTTTAAATAGCAATATAAAGAAGATTATATGTTCAAATAGACACCAGTATATTACATGTTCAAACATAAGTAAACATAGAATTACAAGTTCAAACAACCATACTTGTATTAAATGTTCAAATAACAATAAACTATTAAATGTTTACACCACCAACAACAAACGAAATATATAGAATATTACCCGTTCAAAATAACAAAAAATATAATATTGCATATTCAAAAATAGGTTCGGAACTATATCATTGCACTAGAAATCCATGTCCAAAAGCTCCAATAATTTATCATTTTCCTCGAGAATGGAGTCATACATCGTACGGTCAATATCAATCGCATCTATTTCTTTTGTCAGTCTCTTGGGAGAGTGTAAAACAACAGACAACCCCTTCATCTTTACATCTTGACAGTAAAATACTTGACTGGTTTGAGATGCAAGGATGAACGGATCATCGTGAATGGTATTTTTACTCACGAGCTTACTAAGATTCACCATCACAAATTTTGAGGTGGGTTCAACTTTGCAAACATTCTTATCATCAACATCCACCCAATCACAATAAAATACAGTATGTGTGAACTCAATGTAATTGAGGTCGAGTATTTGTCTAATAACTGCATAAAAGGTTATCAGAATCCCCTTCTTATTAAAGGCCTTAGTGGATACACCACTAATCTGAAAGTTATGATTATCTTCATGTCCAGAAGTACAAAAGGTGTACTCGTTGCATTGAAATTTCTCATAACTAGTAACCCTATGGAGCGGACCATCGGCATATGGAAAAATTCCCGTATCATTAAACCTTGAGGCCTGTAAGGAATTGATAATTTTTTAGAGTTTCATTAAAAATAATTACGGTTGATAAAAAAGTACATGTATAAATAAAGACTTGCCTCGATCCTTAGCCAAGGAATGAAATCATCAATTTTATGCCTCGATTGAGTCTCAGTTACCACAAATTTTCTATAAGAAATTAGTTTCAAAATTAAGAAATATCACATTACAATCAATTAATATGAATTAACATAGAACTAAGTGTGTACCTTCTCCATTCATTAACATCGTCGCATTGAGATAAAACCCATCTAGGCACTTGCTCATATTGTACATTATTTAAGATCAATTATGTACTTTTACCCAAAACTCGTTGGCCTTCAGAGTCATCAAACTCATCATTAAGAAAATCCTCAAGATTCCTCTTATGATTTCCTTCACCTCTTTTCGATATGTACTCCATGGCATACAAAGAAGCTTCATGTAACAAATATGAAATAGCAATTCTCCCTTCAATGTACCTCTTGTTTCATGACCACTTTTTAAATCTTCCAATTTCTCTCTTAAATAACCACATCACCCGATATCTTGCTGGACTAGCTGTCAAAGCTTCATCGGATAAATGGTGCATGAGGTGGATTATCACCACAAAAAAGGCTGGTGGAAAATAAATTTTAAAGACACAAAGTGCCTCTACCAATGCGTTTTTAGCCTTCAAAAGATGTTTCTAAATATCACTTTGGCACACAACACATTAAAGAATATGATTATCCGTTGTATAGCTTTAAACAAAGGCTTATGATCCGAAAATGAATGCATAAGCAACGCATGAAGCAATTGTTGCATAATGACGTGATAATCGTGGGAGTTGAGATTGGTAAATCCAGGTGGATCGAGGTTAACATTGTTGCTGAAATTTGATGAAAATCCAATCGGTACCTTTAATTTTTTTAGTGTACGAAAAAGGCTTCTTTCTCTTCCTTTCCTAATGCAAAAGGTGCCTTTGGCATCAGCCTTTTGTTACTTCCTTCAACATCTTTCATCCATAATTTCCTTTTAAGATTCAAATGAACTTTCAAGTCTTCACGAGCTTTGACCGTATCTTTATTTGATGAACCTTTCACCGAGATTATTGTACCTAAAAGAGTCTATGTGACATTCTTTTCAACATTCATAACATCTAAATTATGTCTAATATTATGATCCTTCCAGTACTCTAAGTTAAAGAAAATTGACCTCCTTGAAAAACCCTCGGTATCCGCTAGATTCTCATCGTCACCCTCATTTGGATAATCATCGTCTTCCATTACGACATCCTCCTTCTCCTTTCCTTTCCCCTTCCCCTTCCCCTTCCCCTTTGCCTTTGCCTTTCCATTTTTATCTCCCTCTCCCTCTCTTTGAACACCTTCTCGAGCGATAAGTGACACTATCTGCTCAATTTCTACACTTGTTAACTTTCTTGGAGCCATAACATCCTCTATTTTACCATTAAATGTTTTCTTTGATGTGTCAAACCTGTAAGGATGGTCTTTAGGAAGGAACATACAAGATTATTGGTAACAACATTTCGTTGACTTAGGAAGATATTGAGAAGGTGTATTTGTAGAACAAACAGTACACCCATCGTAACCTTGAGTTGAACAACCTGCTAACGTCCCATAAGCTGGAAAATATTGTATACCCCACATCAACATGGATTTTAACTGAAATTTCTTATTTTTGTACGCATCCTAAGCCTCAACTCTAGACCATAAGATCTTTAACTCATCGACCAACAGTTGGAGGAAGACATCAATATTACTTGATGGTGACTTTGGTCCAGGAATCAATACAGACAACATTGAAAACTAACTTTTCATACACATTGATGGAGAAGGGTTGAGAGGTTTAATTATCACTGGCTAACAACTATACTTACGACCAAACATGTTATTCGGGCTAAAACCATCAGTTGTTATTTCAAGTCGAATATTCCGCGGATCTTTTGCAAAATCTCTCCACATAATATTTGAATTTACCCTTTCTACTAAATCTCGGGGATGACGCTAGAATTCCATACAAGAGCTTGCACGAGCATGCCAAGTCATTTTCTTTGCTATCCATTTTATTGTATACAACCTCTTTAGCCTAGGGATTAGGGGAAATGTCGCATTACCTTCTTAGGAACCCTAGAGTACTTTTTTTCCATTAGTATTCTGAATTTCTACGCCGTCCTCGTCTAGACAAGTAAACTTATAGCGTAAAGAACCACATTTTATACATCTAGTAGATTTTTCATTCTCTTTCCAAAACAGCATACAGTTGTTAATGCATACGTCATATTTAACATAATCCATACCGAAATCTCTAACGGTGGTTTTCATTTCTGTATAACTAGTTATCAAGTTGTTCCCTTCAGTTAGTAGTTCATTTAACAATCTAAGAATTCCACCTGTAGCACCATCCGATAAATTGAATTATGTTTTCAAATCATTCAACTTTATAAGAGCATACATTGTGGTATGACGCGAAGAACCAGTAGCTGGGTGCAATGTCTCCTGTACGAGTTGATGTAAATAATCATACTTCTTGCCTTTGTATTTATGTGTGAGCGAATCATTAGGAACCTTAAAAGTTGGGGGGGCTTCATCACTGCCTACACAATTAGGTTCATCAGGTTCACTAGGTTTTGCTTCACCCATAAACATCTCACAAGAATCATTCACAAGATCATTCAAAATTGGAATATTGTGCACATCAGCGTGTTCTGTCGGTGTCACAGATTGAGGTGCTGGTTGGACTTGATCAACAACTAATGTCTCACCATGAAAATGCCATAAGATATAGTTCGTGTCCATGCCATATGTCATTAAATGAAAGAATATATCATCTATAACAACATGTCCTTTCCCATTTCGACAACGTCTTCACGGACATGAATGTTTAGCATTCAAACTATTAGTATGCACATAATGTAGACACTGTAACACCCCATATGTATATGTATCGGTCTCGATATTTTTCTCATTTATCCACTCTTTGTTGATTCCCGACGACATCTTGATATGTTTAAAGAACACACATTATAATATAAACGCTTACTGTAAATGTATTTAAGTTTATTCAAGTGTAAATATGTATATATTTTAGCTCCTATATTTTCTCCATCTCCTCTACAGGGTAAGGGTCCTATCCCATTCGAAAATGCATATTTTGTATTGTTCATAATGTCTCATTCCATGTCCTAATCTGAAAATTGTCGCAAGCATCTCCCTGTTGTTCTTCAAGTACACAACTTAAATTGGGAGTGTTCATGTGTTACTTAAGTTTTTCAACCAAGAAAACACAAAACACTACATCAATCTAGTATGCACGCAAAGAACATAAAGAGATACCACCAAAAAATTTCAAACTAGGACATCATAAACATTATCTACAATACAAACTTTTGCATTTCCAAATTGTCCAAAAATGGGACAATTCAAGAGCTCTCACCGCAGTCATAGTGAGACCTCTTGATCTAAGGTTTTTCTATATGTGTAACATTATTATTTAATGTTTAGTATTAATGTCTACTTACCATTTAAATAGTTTTTTTTTGCTTTTTCTTAAATTTTCAACACAAAATCTCATTTATCCATTTAATTAGTGGGGTGTCTACTTACTATTTCAATTTGTTGGTTTTGCATTATTATTAAATATTTAGCACTTAAATTTTCTTAAAACTCAACTTATACGAGTCAAAACAAATATGCATTTTAAATAGAAAGGTAAGAACATAAAAACATAGATTACCATTAAAAGATCCCAATCTCTATCCACAAACCATTGGTTTATTTTTTTCCATTATCAACATTCAATATTCACCAAAAACTCACACATTAAAAAAACACAATAAATATTTAAAAATGTATATATAAAACCCTAAAATGCAAACATGAATCAAATCACATATTGTATAAACTCTAATATCAAATCTGATACCTACGTTAAAAACAATAATGCACAATGTTAATAGGTTTTATATATATATATATATATATATATATATATATATATATATATATATATATAGGAAAGTGATAAAGATTAAACATTACCTGATTGGAATGAGTGGCGAGAGCGGAGAACGAGAGAGAATGAGGAGAGAGAGCACTGAGGGACGAGAGTGCGCCGGAGGGGCGAGACCCGTCGCACAGAGAGAGAGCCGTAGGGGAGAGATATGAGCGAGAGTGGAATGAAAGGATGTCTAGTGTTTTTGGGGGGGTATTATATATTTTAGTAAGTGTACTCAATTTTGGCACACTTTAAAACAGTGCCAAATTTTGGCACTATTTTAAAATGTGCCAAATTGCTATTAAACCGTGTCAGAATTTGGCACAGTTTTAAACTGTGCCGGATTTTTAATATCAGGGTGTGCCAAATTGCTGTTTTTGGTGTAGTGAACAGTGCAACTTGATTCCTATCCCATTTGACCTTGTCCAGTGGTCCTATTTATACTTAAGCATAAGGGGTGAATTAGCACTTTTGGGAGCCAAAATTGAGAGGGTTAGTGAGGGACAGGGTCTGAAATGTACCATTTGTCCCTACCTATGTGCAACTTCTTGTCCCCTATGACAGGTGCCACTTGGTGCAAACCAATGTCAAAAAGAAAATTTGTCTCCCAATGGAGACAAAATATCTTATTTGATAAATATCTTTTAAAACGGTAACTTGGGGTACAAACTTTGTAAACTTGAGAGAGGAGGCCTCGAGGACCACATCCTCTAAAACTATCAATCTTGAGGGTGGCCTTGAGGACCCCTCTCCTCTAAAATCATTTTTCTTGAGAGGGGCCTTGAGGACCCTCTCTTATAAGAAAATTATTTTTGTAAAATTTCATTTCTTGTGAGCAGCCCTTTGGCTGCTCACTTCACTTGTGACTAATTGTGAGATGTGTGTGGTCTTAAGTGACTCCTAGGGTCTTACTACTAGTATTCTCTCAATCCTAAAGTGATAAGTGGTTGACCTTGCCCAACAAACCTTGTTCCTCGGTCGCTAAGCCAAAAATCCCAAGAGATCCCAACTAGCCTACTTGAGCCCTGCCTGCTCAACTAGGTTACATATACAAGAAAGTAAATGTTAGTACTTTTATTCTTTTAAGGAATGACTTTTCATGATGAGGGGTTGCTCATGGCAGCCACTCCCTCATCCTGGCTTGTTTTCTACAAGCTAAGGGGGAAGACCTTGGGGGTTCCTCACCCAAGATTTTTTAGAGGTTGAGGGACCTGGGGGTTCCTCACCCAAATGTTTTATTGCAGTTGAGGGAGGGGAGCCTTGAGGGTTCCGTGCCCAAATATTTTCTGGAGGTTGAGGGACCCTGAGGGTTCCTCACCCAAATGTTTTTTCTGCCGTTCAGGGATCCTGGGGTTTCCGCGACCCATATATATTTTCTTCCGTTGAGGGACCCTGGGAGTTTCGCGACCAATATGATTTTTTTTCCATTGAGAGACCCTGGGGGTTCCGCAACCCATATGACTTTTCTTCCATTGAGGGACCCTGGGGGTTCCACGACCCATCTGAATTTTCTATCGTTGAGGGACCCTGAGGGTCTACAACCAATATGAATTTTCTGTCGTTGAAGGACCCTAGGGGTTCCACAACCAATATGATTTTTTTGTCGTTGAGGGACCCCGGGGGTTCCGCGTCCCATATTTTTTGGAAGCTATGGGGGGGGTCTTTAAGGGACCCTCACCCTAAAATATAGTGGACAATCTTGAGACACCCTTCTACATCAGCTATTATTTCCTAGATCTCATACCGTCGCAATCCTGAGGCAGTGATACTGGCGGAGACTTTGAATGGTCCGGATGCCTGGCGGGAAGGTCCTTCCGACTTTCTAAGGAGTAGCTCTGTAATGCTATTCATTTGGTTGTCAGAGAGGTTCCGTATGGCATTTCAACCTGAGTATCCTTTGCTGGAGGTGCCAAACTTCTTCTCACATTATTTCATCAGTGTAGACCTAGACATTGGGAGCTGGCAAAATTGGTTTGTGGAGCACGGGGATCGAGGCTTGCACTGGTCAGTGCCTTGGTGGGGGAGCTATTTCCCATTCTGGAACTTGGAGAATACTAGTATATTCGGTTGGTAGGCATCTGACAGACCTCTTTATACTTTTCTTGGCCGCTGTTGTGCCAATTTGGTGTCGAACAATTTGTGCCATTATGGACACTGTACTTATTTTCTGTGAAGGATTTGACCGAGCGCATGCGCATGTAGATTGGCTCTTTGTGGGAGAATCGTCGATCATCAACCCGTCCATCCCAGTTTGTTAGAAGAGTCTGGCATATCTTAGGGGACTACATGAAGTGGTTGTGGAGAAAGGTAGTTGCCAATATGCTGGTTGTGGAGACTGGGCAAAGGTGGTTTATTGTATCTGACACCATGGATGGAAGCGTTGTAGTTTTCCCCAAGTCTGTGGCACTCTATTCGAGCAGGGGAAGTTTGGGGACCCCAGGAGGTGGATGATGATGGGGGTGGTTCCTCTCGCAGCTGCGGGTAGGATGTGAATTATCTATTCCAATCGCTAAGGCATACATAATCCTTTTGTTTATGTATACATTAAAATGGACCGTCGTTCTTGGGGATAAGAAGAGAATAACATTTTGTGAAAAAGAAGGGGGTCATGCTCATGTAAAGGGTATGAGTTGCCTATGTACCTATGGGATTTTGCAAATTTTTTGAAATTCATTTTTGCAAATAAAAGGATTTTTAGAGGATCAGGCCCCACATAGTTCTGAGTAGAGTGAAATAAAGATTTTTTTTTAGAATATAAGGGAGATGAGAAGAATCGTAGCGCACTAAGATTTTGGACTAGGGATAAAATTTCTTGAGATGGTCCAAGTTGACTGGATGCACCATCTCTTCTTCGTAAAGGTTGGTGAGCATAGTGGCGCCTCATGATAAAATATTTTCACAATGTAGGGGACGCTCCAATTGGGCTTGAATTTCCCTCTGGGCTCCCAGATGGGCTCTATAATTTCTTTGAGGGCTAAGTCCCCTTATCGGACATCGCGATCCTTGACTCTCTTATTGAATGATCGCGTTATACAGAGATGATACCCTTGTATGTGATATAAAGATTTTAGCCTCCTTCATCCAAGAATGATAACTCATCGAGATGGCTTTGATGTTAGTCTTTCTCACTGACCTTGCTTTCTAGCATGACCCATAGGGAAGGGATTTTAGCTCTACGGGTAGGACTACTTCCATGTCGTAGACTAGAGAGTAAGGGGTAGCACCATTAGAGGTTCGAACTGAAGTGCGGTTACCTTAGAGGGCGTAAGGGATCCAGTCGGCCCAATCTCGACAACTCTCGATCATCTTGCTGATGATGTCTTAGAGGTTCTTATTAGATGCTTCAACTTCTCCCTCAATTTGAGGTCAGTAGGGAGAGGATTTGTGTCTCCGAATCCCATACTCATCGACCACCTCTATAACTTCTACCTCGAAGTGTAACTCGTTGTCTGATACCAACTCGTGAAGGACCCCATATCGGCGCATGATGTTTTTTTGGATGAACTTCGCCACCTTTTTGGCATTCAGCACTGCTTATGATTTAACTTTAACCCATTTAGTGATAGTTAATGACAACTAAGATGAATCCATGCCCATTGGACACTTTGGTTTTAACCTTCCCTATGATGTCAATAACCTATGTGGAGAACGACCATGGAAAAGTCATATTATATAATTCCCGCGAAGGCAAATATTGTAGGTTGGAAAACTACTAGCATTTGAGGCATCTTCAAACGTAAGCGGTGCAATCCTGAACTATGGTAGTCCAGTAGTAACCCTATCGGATGATTTTCTTGGCAAATATATAGCCATTTATGTGGGGTTGCATTCCCCGCTGTGAATTTTCTGCATCATCTCTTCAATGTCAACCTCTGCGATGCAGTGCAAATGGGTTCCATCGAAGTTTCTCTTGAATAGTGCTTTATCACAGACAATATACTGGGTAGCCTATTTGCGAAGATTTGCTCAGTCTTTCTTCTCAGAACCTTGGGAATACTTGTCATGCTTAAGAAGGCTCCATATATCATAGTACCATTAGTTGGTTATCTTGGAGTCTTCTTCTGTGCTAAGCTCAATGTGGCAGCAGAGGGGTTAGTTTATCTTGATTTTCAATAAGGAATGGTCCATGTTTATTCCTTCGGGCATGCCAATCATAGAGGCTAAGGTAGCAAGGGCATCGGTTAGATTGTTATTTTCTTGGGGCAGGTAGTGGAAGGTGATTTCTTAGAATTTGGAAGCTAACTCTTTTAAATGGATATGGAAGGGTAAGAGTAAGAGTTTCTCGTCCTTGACTTTCCATTTTCTGAGTACTTGACCGATGATAAGGGTTGAATCCCTATAGATATCGAGGTATCGAATTCCTTTCTTGAGGGAAACTTTGAGGCCTACCATGCATGCCTTGTATTTAGTTATGTTGTTGGAGCAAGGAAAATCCAGCTTGATGGCAATGGGAGTGTGAGAGTCATTAGGGGAAATTAGAAGGATCCTAATGCCATACCTTTTTCTTGTTAGCAGTGCCATCAGTGAACATTTTCCATCGAAGGTCTTCTTGGGAGGTACAGAGGATATTCTCATCCCGAGACTCATAAATCCATACATAGGCTTATTCCATAGGATAGTCAGTAAGGTAATCAGATATGGCTCTTCCTTTGTTGGCTTTCTGCATGACATATACAATATCAAATTCGGTTAAAAGCATCAACCAATGGGCCATTCAACTGGATAGGGATGGCTTCTTGAGTAGGTATTTGATGGGATCTATTCGGGATACGAGTCTTATGGGAAAGGCGAGCATGTAGTGACGTAGCTTTTGAGTAAACCAGATAAGAGCGACACATGCTTTCTCCAAGGATGTGTAGTTAACTTCGTACCTGTCCAACTTGTGGCTAGCATTATAGATAGCTCTCTCTTTACTATTTTCTTCAAGGAACTAGGCTAGAAGCGCCCTGGCTGTGGTATTTATCATGATTAGGTATAGGAGTAGGGGAAGACCAGGCTGCGGTGGCATGAGTATCGGAGGTCGGGTTAGGTATGATTTTATTAGGTCAAAGGCTTCTTGGCAAGCTTCGTTCCATACATTGGTCGAATCCTTTTGGAAGAGTTTGAAGATGGGTTCATAGATGGAAGTCAACTACCTGATGAATCAACTAATATAATGTAATTTCTTAAGGAATCCCCGGATTTCCTTCTCCGTTCGAGGTGGCTAAATCTCGAGTATGACTTCCATCTTGGCAGAATCTTCTTCTATCCTTTTTCTCACTAACCATGAATCCTAAGAGTTTTCCTTTGGTAACGCCGAAGACACATTTTTATGGGTTAAGTCACAGCTGATATTATCGCAGTCATTCGAAGAGCGGGAACATAAGTTTCCCTAGTCTTAGACTTAATAATTATTTCATCCACATAGACCTCGACTTCCTTGTGTATAAGATTATGCAAGATGGTTGTGGCATCCCTTTGGTAGGTAGCACCTGCATTGTTTAGACCAAATGACATGACGGTGTAGCAAAAGGTTCCCCATGGGGTGATGAATACGATTTTTGTAATACCCCATAATTTTATTGATTTTTATTTAAGGGATTAATTAAATTAAATGAGAATTAATTGGAAATTAATCCGGATATAAATACTAGCGAGATGTGAGTTAGTAATTGATTATGATATTAAAATTGAATAATTCATGAGTATTAAAAATATTAAAGTTGTCGCGAGACTGAAATACGACAATTCGGAAATTTAGTTGGGACGCGCGTGTCAGTCGCGTCAGGAACGAAATTATTTAAATTAAAAAGTAAATTATATTTTTATCAACCGAATGGTCATTTTGATGCGTCAACATGTTCAGAAGGTCCGAAATAGTCAGAAAACACTAGCCGGGGATTTAGTTTGGGTCTTGGGCATTTTTAGGCCATACCGGCAACCCAAAAGGGTAGTTTGGTAATTTTAAAAATAGGGGAATTAAATCTCACGAATTTTAGAGGTTAATTTTATATTATTAATGAACCCATTAAGTCCATTATCAGCATTTACCAAGTAGTGGGCCACGGGAGTTAAAGGGAGAGTCCTAAAAGGTTCCAAAAGAAACCCCTAGCCACCATCACCATCTTTGGGAGAAATCTGTAGAGAGAAAGAAGAAAATCAACCTTCATCCTTCAACATCAAATCAGAACATCTAAGGTAAGTGTTTTGATGTCGTTATTTACATTGAATATTTCTTCCATGTGTAGTGTAGAAAACTGTTTGTGTCTTAAAATTTTTGATAAAGAATACCCATTGGAATTATTATGAAATTTGTGGTTCTGGGTAGGAAATTGCATGCAGAATGATTATGGATGAATTCAATATACAAAACATAACTTTTGGTGACCTAAAATCGGATTAATAAGGAGTCTTTTTATGAAATTAAATTCTGGGTTCAAGTTCATAGGGTTTGGAATAAGAATTGGGGATTTATGATTTTGGCATGTTGATTTGTAAGATTTGACCCCAAAGCATGTTAAGGAATGATCTAGGGTGATTAAAAATAGTTTATCAACAATAGAAACATACTTGGATAGTCTTAGGGTGAATTTAGAAAAGAGGAGAAAGAAGAAAAATGGATTTTTGGATTTCTGGGCGTAGTCTGCCATCTCGTTAGAAGACCTGCCCAGGTCATTCGAACGACCTCGTTCGAACGAACTTCTAACGAGATGACAGTATCCCTTCTAACGAGTTGGTAGTTCGTTCGAAGACTTTTGTTCAAAGCCTTTCATTCGAACGAACTCGTTCGAACGAGACTTCTAACGAGTTGACAGAATGGCCTTTTAGGCCCGATTTTATTTCAAATGTCTCGTAGACTTATTTAATGGAGTAATAACCTTCCCTTATTGACTAGTGGGTATATTTGGGAGATTTGAGTACGTTGAGGATTAAAACTTAGAATCTTGTAGTAAATCGAATGACCTTTATGAATTAGGAAACGAGTACCTAATTACGACGTGAGAAGAGTTGACGACTTTATTGTATATAAATTGGGGACTTATAAGCGTATAATATTAAATGATGATACAAGAACGAGAAGTATACCTCTATTGATATATTGAGATATCTAAGATGTGCGAATGCTTAGTATATGTAGTTATCTGTGTATAACATACCTACCGTACTTGCTATCATGGGAGGTCGGCGTTCGATCAGGGCTATCTAATCTTTGTGTGCCTACGGGGGGATTTAGATTGGTACCTCGAGGACATAGGTCAGAGAAGGACTTATTGAGAAGTTAATAAGTCTGCTGATCATGGGAGCGTAGGTATGTGCGTGACCTATATGATGTGAACTATGTTCGCCTCCATTGTTTGTGATTGTTGTTCATTGAAACGATTCCTGAAAGATTCGGAATGCGTGGTCCTTATGTACGTGATGTACCAGGATTGGATAGCAGAGTATGTTTGCACCGCAGCTTAGCCTCGGGGTGCTAGTATTGTATATTTATGATGAGAATAATATACTGTAAGTCGAAATGCATTGTCATGTATAAATGTGAGTATAAATAATAGTAACGTTTTCGTAAAGATGATAAAAATGGAAACCCTCTAGTAAGTAGTATTACTAATATGGGAAACCGAGAAGAAATGTAAGACACTCTGTTTAGATGAAGATGCCGGAATTAAATCGTGAATCGTATAATAATGTTAGATTTTATATTAGACTAGTTAAGTATGGGAATAACTAGAATGGGTACGGGTACGATAGGAGTGCACAATTAGTTGAGAGGTGAGGAACTCATGTGAGTGCACACACTATCATGTACTTTATATTCACTGTTTAATGATATTAAACACTTGCTATTTTTAAACTGTTTTCACAATCGGGCTCTGACCCGTTTGCTTTCAAATTTATTTTTGTAAAAAATTTTAGGTGCCCAGCCACAAGGACACCAAGCATAGGAGTTTCATTCAGGTGACGTACTGTAGCTGCTGTGGAAGTTACAGGACCTTGACAGTAGACGCCTCCATTTTCGATCTTGACTCTATATTATCATATTCTCTCATCTGTTGGGCATGTCGCCCTATTTCCTTTTAGAGATACTTTATCTATTCAGTTATTTCAGATTTTGGGTTGTAATTAATTTAATGATGCGGATTTGGTATTTGTTTATTTCAATACTCGGATTGTTGTGAGGAGTATTCCTCCAGAATCATTATTATTTTATGGTTATTCTATTGTGACTATGTTGTGGTAGTTATGTTAGCATTTCATAATCTACTTATTGCATGTTAATCGGATTTAATTAAAATTGACAACTCACTTTTTAAATATTAGGTGGCTAGTAATTGTTAAAACGTATTTCGACAGTGATGCTATGAACTGAACCAACTTGGCATTTTATATTAATTTAATAAAGGAGTAGCTACCCGGTATTTAATTAGTCGGGGTGTCACAATTTTCTCTTGATGATCTGGGTGCATCTTGATCTTATTATACCTAACAAACCCATCAATGAATGACTTGAGAGCATGATTAGCCGTGTTATCCATAATCATGTCTATATTGGGTAGCGAGTAATCATCCTTTGAAGAGGCCTTATTTAAGTATTGGTAGTCAATGCACATGCGAACCTTCCCTCCTGATTTCGGTATGGGTACGATATTGGCTATCCATGTGGGATATTCGATCACACGAATGAAACCCACGTTCAACTGTTTGACCACTTCTTCTTTAACTTTGAGCGACCATTCGGTGCAGAGTTTTCACAGTTTCTTCTTGACCGATTTGCATTCGGGGAGAGTTGGAATCTCAAGCTGATCTATTTCGATATCAATGACGGTCATGTCATCGTAGGACCATGCAAAGACATCCACAAATTACTTTAGTAATTCCTTGAGTTATGCGCACTCATGCTCGTCAAGGGTAGCCCCTATCCTAATCTCGCTCATTTGGCTACTAGAATCGAGATTAATAACAATAATTTCATCTTCATTAACTTGAATGCGGTTATGTTATTTGTAATTAACCTTATTTAGATCAGTTAAGAATTGTTCATTTACAAAATCATCGTCATTAAGAGTTTGATTATAATCAAGACGATTAATATAAGGCACAACAAGATACTCAAAATCTTTATTTATTTCATTGATAGGAAAGCAACATTGAGAACCTCATCAAATGAGGTCCCAATTTCATTAGAGTAAGGATGAACAACAAGGGAAGAAAAAAGGGGATAAACATCATGCTTAGGTTGAATATCAGTAAGTGGCATAGATGTAGCATGTCATTTGAGGAGAGGTGCATCAGCATCTTTGATCAGGCAGGATGAATCCGATGATGTATCCCCTGAGTGGATCATACAGAGTGTCTGTCCCAATTTTTGCAAGTTGAAAGAATCCTCGAAGTCACTTTCCTCAGTATCATCTATGGTCTCTTCAATGAGTGATTGCCCTTGATGATGGGAACTTTTGGCCCATGAGTAGTTGTCTTGGAAAAAGATCTTCATTTCGAGTTTCATCTTTGTGTCCACATGATCATGCCATTGTTCAGGAAAGTTGCAGAAGGGGAAATCTTCACCCTCTCTGATGAATCTTCCATTCAAAGAATCTCTCGAGACAGT
The DNA here is from genome assembly GCA_949130495.1 of Sambucus nigra. Lineage (NCBI taxonomy): Eukaryota > Viridiplantae > Streptophyta > Magnoliopsida > Dipsacales > Adoxaceae > Sambucus > Sambucus nigra. Next base: position 329,784,494 of record OX422221.1, on the reverse strand, counting down.
CTTGGCTCTTTTTATCCTTCTCTTTAGTTGAGGCTGACGGATCATTCTAAGTTCTTTTGTCGACGGTTGATAACCCAAGCCATGGGGAGGAAAAGCCTTCTTTAATATAATGGGTTCATGTATCGCTTGTTGTCTTTGTCCCAGCCCCAGTCTAGGCATGAAGTGCATGTTCTTGAACATCTGGATTACATTATCATTGCTACGAGGGTTATATTCTGGATATACCCTATCTTTGAAATCTTCCCCTACTGGGAGTGGAAGTGGTTCAACTTGAAAGCCTGACAAAAGTATATCATTTATCCCGTGTTGTATTTCTAGTACTAAATTATTGGAGCTTGCATTCTCGGTATTTTCGTTATCACCCAAGATGGTTACGACCTGCCCATTGGTGAAGAATTTTAGTTTCTAATGAAGGGAAGAAGACACACCCTTGATGTTATGAATACACGGTCGTCCGAGCAGTAAATTAAAATAGGTTGGGATATCGATCACTTAGAATTCAATAACCGAATTTATAGGGCAAGCCCCTATTGCAAGCTTTATAGATCCCATCATTTCACGGGGGGTATTATCGCAGGCCCGTACTGCAGAAGAGGTTGGAGAAAGGTCACTTACTTTTAGTCCCAAACAATTGAGGGTCCTTAACGGGTAGACATTCAGATTTAATCCATTATTGACAAGTGAAAGTGGAACGATCTTTCTCATGAATTCGACAGAGATGTTGAGAGCATAATTGTGGCTTGGACCAATCTTGTGGATATCCTCTTCGGAGAAGGAGAGCATTCTAGTAGAGGTTAGAGATACAACCAGATTCACTGCTTCTTCTAGCATGATAGAAGGGGGAATTGTGGGTCTCGTGAGTAGCTTGATCAAGGCATTCCAGTGCAGTCGAGAAGACATAAAAAGTCTCCATACAGTGATGTTAGCTTGGGTTTTCTTTAATTAATCGAGGATCTTTCTCTCCTCGTGGGTCATTTCTGTCATCAGAATATTATCGACACCCTTCCATTTATTGATTGTTGATGATTGAAGGGTTGGGATTTTGTAATGCCTCCCTGACCTGGTCTTATGGTTCACAGAAGAGCGGAAGAATAGAAACCCTATTTCCTCATCAATCCTAGGTTGTTCAGCCACCTTGCTGATTTTTCCTAGTAGCTCCTCAAATGATATCATCCCACATATGTTGACTATCGAACTATTCTTTTCTAGACTCTGCTCTTCATCTGAATCATTGAATTCGTCCTCCCATCCAGTAGCAATGATATTTTCTTTCCATAAAAAGTTGTTACATTTCATAACTTCAATGACCTCTTCATACAATTCCTCCCGTTTGGCGGGGAAATCTAATAGCAAAGGGACTAGACGCCCTTGTAGTTTCAAAGCATCGAGTAGCTCGAATATAATGCAAATATTACTGATTTGTCAGAATAAATCCAACATGATCTGGACCATATCATCTAAAGTGAATTCATCGATTAGTACCACCTAATTGCCTGACTCTTGAGCACATTTTTGAGCTTCTAAGAATAGCACATTGAATCTCTGACAGTCAACGGTCATCTGAGAGGGTAATTTCAGCCCAAACTCTAGGAGTTGGTTCAACACTTCTGACAATTACATATTTTTACCTCCAGAATGGGTGCGGATAATAATGCATTCTTTGGTAGGGAGTGATAGAGCCTAATCGAAAAACACGGTAGGGTGTAGGAGAAAATAAAGGAATCTTTAGAGAGGTTTAGGAGAGTATATGGGTTTGATTGTTGATTTGTTTAGTATGATCTATGTATATGGGTCAAATTCTGGGTTTTCTTCTCGAAAGATGTCATTTGTATGATTCATGAGAGGATTGTGGGTAGTGTTTGGATTAGGACTGGCGGGTGGGGAGATAGCACCCCGATCAATCAGGCCTTGAATTATATTTCGGAGGTAGAAGCACTGGTCGGTGGTATGGACAACAGTTTTGGTGAATGTCTCAATGGGCCTCTAGCTTGAAATTTTTAGGAAGTAATTTTGGTAATGGACGAGGGTCCAATGGTTTGATAAGGTTTTGGCTCAAGAGTGCTTGGTAGACTTTGGAGTATGAAGCATGAAGCTCGGTGTATTCTTTCCAGACTAGGTTAGGGCGACTTTCTGGTGCCTATGAAGTGGCAAGCTGAAAGATGTTGTTGATGTTTGAAACTGTGGTACTGACTGGATTTTCAAACTTTGTGAGAGCGAATTATTTAGATACTTTCTTTGGTTCAACTTCTGTCTTGGCAAGGCCTTCTTCAATCTCCACTCCTGTTTCTAGGAAGGCTAAAAAATAAGGGTAGTACTGTCCTCCCATCATTGCTCGGATATGGGGTAATAAGTTTTTCTTCACAGCGCTGACTTGTTCCTCTTCAGAAAGTCGGTTGGTCATGGTGGTTAATTTCTATCTCCATCTTGCTATGAAGTTACTGACTGATTCCTCAGGATTCTGCTTAAGCAGTTCCAAATGACGGTGGGTAAACTTTAACTCTTCCTTGTACTTATACTGTGACATGAACTCACGGGACACATCTTCCCAATTGCAGAATCTGGACTCCTCGAGAGATAATAACCAACGGAGGGCACTATCCTTCAAGGTTTGTTGGGAAATTTGGGCCATTATTTCCTCAGAGTACCCTAGGAGAGTCATGGCTCGGTGATAGCTACGGAGATAAATGATCGGAGGTTTGCTACCCTCGAATTTTAAGATGTTAGGCTTCTTGAACTTTTTCAATAACCTTTCTTTAGGATAGGGAGACATGTGGGTGTAGTCCATGTAGTTTCCAGAGAGTCTGACTTGGTCGAATTTCTTGGTCAACATCTTAAGGACTTCATTGACCTTGTTCAACTCTCCCTCTTTTGGATCAACGGTTACGGGTAAGTTAGCCCATGGCTGCGCAAGATTCGGCATAGGAAGCTGGGCTGGAGGCAGCCCATTAGCATGAGGAGCACACGGAGCGTGTTGGTATTCCTCGGGAACCCAAATAGGCTTGGGTACAAGCAGATCCATATCGCGAGGGAAAAGGACCTTGGGCTCTTTGAGAATAGGGACTCGATTTCGTTGTATCTCACGAACCTCGGCTTCAAGGTTGTCAATCTTAGCAGAAAGTTAGGCTAGGATCGTCATCAAGTTTAGCTGCACATTCGGTACCTGGTTTGTCTTCTCCATGGAGAGCGAATGAATTTTAGACTCGAAGGAAGTAAGGGGACTGACAAAGCTTCGCGGAGGTTCGACTGAAGATCGAAGCCAATAGGGAGCCAGGCCAAGGATATACAATTGATAGTAGAAGGAGAAAAATTGGGATTTATTTTTATTTATTTTTTTGGAAAAGTGGAAGGAAGGAAAAAATGTTTTGACATTTTTGGGAAAGATGAGGACAAAATGTTTTTGAGTAAAGGGAGGAAAATATTTTTGGTATAACGAAGAAAAAAAGTTTTTGGTATTTTTGATATAAGAGAAAAAATATTTTTGGACACTTTTTGGAAATTAAAAGAAGAAAAAGACGAGAGACGGGTATCAGAGTGATTATTATTATGTTTATTAGGTTCTCACTTATTAGGTTTACCTAAATGAAAAAATAAATGACAGACGGGACCCGAGCTTGGAAAAGTTGGGTTTGAAAAATATGTAAAAACTATGGTTAGACTTTTTACCAGGCACATCGGCGGCATCCCATTTTAAAAATTGCGCAAAAATTTGGGTGGCATACAGACCCATCATTTCGACAGAGTTTCGGGTAAAAATTGGCAAACTAAATATGAGTGTCCTAGGTTTGACACCTATATGCGGGTATGTAGTTATTGGGTTAATTGGAAGGTGTTCCTCCCTTTGGCCTGACTTTCACGATATACGTCTTTTGAGGGCAATTGGTACATGTGGACAAGCCATTTTATATACCCGAGTGTACGTGAATTGCCTAACTATATACCTTGTGGGGAAAGTACGTGTGAGAGTGAATTTGATATACTTAATGTACGTGAACGATTTCCCTACGATATACCTCCCGTTATGACTTCGATCAAACGGTACGATGCGGGGGGAGTCGCTCAATATATGTCAAAGGTACTTGGCCAATGGAAGGTGAGCGTCATATCGCTTAGGCTAACTGTGCCCTGTCGGACCAACGCCCATCACAAAGTGACCCCCCAGTTAAGGGACAAAATTTGGTCAATAGCAATGGTCTTTGGTCATATAGTGTGCAATATGCATGATTATTGATTAGTATTGTATGGAGAGAGTATCTTTATTGACGAGCATCATGCCAAGCAGGGGATAATGTATAAGTATAAAAATTATGTTAAGCATGGATTATGTGAGAGTGAGTGGTGTATAATTATCTACAAGTGAGTGTGTGGTAGTGAACCTAAGCATGGATCAACTACAAGTGGTGTGTGATAAGTGTGAGTGATCATGAATATATACAGGTGTGATATGTGGAGGTGTGTGTCACTGACTCCTAAGACTGAATTTCTAAGTGGTGTGTTCAATATGTGGATATATGTAATCCTAGGTGCATGTGGTGTGAAGTATAGATGGATAATTTCTACAAGTGTGTGAGTGAGTATGATACAAGCATAAGGTGCATATTTTCAATAAATAATAGAGGAGAGAAAGGGTACATACCAGTAGGTGTATATGTACACAAGAAAAAAAAACACACATGCAAACAGAGTCTAGCCCTCTTATGAAAAAATCATCCCTAGTTGGGTCTCCACTGTGGCCATCCCGATCGAGATCGCGCGTCGGGCGGGGAATCGAAAGGTCTCGCGCCCCATTTTACTTAGGAATGCTTCGGTCGTCGTCAGCGTGGGGTTAATGTAAAGAGATGGAGTCTCCAGCCTATTTTGCACAAAACAGGTAAAAGAACATGTTGCCGCCTCGAAAGAGCGGCATCAAAGACAAACTGATGCATACGAAACCAAGAGTTCGAGGTTCGGGGGCTAAGTTACTGAATGGGAAGGTGTTAGGCACCCATCTCGCCATTTTGGTCTCTCATGGGCTTGTGTTATTGTATTCCTTTATTTCTTCATGGAGTGTGTTTGCATTTATATATAATGGAGATCATAATCGTTGAACTCATACCATGGTAAAGATAGAGTGAAGTCATCCATAGGAATGTCTCCCAAACAATATATTTATAAAATATGATTTATGCGTTTATTGTGATATTGACCGTTATTATGAAACGATAATATGCATTGCATGAAATTCTAACAAACATAACATCTATATTAATTCAAGAATATGATAAATATAAAAATGAGGAATTTAGGAAAATTGGAGGATTTAGAGAAATTGATAAATTAGAAAATTGAGTAAGTTGAAAAATTGAAAAGTTTGAAAATTGGACTCGAGTCTCGAGTTTTAATCTGAAACACCTACGTAGCCTATAAAGGCGTCAAAGTCCACGCAGTTTGAATGCGACATGGGGATGGGGTTTATCCCATAGATTCGAACGGGATTTTATAATATGTGTGTGTGTAGAAAAATATGTTTTAGTTTTGATAAAATGTAATGGATAATACCATTCGGAATTTATGGGTGTAACCGTCCTTTTTTTTGTTTTTTTTATAGAATATAAAGTATGTGAAATATACAAATAAAAATGTAGATATTAATGTGTATGAACTAAAGTAAGAACTAGATTATGAATCTAATTAAATTTATGCAAAAACATGAAATTTAAAGAGAGGGGAAAGGAATTGGACCTTCTTTGAAGCTTGATCTTTGATATTGAATGTGATATGGATGTTGGATGAGAGAGAATGAGATTTTTCTAAATTGGGTATGACAAGGTTGGGAATGGAAGCTTGAATGGAACTTCACATGGAGGAACTTCACTCATTTCGAGAGAATGTTGTTGAGATCACTGATGCTTATGGATCTCTGGTGTTGGTGTGTTTGGTAGTGAGGTAATACCCTCCTTTTATAGAGTCAGGGGGTTGACAATTGGCATTTGCCTAGTCCTGCCTATCGGTAAGTGAGCCTAGAGTAACTGTCGATAGACAAGGAACTGGACCTACCAATTCGCAGTCTCGTGCAGATTTTTTGAGAAAAATGGTCGTAGAACGTAATACATTGATCCGAATTATGCACACGACATGCCTTTAGTAAGGTACTTCAGAGACCTTCAAGAGTCCTTGGGACAGTTCTCGAGTCCGGGAGTTGACTTTGGGTCAAATGTGGCTCAAAAGTACACGTCGATCCTTTGAACGGGAGATCATCGGACGAAAACGGATCGTTCATCCACATGGTAAGTCAGAATAGCGCACGAGACAGACCGTTTGAAAGGTTAGGAGATTTACATTGACATTCCAAAGAGTTTTGCTTGGTTAAGAAAGTTGACCTTGGTCAACCGAGGCCCGAAAGCACCCGGTGACCTCTCAAAGTAAAACGGATCATTTGTCCTCACCGTAAGTCAAAATCACTGACGTGGTGAACCGTTGGAAAGGGTGTTCAATGACCTTTGTAGATTCATTCAGTATCATTTGAGCTGAAGAGTTTACTTTGGCCAAATAAAGCCCAAGAGCGCCCAGTGGCCTCTGGATCAATTTTCGGTGGAAAACTGATCGTTCGTGCACGGGTGGACCGTTGGAAAGGGGTTTTAGTGCCCTTCGAAGATTTAAAGAGATTTTGCTCTGACAATGAAGTTTTTTGGGGTCAAATTGGGGATAGGGAGCGCCTAGTGGCCTCTGAATCGATTTTCGATAGTAAAATGGTATGTTTATCCGAACTGTTATGCAAATTCGCGCACTAAGTGGACCGAAATAGCACTAAGGTCACGGGAGTTGTAATTGCTCCATAAAGAGGTTTAGGATTTGTGGCAGTAATCATGGGAGGAATCCACCCACTTTCACAAACAAGACATACTCTTTCATCTATTGCCTTTAAAGTGGATCTCATTCGGGCTTTCCAATAGTCATAGTTTGATCCATAAAAAAATGGCATCCTATCATATAAGTTCTCCATCAGAAAATTTGCATTTTTTCAAATCAATTAACATCATAGAAAATTTTGCGAAAAATTAGGATCTCACGATAATTTAGTGAAACCTGCTCTGATACCAAGTTGAGATTGCACAGTTATCTAATGGTGTTAACTTAATAAATTCAAATGACAATCTACACCAAAATTTTAATCCTTTAACCCTATAACATAAAACTATGTAATTCAAAACATAAATTAAATCAAGCATGTAATCCAAATAGAGTTTCAAGAAAAATCCCCTCAGGAAAAAACCTTTTATTCACTTTATAAAATTTACAAATCAAAACTTACAAATTCTACAATGAAATCTATAATAATCCTCTCAAGAACCATAAGACTGCAACCTTCCTTCATCATTAATCCTCGCAAGAATCACAAGAACCTCAGTCCTCCGTCTTCAGTAGTGAATTCTCTCGAGAATCACAAGTCAGCCTTGGAGATGCCTTCTCCACAAAGGTGTATGGATGGATACAAACTACAGGGTTTAAACTTAATTCACTCAAATATATCTTGGGATTTATGATTTGTGAATCAAAAAGGTTTTTTTCAAACTCAAAAGAGGTTAAAAACTTTTGCTAAAGTTATGTAAAAATGGTTTTGGCAAAAGTCTTAACGAAATCAAACACAAAACAGGTACTCATAAGACAAACACAATTTTTAAGGCGATAGATTCGTTCAATTGACTTTTGACTCTTGTCTGAACGAGAATAATAGACTCGTTCTAATGAGAATAGATCTCATTCAAATGACTAAGATATCTCCTTTGAATAAAGTTCAAATGACCTAAAATAGTACGCCCTTGTTCTATGTTCGATCGAAGTAAACTTCAAACGAGACTTATAATGAAACTAGGATCTGTTTAGATCGAGATTCCAATATCGGTTGAACGGGATACGCTCATTTAAAAAAAATTAAGAAAAACTGCCTCGATTTTTTAAATCAAAAAATCCTGTTTCCAGTTTTTTTTAAAAATAAGCATTCCAAAATAAATTCAAGGAATAAATTTAAACTTAATAGCATTATACCTTCATAGAATGGAGATGTTTGAAAGTTGGAGACACTTGAAATTCGGTTTCTCATGATGGCTCGAATCAAATGGTAGCAGGATGTAACAACTCGAATTTTTAAATTAATTTTGGAAATCAAAGAAAAATAAAATTTTGGATTTTATAAATTTTATTATTTAAAATGTTGGTTTTTATATTTGAAAAATAAATTTTCAAACCAAATTGGAATCGGAATTAAAATGGAGTTTTAATTGAATTTTTATTATATAGAAGAGTCCTCAAAACATAAAACTCTCTAAGAGTCCTCAAAGCATAAAACCCTCTACAAAAAAAATATTTAAAAATAGTGGGCCATCTGATCGAGCTAAAATTTTTAATGCAACTTTCTCTCGTCTTCAGCTACTATGCCCTTAAATTTCACTTAATTCCAACGGTCCGATCATCCGGAGTATATTTTTTAGTGTTTGTATCTAATTAGAACTCTTTTCTTAATCAAACTCTCAATCCTTTATATATCACAACTAATTCGTGGATGGACTTTTCAAATCACTTTTTCATCATCTTTTTAACCAGAATACCTCTCCAAAATTACTCCCTTTTATTTACAAATCATAGCCCCAAACTTATTCAAGATTTCAATCTTAGATTATAAGGCTTATTTCGCGTTTTCTCGAGTTTGGGCGAGAATGAGATTTGATTATTTTCGCGAGAGGACTATGATGGTGCGATCAGATTTTGAGGCTGAATTTATGTGGCGATTCATGTGATGATTTTGAGGTATGGTACTTACACAATATGCTCCTAAATTCTCTCGAGAGTATTCCGTTTGTTTTCTATGTCAATTGTATTCATGTTGAATTGTGATATTCATTGAAATCCTGATAAATTATTGGAATCTATTATTTGATTAATTGAGATATATTATATTGTTGATTTGAGCATAGTATCATGAGATTTTAATATGGCACCGAGAATGGGCACCCGCCAATAGTCCAAAAACTGTTATATGGCTTTGAGATGTCTAGGGAATGTGAGGTGAGTCTTGGTGACCTATTGATGTGTTGTTGAGAAATTAATATTGATATAATGCTTGAATATTGCATTTGATGTGTATATGCACATTCGTATTATTGAGATTTATTCACCGTGCTAATTAATTTTGAGCATCTATTCCTGTCATATTGTGTATTTCTCTGTATTTTCTTTTAGTTGGCAGGTTAGCGTGCATTGGGACGCTATGGACTATTTGGAGAATTGTTTTAGAGCATGGATTGGAAGATGAATTTTGATATTTAAATTAGTGGTGTAATTTTTTAGTTGGAGAATTTTATATTTGAGAGACTTTATTGTAATCATTATTATAAAAATAGAAGAATTATGGATTTGTTATATTCTAATTGTGGAATTTAGATGCTCTATACTCATTATTGATGGATTTAGTTTAGTTTTATCGTAGTAGCATGTCGCGCGTCTCTTTTCGGGTGCGCAGGGTGTTACACGGGATATGCAAAATGAGAAAGATAGGACCCCCAATTTTTAAAGTCTTTACTACAAAAAGTAATTTCAATTTCCTTTTATGATGCGGAAGCGAGATGGTTCAATTATACAAATTAACTAATTTTAATTTCTTTCAAATTAAAATTAAACCAAGTGAAATAAGATTAAACACACACATATTTTTAATTTCACTTAAACCAACTTAATTTAACCCAAGTCCTAGAAATTTTCCTAAGTCATATTTCTAATATTCCCAAATTAGGCCAAACCAATTTTATCAAATTAAATGATGACTTGAATCAAATTAACATTTACCCAAATAATTATGTAGCACCAAATTAAACATGAGTAGTGATTTAAACCAATTTTATCTTTTTACCTAAGCATGCGTTCTAGGTGAGTATTGCAAAAGATAAAATAAACAATGAATCACTACGCCGCGATGTACGAGGAAAAACCCACAAACGGGAAACAACCTCCAATGGCCCTAGCCATAAGTCCACTAAGTATGGTATTTTACAAGTACAAGACACGAAAGACTTACAACACTCGACTCGACTCCTTTCAAGCCCCGATGCTCCTTCTTGTACCGACCTCCGGTTAGTTGACAATCCCAGACTCCACCGGAACCTTGGAATCCACCAATGAGGAATTAGGAAATAATCGTCAACCACACATAGTGCCTTTCACCATGTGAGAATGCCGCAGCCAAAACAAACTTCTTCTTGTTTGAAGGATTTAGAAGTAAACCCAAACACTCTTCCAATGGTAGAGATAGAAACCGGTGCCAAACTCCAAGCAAAGTATATATATATATATATATAGAAACTTGGATAAACAAAACAAATGGGTGTAACACAAGTGTTTTAAAGATTTTTCTTTAAAAATAAACACTCAAACATGAATTTTTCTTTGTAAATTAAAGCTCTCTAAAACTCTCTCTAGGAGACGAAAAGTTTGATAGAAAAAGTTAGTTCCCGCACCTTATAAAATCTGGCAAAAGATAGTGGGGAAAAGTAGTGGAAAAAGTAGGAAAATCGTCAAAAATTGCCAAAAAAAAAATCCCGCCAAAACTCGTTCGAACGACTTTTTCGTTCGAACGACTTTTCGTTCGGACAACTATACTAACGAGTTTCCAGAGCGAAAAATAAAATCTCATTAGAAGTCTCGTTCGAACGACCTGGCAATCTCGTTCGAACGAGATGCCAGTTCGTTCGAACGACACGATAATCTCATTAGAACGAGATACCAGTGCTTATCGAACGACGTTCCAGAAAATCAGAAAATAATACAATTTCATTTTAAGTCAAAAACTTTTGTATGACAAGTTCTAATAAGTATTTTCCGAGTAAAACTATTTATAAAACGTTTATAAATTACACCCAATTAATTTCCAAGCTCCTATATATATATATAAATTGCATTCATACCTTAGGAGCATTGGAACATTGTTGTTGACGTAGAACAGAGGCACAATAAATCGGCATTTGATGAAATTTATACTTTTGGTCGCTACGTCTTCAACTTTAGCATGTCATAGGCTTGAAGGATAGTCAATAACTCTATCCTATAACTCAAACGTTTTTGTCCGAAATCGAACCAAAATAACAAAGGACTCCATTGGAAATTTGTGTCCTTACACCAAAAACTAAACTTAGCCTGATTTATGAGCAAATGATAAAAATCATGCACTTACATTAATTATAACATGTACTTCATCAAGTCTTTTACAACAATGCTACAGTCCAGCACCACTCACATGATGCAGTCTTTCTTCAGTATCCACCAATCAGCCTTCTTCTTTAGCAGAGAGCCTATGTTCTACAAATCAGCGGTAGAGATGAAATCTACAAGGATTCTTGAACATAAAGTTATTCTTCCTGATTGGATAAAGTGATCTCTAAATTTCTAAGGGGTTTGGAATAAATTGGGTAGAATTTGATCATAAAAGAAACTCTAAAAGGGCATGGAAAACTGTAAAAAAAAAGTTCTTGAATGCTCTAATCCTGCATCTCTTTTTATAAGGAAGTTTGTTATAAAAGGTTAAACACAAGAGATTTGGATCGGATTTTATCAAAAAAATAAAAAATTCACCCGTTCGTTCGAACGACTTAGTACCTCATTCGAACGGCGTACCAATTTTCATTTGAACCAGCTTCCAATGACCTACCGAATGAAATTTCAGTGAATGATGAAAAATTGTCTCATTCGATTGTGGGATTCTCATTCTAACAACCTCGTGTAACTCATTTGAATGACATTACAAGCTCATTCTAACGACCCAGTGAGATTTTCAAAATTTTCTTTAAAAATATTTTAGATAATTTTGAAATGAAAACTCTTAAAAATATAAAATTCACTGGAAAATAAAGGCTTTACCAAATTAACCATAACTCTTATTGATATTGTTGAGATGAACGATTCTTAAATTATCAAAAATTCTTCAACTTTGTCTTCGAATACATAGAAGCAGTCATGAAGGTGCAGTGTATGTGTAATAGGATAAGCCAAATAAATAATACATTGAGCAATTATAAAACTTACTCTTACCAAATCTTTTGAATGGAAAAATATTTTAGAAAATAATTTTTTGAGGATTTTTGAGTTGAGGCATGCGAACTAACACTTTTTACCACGCGAACAACACAAAATTAGGGGCATTCTCATGGTTGGGTGGAAAGGCACTCTAGTTGCTGACATGTGAACGGGTCGATTTAACTGTGCACACGATTGTCGCTGATTTTAGAGAACTCTATAAATAGAGGCTTTTGCCTCTCATTTTTTAAGGAGCCTTTCCCCTCATTCAGAAATAGTTTATTTTGGGGAGTTTTATGTGTTTTTTAGGCTATCCCGCTCTCTCTAACCTATATTCAAAGTCAATTGAGAGTTTTGTAAGTTTTTAGATCTAGGATAAGATTTACATTTTTATAAGGAGTTTTTTAGAGAATTGAATTCACAATTAGCCAAAGTTTTACTTTCACTTTTGATTATGTATGATCAAATTCTCCTCGATCTAAAATTGGAGGCGTCTTCATCTGTTGGAAAAATCTAGGCATGGCGCGATTCCAAGAAGAAGAATGGAGTTTCTCACCGATTTCATGGAGTTTGAAGTTGGTTTTTATTTGCTATGGGGGAAAGTTCAAAGTTTATAGGTAACTACTCGTGAGGGCATAAAGGAAAGGTACCTTCTTGCTTTGTATAAAACTCTTTTCAATTATAAATATAAATTGGAGTGTTTCTGAAGTTTTTTACCCATAGGTGGGGTTTTTTCTCGTAAATTTATCTTGTGGTTTATTTGCGTGTATTCGTCTTCATATATAAAACACTTCATCACACACATCACCTTAAGTTGTCTGGATCTCACAAGTTAGGCTAAAACTATACATAGGTGTGTTACCTTTTGCTTATTCAGTTAAATCAAAGTGATTTTCTTGTATGTGGTTTTTACAAAACGTGGATTTAGTTCTTGTTAAGGAGTTTTAAAATTTGAGAAGAATTTTTGTAACCAATACAATTTGGTCACATAGTTTCATCAAACCTTTTTAACCCCCCCCCCCCCCCCCCCCCTTTTAGGTCATTAGATGACACAATTTATGCATTCTCACCATATTTTTTCTTTCATTATTAATATTTAAGAGGCGAAGCCATTCCCACCTCCCCCAAACTTTTGAAAATTTTAACTCCATAATGCATAGGTAGCCTCTAAGAAGGGTATGTGCTATAGATAAAGGTTTTTTTAAGTCTTTGTTATATCGAAAGAAATGGGTGTTTTCAGTTTAGGGGCTTAACCTTTTTCAATATTAAAAGGAAAAAGAGGAAGGTATCATACAACTCATTAGCTTCCAACTCCAAGATTCCCATATTAAAATGCTCTTTATCAAAAAGTTTCAAAACCCCCAATTTTCAAAACAAGACGGTAGAGACTACAAAGTTAAAATGTTTTGTCTAATATTTTAACCATGCTATTTATTCAAATTGCAAACCTCGCATATATTTCTTTCTCAATTTTTACATCCATTGTATGGTTAATGATTTTAATTGTTGATTTATTACTTAAAAAATTATTTTTATGTGTTACCCCTTATGTTTAGTATAATTTCAAACTACTTTTTATAATTTAAGTTATTTTAATGGTAGATATTTGAGTTTCATCTATAGCTAGAGTTTTTATTTAAATTAATAGCAAATGTACTAATTTTCAACATAAATAACTAAAGATATTAGTAACTCGGCCCCATGTGTTATCATATTACGTCAAAAATTATCATCCTTAATTAAATTTAATATAGTTTGTAACTAAATACGTATTGCGATAAAAACTCAAAGTCATGTTTGACTCGCTAATTGAATAAAAACAAACTTACATCAACACCTTTCACTTGACCAAAAGTTTTGGGCTTGTTTACATGGTAGCATGCATGTATAAAACAGTTGGTTAAATTAATAATTTATAGTTGGTTTTTACCTAAATATCTCTATAATTCCAAAATATGAGTTTTTAGCCTTCAATACATTTTACTAACTGTGTTAGACTATGTACTATTGTCTTTAATTTCTCGTAAAGGGTCACGTATGAAATATGCGACTTTTAAAGTACAAGATAATTTTAAAAAATCAGAAAAGGTATTAAAGTCTAAAGTCTAATATTATATATGTATTTAAGTAATAAAAAAACTAATGTATAATCCCAAACATATAAGCATATATACAAACACGCGTAAACATTTTTATTTAGGACCTAAACTTTTGAGTTGTCGCATGCAACATTTTTTCATAATTTTAACCATTAAATTCCTTACAAAATACCGATTTAATTACTTATCAAATTACATGGTTATAACATGGGAATAATGAAGAATTATTGTAAATCGAATTATATATCATTCAATCCCCTTATTACATTAACTTGACATGTGAGTTGATATTTATAAAAACTAATCCAATTAATGATTTTATCAGTTAAAGGGTACTATACTCTAATCATGCATATCTTAAATCCAACTCAACATATGAGAAAGCTAAATGAAAAAAATATGAAAACCAATGTTATCTCTACTTAATTTTAAGCCTAAGTCATTTATATATGTGAATATATATATATATATATATATATATATATATATATATATATATATATATATATATATGTGTGTGTGTGTGTTGGGGGGGGGGGAGCCCATTTTGTACAAGTTCATGAGTGTAGTCGACCAAGATAATTTAAGTATTTGGCCCAGCCCAAATCATGACTTAATTTCTGCACGGGTAGTTTAGTTGAAGCATGACACTCGCAGATATGGTCAAATCAGGTACCTAGAATCTCAGATGAGATATTCAAGTATCTCACGGCCAATCTGCACCCTCTTATGGAGTTCCTTAATCAACTCGATCTTTGTAACAACGCATACATAAATTATACACCCTGACTCAGGGCAGAATGATGAAAACTTGAGACTTTGAGAGACACTTAATAAGAACAAGTAACCTCTCCGTGTAAGTAGGAAAGTTTTCGAACCACGTACATCATTGTTGTGTGTGTGATTCCATTTATTTTTTCATTTGTGCTTGTTTTGGTAGATTCTTTTATTGTGAATTTTTTTGCACTCACAATGGGCGTTGTCTGTGGGAAACGAATTGTATTCCTATGAAAGAATTCATTACCAAAAATCCCGTAATGTCTCACCATAATAACAAAATTTCACAAGCCTACGATGTTTAGGATGACTCAGCTCCACCTAGGGTCAGGTCTGAAATTTGCCAACATACAAACCCAAGGTTTCGCTAAGAGAGGCAACCTTCATAAGAGAGACATAGACCACCAAGGTCCACTCATATTTCTAGGTTGGTCGATGCCTATGAATCCAGACTTCGAGAATAATAAGAGGCAAGGTGCTTCCAAGAATAAAATAATGCTCGCCTTAAGAGGAGACTTGAAAAAATGGAGAGAGATCTCCCCAGAAACACAAGGCGGCAGCAAGACATGACTCTTAACCCTTCGGGGGAGATTCCCCCAGCTGAGGAATGAGCACTAGGCATGACTAGGAGAGAACTGAACGTGATAGATCATAGCGAGCATGATCAGAACATGGACAGTAGGAGAGGCACTACCGGAATAATGATCCATCGAGTGAGGATTAAAGAATTCGGCTCCATAGGGAGATGGACCAACACCCGGTGCACCGAGGAGACGAATCAATCAGAGAGCTTGTCAGAAGATCTCCTAACTCTCATATGAAGACCCCTTTTTCAAGGGAGATCAAACATGAGGATCCCCCTAAGAAATTTGTTCTCCCAAGGTTCAAGGTCTATGATGGGAAAACGGACCCTATAGACCATGTTAGACAATATCGACAAGCAATGACCTTATGGAGCCACAATGACGTACTTATGTAGCACAAAAGTGGTTTGAAAGGCTTCCCCATAGGTCGATTAGGAATTTTACAGCACTGGAAGAGGATTTCACGACGCGATTCATAACAGGCAGCTCCCATCCTAAACGGATGGATGCACTGCTCACTATGAAGAAGAAGCCACATGAGAACCTTAGAGATTACGCCAAGAGACATTGGGGAGTTTTTAATGAGATCAAGGATTGGTCGGAGAAGGTTGTTGTAGCATCCTTTAAAATTGTCTTGTCGACCACCTCTCTGCTGCACCAATCCCTCACCAAAAAGAAAGCCATAAGCATTGATGATCTTATGGCTCGCATCGAGAAGTATGCCAAGGTCGAAGACATGGTCCATCTTAGTGAGGAAGATAACAGTCAAGCAAAAGAGACTAAGGGGATGGAGAAGGATGACACCTAGAAGAAGGGAAGCAAGAATGGCTCTAAGAGTGGGAAATAAGAATGACCCCTCCAAAGCATTCCAGACTGTTAATACGGTCTTCAAGGAACCTATTTATAAAATACTTAGCAAGATTAAGGATGAGCCTTTTATCAAATAGCCTAAGAACATGGGCAGCGATCCAACTAAAAGGAACAACGCGCTGAGATGCGCGTTCCATAAGGAGGGGGATCATCGAACCAAAAATTTCAAATATCTGAAGTCACATATTTAAGAGCTAGTTCAGGCAGGGCACCTTAACGAGTATGTTGAAAATAAAATAGCGAAGGTCACAACCTAGACAATGTCCTCGATAATGATACAGGGCACGAGTTTGCAGTAATTCATGGGACGTCAGACCTCAAACAGATTCAGGGTAACGCCATTTGAATGGAACTCAAGAAGTTGACTACCGTGATGGAAGACTTTTATATTGATCTTGCCAAAACCTAGGCAAGAAATCATCGACGATCTGAAGACATATATTACACCAAGCACATCACGTTCATCGAAGAAGACTTGGTCGGGGTGAGGACCCCACATCATAACACATTAGTGATCACACTCAGGATTGCTAACTGGGATGTTGACAAGCTACTTGTAGACCGGGGAAGTTAGTTCGAAGTGATGTATTTAAAACTGTTCCATAAACTGAAATTGAATGTCGTCGACCTTAAAGAAGCCACTAGTCCACTGTTCGGCTTCACAGTAAGGATCACCATGCCAGTAGGAAAGATAATCGTGCTAGTCGGGGCAGGAAACATCTCGAATTTAATCGAGTTTATAATAGTGGAAATCGAGTCCTCATATCATGTTATTTGGGTAAGAGATTGTCTCCACACCATGAAGGATATTCTGTCCACTAATCATAAAAAACTGAAGTGCGTCACAGATCGTTGAGTGATTGAGATTTGCAACGACCAGGCTACAGCTAGAAATTGCTTTATTACAACTATCCGCCCAAAGAAAGAGAATAAGAAGGAGCCCAAAAATTCCCAGGAGGGGGCTGATCTCTCCAAATAACAACGATGATATGGACGACTAGGGGTGGAAGATACTAGGGTCTACCTCACCGACACGATCATAAAAAGCCTGGAGGAAGTTGTAGACGATGACAACTTGATGAAAAGGAAATATTTTATTGGATATGCTCTCACCAATCAAGAGAAAAGGGAGTTGCACTACACCAAAAATGCTAATCTGGCACGCCGAGGCAAGGAAATTCTGGCACGATTTTAAACCGAGCCAAAATTTGGCGCTGCTTTATCATAATTTGGCACGGTTTAAAATAATGACAAAATCTGGCACGATTTTAAATCGTGCCAAATATGAGTATGTTTCATTAAAAAAATAACACAATAAAAATTTCAAGGGGTACCAAAATTTCAAGAAGGAGCAAATTATTCAAACCTAACTCTCTCCCTCTCTCAATGCTACCCGTCGGCGCTGCATCGGTAGAATCGAGATCATCTAACCCTAAAACAAAGCCTCATCGGCGCTGCCTCCCATCGCTGCTGCCTCCCATTATTGCTGCCTCCCGTCGCTGCTCAACAAAAGACCTTGTGATTTTCGGTGAGTTCAAAAGGGATTTTCGAACTTACCACTTTTCGGCTTAGTTTTTGCCCTTAGTTCTATAACTTCTTTTCTATTTTAACTCTTTATTGTCATTTCTTATATTTTGGCCCATTGATTCATCATTCTTTATATGGATTCATACTGAGTAGTTAAGAAATATCCAACTAGGGTTTTTACGTTTTTTATTTTGCCACTAATGCAAACGTATTACCAATATATATTACTTTTTTCCATTTAGAATGTGGTATATTGGGATTACAATACCCCATTGAACTAAAAATTGGTGGTTGTTATTTTTCCAATCATGTCATAATTTTAGACGTTAGTTTAGTTTCTCTTGGTGCTGATTATGTGTTATAATGGTAATACACTCTCTTGTTAACTTGAATTAATCAACACATAAATGCAAATCATAACCATAGTGTGACCATGAAATGATAAATCGTTGAATTATAACCATGAAAATTGATCTCGATTCTTGGTTTTGGGTTTCTTTTGATATGGTATTTGGACGGTGAAGAACATCTTCGATTTTTTATTTTCTTGGGTTAAATAATTATTGTTTGATGAGGTCATGTGGCTTGATTATCATTGGCGTGGGTTTATAAAAGTAGGGTAGAATGTTTGGTTGTGTTTTTAGGCTAAAATATGAAGTGTTTAAAGCGATTTAGGTTGGTTTTGTCCAAGCACACGAATTGTTGCTTGTGATGTGTTCTTGACTAAAAACCAAAGGTTTTGAGGTTTTCATTTTGTCTAATAACTAAAACATAAGAATGGATGTTTGATCTTATCCCACCCTTATATTTCTTTAGGTTTCTCTGATTTACTCACTGTGTCAAGATGCAGAAAGGATCCACAGTTCCTCGAAACTATTACTCCTATTGGAGAGAGAGGCCACTAATAGCTATCAAATGAGGAGTTAAAGAATACATAAGGGACAATTGGGATAATTAGAATGTATTATATGTGATTTCTGTAATTTAGTAATTCTCCACAGTTCCTCTTGTTGAAATTTTGAAATGTTATTTTATGTGATGAGATCTTATTAACAAATTATACATCCACATGTTTATCAGGATGTCATCAATGATCAATAAAGAGTGGATAAAGGAGAAAACTTTGAAACCGATTCGTATAAAGACGGGGTGTTAGAGTTTCTACAGTATGTGCGTAACACTATTCCCGGGGATATACATTCATGTCCGTGTAGGCGTTGTCACAATGGTAAAGGACATGTTACTTTAGATGAAATCTTTGTCCATTTGATGAACCATGGTATGGATATAAATTACACCTTATGGAATTTTCATGGGGAGACGTCAATTCTTAATCCAGTCCAGCAACCAGCACAACTCGCGGCTCAGATTAATGTTGGAGAACATATTGATGTGTCTAATATTCTGACTTTGGATGACCCTCTGAATGATCCTTGTGAGATGTTCACGAATAAAGCGGGTTCTAGTGCGCCTAATTGTGTAGGTGGTGATGAAGGGACCTAAACTTTTGATGTTTCGAATGATTCTCACACACATACATGCAAAGGCAAGAAGTATGAGCATTTACATTAACTCGTAATGGAGCCACTGCACCCTCCGACTGGTTCGTCACGCCATACAACCACGTAAGCTCTTCACTACACCAAAATGGCCAAATTGTCACCTTTCAGCCGGCCAGCCTTGTCAAGGTCATTGACCGTGACAAAAAAACACGCGTTTTTTGTCACGGTCATTGACCTTGACACGACCGTGACAACTAATTGTCACGGTCATTGACCGTGACAAGACCGTGATAAATTTACTTGTCACGGTCATTGACCGTGACAATTCTTTAAATAATTGTCAGGGTCAATGACCTTGACACGACCGTGACAATGTTAATAGCAAAAACCCTTTCCCCCTTCTTTTTTCCCTCCAGCGTCGTTCCCTCCCTCTCTCTCTCTCTCTCTCGACGCTGCTCTCTCTCTCTCTCTCTCTCTCTCTCTCTCTCTTCCATTTATATATATGTTTGTGTGTATATATGTGTGTGTATGTGTGTATATATGTGCGTGTGTGTGCATGTGTGGGGGGTGGGGCAGGGTGGGGGCAGGGCGGGGTGTGTGCGTGTGTATATGTATGTGTATATGTGTGTGTATGTGTGTGTATAAATGTGTGTGTGTGGTGGTGTGTGGTGGGGGAGGGGGTGGTGGAGGGGGGCAGAGGGTGGGGTGGGGTGTGTGTGTGTGTGTGTGTGTGTGCGTAGGTGCGTAGGTGTGCGTGTGTGTGTGGCGGGGGGAGGGGGCAGGGGGTGGGGGTGGGGGTGGGGCACCCATTTAATAACTTTTAAAATATTTGGAAAAAACATAATATTACAAAATTGAAACGAAATGGTATTGACGGAACTTACACATACGTTATGTACTGTGCTCTTACGTTGAAAATTATTAGATAGAAAAAGAAAAATATAAATTGAGATAACCTTAGAATCTAATTAGGCTAAAAATATAATGGCATCAACTAACATATATACACAACACTAAAAGTAGACATCAATTTTATAAATAATTGATAATAGTTGGATAATAATTGGACAATAAACATCGGGAGGGGGTCGGGGTCGGGGTGGGTGGGGTTTTGAATATTATTTACATTTATATTTTTGGATATTATATACATTCAAAATAAATAATTGATAATAGTTGGATAATAATTGAAATTTTCATTCAAAATAAATATTTCATTCAAAAATATTGGATAATAATTGATATTTTCATTTAAATTGATAATAATTTTATTCATGAAATTAATTCAATTAGGTAAAACCCTAGATAATTTTTTAACAGAATTTGATAATATTATATAAAGTTTAGTAAATTCACAAAATGTTGCCAATTGTATGTTTTTAGGAATATCATTAGTTAGAATCCATATACATGCATGTTGTTAGAAAGTCTTAAATTTAATTCTCACTTTAATTTGTAGAATCTCTGTACTTGGTTGGATTTATCCCTTTATGATAATGAAATTTATGCTCCAATTATAATTATCTCATGTCATAATTTTATTGATAAACAATATATGTAGTTGTCACGGTCGTGGTGGGGGGAGGGGGTGGGGGTGGGGTGGGTGGGTGGGGGTGGTGTGTGTGTGTGTGTGTGTGTGTGTGCGTAGGTGCATAGGTGTGCGTGTGTGTGTGGCGGGGGGAGGGGGGCAGGGGGTGGGGGTGGGGGTGGGGCACCCATTTAATAACTTTTAAAATATTTGGAAAAAACATAATATTACAAAATTGAAACGAAATGGTATTGACGGAACTTATACATACGTTATGTACTGTGCTCTTACGTTGAAAATTATTAGATAGAAAAAGAAAAATATAAATATTGGATAATAATTGAAATTTTCATTCAAAATAAATATTTCATTCAAAAATATTGGATAATTATTGATATTTTCATTTAAATTGATAATAATTTTATTCATGAAATTAATTCAATTAGGTAAAACCCTAGATAATTTTTTAACCCTAGATAATTATACTATTAACATTTTTTTTTATCTGTACTAATAACATTTTTTTCACAGCAAAAATGTCTCCTTCAGATGTTAAGGCGAAGATGATGATGCTGTTTATGATGATGTCGTCTGGGTTCGGTGGTAGCGGAGGCGACGAGGGCTCCTCCGTCACTAGGCTCCCCAAATATGGAAAATTTGGGATTACCGTCGAGAACAAGTCGGAGCTATTAGCGAGATCCCTCGAGCTGCTAAAGACGGTCATCGGCCCGGGGTTTATGAGTTGGAAGGAGGTTCCATATGAGCTCAAGTTAGCTGTTTGGGCGGCACTACAGGTAATATTTATATGAATATTTATATTTATATTTATATTTATATTTATATTTATTCACAACTAACATTGTATTTGTTGGACAGGAACAATTCAACTTGGATCCAAAGCTACGCGATTCCGTCTTGGAGTAGTTGAGGGAGCAACACAAGACGTGGAAGAAAAATATGCGGACACGGTACTTTGGAAAAACACGAGAGTCCATTTTACAATGGCGCGGATCCGTCCCGCCCAAGGAGCCGATCTCATTGGCACAATGGCAAAAGTTCATTGACAATGAGATCGAGGATCGACAATTGGCATCTCGCCAATCGGGGAGGGAAAATCGGGCTAAAAAGACGGAAGTGCACTACTCTGGTCGAACCTCTTACGCTGAGGTGGAGCATAGGATGCAGGTAAGATTTAATTTATCTATAACTACAGAAATATATTATTGGATATTATTTTACTTTGCGGGGCCGATACTAATTTTACTTTACTTTATTTTATTTCAGGGGGTAGGGAGTGGGCCAGGGGGTAAGCCACATAGGCTCGATACTTATGTGGCTCTTCGGACGAAGAAGGGGAAGGACAAGGAGGTGTCCCCGAGCATCACGGCCACGATTGTAAGTAATCCGACAGTTTAATTATTGTTAATTACGTTATAATTTTTTAGTTTACTTATTTTACTAATCATGTGCTTTTTGTCGTTTCAGGCAAAGCTTAAGGAAGTGCATGAGTCGCAATCTGATGCCGACAAGGCATCTTTGTCCACAGACGCACTCAGCCAAGTGCTTGGCTCTGATCGCAAGGGGAGGACAAGGGGAGTGAGCTCGCGGGTGGCCAAATCTAGGATCATCGGATTGGAGACGAGCGACACCGGGTTGGCTCGAACGGTGGATTCACACGACGCGAAGCTGTCCCGTTTGGAGGTGACGGTCCAAGATATGTACGCATTCATGAAGCGTACGTTGGGTGGAGACCGTAAAGGGAAAGGGAAAGGGAAGGAGAAGGAGAAGGCGGTGAAGGAGGAGGTGTGGGAGGACGAGGCGCAGGATGACGAGGATGTGGACCTCGCTGCTTCATCACCGACACGTTCGTACTTCGATGATCCACTTCCCTATTTGACGCCCTCCAACAGACCATTGTCGACAATTGGTTAGCCGAGCGTGCTCATATTGGACGTATTTGATGGCCAGCGGATAGGGCGGGGGTTGAGGGACCCGAATATCGTCGAGGGTGGAATAGTCCATGGACGTGTGCTTCAAGAGATGGAGTCCAGGGTGCTCGTACGCATGTCATACCCGAGAAGGAGAACTCCCTATTGTGGTTGGGCGAACAATGCGGCACGATGTATATTAGTGGGTGCGT
Organism: Sambucus nigra; assembly: GCA_949130495.1. NCBI lineage: Eukaryota > Viridiplantae > Streptophyta > Magnoliopsida > Dipsacales > Adoxaceae > Sambucus > Sambucus nigra. Next base: position 329,761,431 of record OX422221.1, on the reverse strand, counting down.
CAATTCGTATGTCGTGTGGCCTACTCACCTCCTCAGTTTTATCCAAGACATGTAGTAACATTATTTTTAAGTTTGTCCATTTTAATTATATTTGGATTATATCGTCATGTATATTATTTTTACTTTGAATATTTGGATTATATCGTCATGAATATATATTTGCATTATCTTTAGTTTGTGTTGGATATATGATGTTTGGAACAGGTACAACGTTGCTATAATAGGTACAAATATACTGCTGGGCAGTGGCAATGTTCATACTGCCCAGCAGATTTTTTTTTAAAATTCTGCCCAGAATTGTCACGGTCAATGACCGTGACAATTATGGGTAAGAGGGGTCACGGCTTTGTTACGGTTATAAACCGTGACAAACGTGTCACGGTCATTGACCTTGGCACGACCGTGACACAAAACGCGAGTTTTGTGTCAAGGTCAATGACCGTGACACGACCGTGACAAAAAAAGTTGTCTCGCCTCGAAATGTAACGGTCATTGACCTTGACAAGTTGTATTTGTCAAGGTCAATGACCTTGACAAATGGGCAGATTTGGTGTAGTGCTTGTGAAGTTAAATGATATAAAAACACAATTTAATTTGTCAGGTGGCGCCACAAGTGGAATTATTAGATTATTGAATGAGTTACTCCCTGAAGGGAATAACTTGACAACTAGTTATACCGAAATGAAGAACACAATTAGAGATCTTGGTATAGACTATGTTAAGTATGATGTGTGCATTAACAATTGCATGTTATTTTGGAAAGAGAATGAAAATTGTAATAAATGTCTAAAATGTGGTGCTTTGCGATACAAGTATACTTCAAGAGATGATGATAGGGAGGAAATTATATATCCCAAGGGACAAAAGAAGTTTCATAAGGTTCCTAAGAAGGTAATGCGACATTTTTCGTTAATCCTTAGGCTAAAGCGATTGTATACCATTAAATGGATAGCCGAAAAAATGACTTGGCACGCTCAAGCAAGCTCTTGTATGGAATTTATGCATCATCACCGAGATTCAGCAGAGTGGGTAAATGCAAACATTATGTGGAGACAATTTGCCAAGGATCCACGAAATCTTTGACTTGCAATAGCAACTAACGGTTTTAACCCTAATAACAAGTTTGGCCGTAACTATAGTTGTTGGCCAGTGATTATTCAGCCTCTCAACCATCCCCCATCAATGTGTATGAAGAGTGAGTTTTCAATGTTGACTGTATTGTTTCCCGGGCCAAATTCACCATCAAGTAATATTGATGTCTTCCTCCAACCCTTAGTTGACGAGTTAAAGATCTTATGGTCTGGAGTCGTGGATTGGGATGCAAATAAAAATAAACATTTTTAGTTAAAACCCATGTTGATGTGGGGTAATTATGATTTTCCTGCTTATGGGATATTAGTTGGTTGTTCAACTCAAGGTTATTATGGTTATCCTATTTTCTCTACAAACACACCTTCTGAATATCTTCGCAAGTCAACGAAATGTTGCTATCAACGATCTCGCAGATTCCTTCCCAAAAACCATCCATATAGGTACGACACATCAAAGCAAACATTTAATGGTAAAATAGAGACTGCTATGGCTCCACTAAAGTTAACAAGTGTAGAGGTTGAGAAAATTGTGTCTGTTATCGCTCGAGAAGGTGCCCCAAAAGAGGGAGAGGGAGTGGGGAAGGGGAAGACTAAAAGGAAGGGGAAAGGGAAGGGGAAAGAAAAAGAGGCAATAGTATTGGAAGATGATGTAGATAATGATGATCATCCAAGTGAAGGTGACGACGAGGATCTCACAGGTACTGAGGGTTTTTTAGGAGATCCATTTTGTTTGGCTCAGAATACTGGAAGGATCATGATATTCGACATAATTTAGACATTATGCATGTTGAAAAGAACGTAACAGAGACTCTTTTAGGTACCATTCTCTCAGTGAAAGGATCATCAAATAAAGATACAGTTAGAGCCCGTGAAGAGTTGAAGGTCCCGTTGAATCATAAGAGAAAATTATGGATGCAAGATATTGAAGGTAGTAATAAAAGGTGAATGCCATACTCACCTTTTGTATTAGGAAAGGAAGAGAAAAAATCCTTTTATCTCACCTTGAAAACATTGAAAGTATCGATTGACTTTTCATCAAATGTCATCAATAATGTTAATGTTGACCTTCCCGAATTAACCAATCTCAAGTCTCATGATTATCATGTCATTATGCAACGATTGCTTCATGCGTTGCTTATGCATTCATTTTCATATCATAAGCCTTTGTTTAAAGCTATACAACGGATAATCATATTCTTTAATGTTGTTTGTGCAAAAGTGATCTTTAGGGAACATCTTTTGAAGGCAAAACAAGCATTGGTAGAGGCTCTTTGTGTCCTCAAAATTTACTTTCCACCTTCTTTTTTTGTGGTCATGATCCACTTCATGCACCATTTATCCGATGAATCATTGACAGCTGGGCCACCTAGATATCGTGCAATATGGTTATTTGAAAGAGAAATGGGAAGCTACAAAAGGTGGTTACGAAATAAGAGGTACATCGAAGGGAGCATTGCTAATGCATAATTATTACATGAAGCTTCTTTGTATGCCATGGAATATGTGTCGATTATATGTGAAGGAACTCATGAGAGGAACCTTGAGGATTTTATTGATGATGAGTTTGATGACTCAATGTGTCAATAAGCATTGGGTAAAGGTAAGGAGTTAACCTTAAATACTGTGCAGTATGAACAAGTACAAAGATGGGTCCTATTTGAATACCATGGCGTTGATGAGTGGAGAAGGTAAACATGTAACCCATTACTAATTCATATTATTTTATTGTAATTGAAAATTTCTTAATGTCGAAATTCATTACTTGTAGCAAATTTGGGTTAATTGGGACTACATCGATGCATAGAATTGATGATTTCATCCTTTGGCTAAGGAACGAGGCAAGTCTTTATTTATCTAGGCACTTATTTTTTTTTATCATAACCTTATTTCTATAAAAATATTAAAAAAATTGTTCATTTCACTGTAGGCCTTAAGATCTAATGATATCGAAATTTCGCCATATGTCGATGGCCCACTTCAGAGGATTACTAGCTATGACAAGTTCCAATGCAATGGCTATACCTTTTGTACTTTTGCATATGAAGAGAATCGCAGCTTTTAGAGTAGTGGTGTATCCATGAAGGCATTTAATAAGAAGGGGGTCCTCACAATTTTGTATGTGGTTATTAGACAAATAATCGAATTGAATTCTATTGAGTTCACACATGTGGTCTTTTATTGTGATTGGGTGGACGTAGATGATAAGAATGCTTGCAAAGTTGACCCGACCTCAAAATTGGTAATGGTGAAACTTAGTAATCTCACGAGTAAAAATTCAATACACGACGATCCGTTTATCCTTGCATCTTAAGCAATTCAAGTGTTTTATTCTAAAGACACCAAGTTCAAGGGGTGGTCGATTGTTTTGCACTCTCCCAAGAGATTGACAAAAGAAATAGATGTGATTGAGATTGATCGTACGATGTATGGCTCCATTCTGGAGGAAAATGAGAAGTTATTGGAACTTTTAGACACTGAATTCATATAATTTAATGGCTTCATGTTCGAACCTGATATCACTTTTTTACTATTTAAACTTTAGTATTTAATTATTGTCAATATTTTGAATCTATTGAACTTGGGTATTTAGTTATTGTTAATCTATTGAACTTTGATATCATTTTTTTTACTAGGTGCATGAGCATCTTTATTTACACTAATAATAACCTTAGAATCTTTCATGCCTGCTATGTGTTGATAACTCCCGAAACACCAAAACCCATATACATCTCTGGGGACACAATTTTTACAGTTTGGCCAACCTAGAGATTATTAGGAACATATCCGACATCAATAGCGGCATCAGTAGCACCAAGTTTCTCTGCAAGTTGCTCTATCATTTTTGAAATTCTTGACACTTTTTAGTGCTCTACCCACAATATTCATAATACATGAATTTCCATGATCTCGGAATTCTGTATCCTGAGTGGTTTGCTTTATGTATCTAGATTTACCAGTTCCATCTCCACTAAAGGTTGAGAGAACAACTTGCTCAATTGGGGAAGTATTAGTACTGTCTTCAAATCTTATCGTAGCAGCAGGAGTACGGGAATCGCAACTGCAGTACCTGTTCATTCATTTAGTAAAGATCATATGTTTAAAATTGTCGATTATTTACGAATACTCCACTTTTCAAATGTTAAATGCAGCAAAGAGTAGTCCCAAATATCTGAAGTTAGACGGTCCCCTCCTATTAGAGGATGGATTAAAATCAATACAAATGGGTTATCCTCATAATCTAAAATAGCTGCGATTGGTGATGTGTTCAGAACCTCCAAAGGCCTTTTTGGAGGAGAATTATGTGGTAATATTGGTCATAAACCTTCTTTTTATGCCACTCTAGGGATAGAATATGTTATCGAATTCAACTGGGATCACATTCTATTAGAAGTGGATTATATATACAAGTCAAAAAGAAAATATATATTCTGTAAAAATAGAATATATATATATATATATACACCCCATATGTCTATAACCACACACACACACACATATATATATATATAGCTGTGTTGTAGTGTATTTTGAAAGAGGAATAATATCCTCATTGGGATTTGAGGATTAGATGGTATAACTGTAAAAAGTTTTTAGCCCAAATAAACTTTATGTGCTCTCATATTTGGAAGTTTTGGAATTTAACACTCAGTTTTTCAGTGGTGGCGGTCCGCTCTAAAGTAAGTCATGTCTCATGTGGGTAGAGATTTGTCATTACTTCCTCACTTTATATTTCATCAGATTATATTTTTTAATGGTCATTATCTGTCTTAATTTGGTTTATTCATTCATCTTTGTGAGAAACTTAGCTATTTATAAAACAATTAGGGGAAACTTTTATCTTTCTCTTGGAAGGTTGGCCTGTCCAACCTAGTATTGTGAGCCACGTGCAGGGCTATAATATTAAATTCAGTTACAATATGTTAAAATGCTAACTTAAAAATAAATTGGTTATAGTTTAGAATCTCATTGAAGGAACCATTGGTTACAAACTCTTAAAAATCAAAGTACCTTTCATAGCTGCTTGATTGCTGCAAACAATCGCTACTTGATTGCTGCTATAGAAGCAGCCTTAGTTATAACTCTTGAATATATGGAATCTAATTGCTACTTAGGAAGTGTTTGATATTTGTTTTTTATACTAACCTAGTATAATGGATATTTGTTTTCTATCAAGGGATTTCAAAGTCGACAAATATAATTTTTCAAAAGACTAAAACCGTAACATAGATTAAACAATGCTATTTGTTTAAGTGAGAACACTCAATTTTCATAGCTACCTGTCTAAATCAAATTCTACATGTTTAAATCAAATGCTACCGATATTGGACTTTTAATTTAATCTAATGGAATCATGTTTACCAACTTTAGTGACTGCAAATAGCAATTGTACAATAGTTGTTTTGGTGATATAATATTTTGTTTATTATGATTATTTTTGTGCCAAACAATCTCTTGTCAGATAAATAATGTCTCAGATGGGTGATACTTCAAATCTGTCACCAAGTGGTGCGACACCAGGATCAAACTCTCGCTTGAAGGTTGCTTCAAGTTCTTTGACAATGGGTGATGAACTTTCTACAAAAGGATTAAAATTTAACGAGCGTGGCCTTTCGGTGGGGGATAATTCAGCTGCATCCTCTACTATATGGGGAGACCTCACAAGGATGCATGTACCGGTTTCTTATACAACATGGAGACATGTAGACGTGCGATATAAGAATCAAATTTGGACAATGTTCAAGGTATACTATTTTTCTCTTTAGCTACAATTATAATAGTTAGTAAATTTAATTACATAATGATAAATTTTGTTTCTTTCATATATTGTAGAAAGATTTCCCCGATGTGAAAGATAATCAAAAAGGCATGTTTATGAAAAAAGCTAACGAGTCTTGGAAGAAGTTCAAGGCCAAGATAAGGGTAAATTTAAACGGGGACGATGTTAAAAGGGAGAATGTTCCTAAAAATGTTAAACCTGAGGATTGGGAGGTATTTTGTGACAATGAAGTTGTACATGCCCAAAAGGATTTACGAAGAAAAAATAAAGAGATAAAACAAAATTGTGCAAAAATGACTACTCATAACACGGGTCGTTATGGTTATGCCCGAGCTGCAGAGAATTGGAAAAAGGATCATAGGCGTGAACCAACCAGTGTTGAATTGTGGTTGTCGGCTCATAAAGTAAAAGGTGAAGATTATGCGCCTCATGATAAAGCATTTGCGGTAATTTAGTTTTAATGTTTTACTTTTTGATTCTTTTACCCAATATGTAATTCAAATGATAACTTTAATGTCTTTATGTACAGGATAAAGTTAAAATGCTTCTAAATGTATACCAAGCGAGTGGTCAAGAGGAGACCTTGGATGCTGGGCCAATTTTTTATGTATTTGGGAAAGACACGCGAGGACGATTTCGTTGCATTGGGTCCACGATTTCTAGAACAGATATATTGGCGTCTGCATTTGCTCGAGATATGTTCCAAGAGGTAAATGCAAAGAACGAAAGTTGGAAGGATCATGTGGATAACCTCAAAGAAGAAATGGAGAGTGTGAAGTCTACACTCTCAGATTTTATAAAGAATTTTGAGAGTGGAAAGTTCGCATGTGTTGGACATAATACTCATGCATTACCATCTCCAAAGACTGTAACTCCTTCCAGTCCTTTTACTCCCCCCACATCCCAAGTTTCAAGTTTTAGCTCGATGGTGGAATGCAAAATACTATCTCACACTAGTCAAGTCATCGATTATGGTAGGAAATTTTCTCCAGGAGTTGTGTCTTCAGTTCACTTCCATGAGTTAGGAAAGAGAGAAGTGAAGATCGTACTCGACCTCATAAAAGTGCCCGAATATCCAGTTTGGGCTGGAAAACAAGGATCTTGTGAGACGTTGGGAGATGTGGGTAACAATGGATTTTTGTATTGGCACGATGACTTTCTCCCTCCCATTGATGACACCAACGAATGATAAAGGTAATATTTATTTGAGTTTTCATGCTCTCTCATGCTTAATATATATTTTAGATTCCTCTCTATTTGATGCTTAAAACATCGTTAATATAGATTAGACTTAAAAATAAGTCGTTAAAGGGTGAAAACCCAATTCAGCCCCCAAACGGCCCCGTAGGGGACACGAACACCTCGCACGGGACCAATATAACTTATACGAAATAATCGCGTAGTCATGGGCCTCCCGATTTGAGAATATGAAGATAATTTAAAAATATCTAGATTAATCTTAAAAATAAGCCGTTAAAGGGTGACAATCCAACCCAACCACCTCACACAGGACCAATGTAAATCATAGGAACTGACCGCATAGTAATGGGCCTCCTGGTTTGAGAATATGATGATAATTTGAAAATATCTACATTAGGCTTAAACAAATCGTTAAAGGGTGAAAACCCAAACCAACCCCCAAAAGGCCCTGTAAGAGGCACTAACACCGTGCACATAACCGATGTAGCTCGTAGGAACTGACCGCATAGTCACGGCTCTATCGGTTTATGAATATGAAGATCATTTGAAAATATCTAGATTAGGCTAAAAACAAGCCGATAAAGGGTGAAAATCTAAACCAACCCCCAAACGGCCCCGTAAGAGGCACTAACACCTCGCACGGGACCAATGTAACTCGTAGGAACTGACCGTGTATTCATGGGTCTACCGATTTACGAATATGACGATAACCTGAAAATATCTAGATTATGCTTAAAAACAAGTCGTTAAAGGATGAAAATCCAATTCAGTCCCCAAATGGCCCCATAAGAGGCATGAACACCTCGCACGGGACCAATGTAACTTATACAAAATAACCATGTAGTCACGGGTCTCCCGATTTGAGAATATAATGATAATTTGAAAATATCTAGATTAAACTTAAAAACAAGTCGTTAAAGGGTGAAAACCCAAACCAACCCCCAAACGGTCATGTAAGACGCATGAACACCTCACACGGGATCAATGTAACTCATAGGAACTTATCGCGTAGTCACGGGTCTATCGGTTTATGAATATGACGATAATTTGAAAATATCAAGATTAGGCTTAAAAACAAGCTGTTAAAGGGTGAAAATCCAATTCAACCCCCAAACGGCCCCGTGAGAGGCATGAACACCTCGCACGGGATCAATGTAACTTTTACGAAATAATCGTGTAGTCGTGGGTCTACCGATTTGAGAATATGACGATAATTTGAAAATATCTAGGTTAAACTAAAAAATAAGCCGTTAAAGAGTGAAAACTCAAACCAACACCCAAACGGCCCCGTAAGAGGCATGAACACCTCACACGAGACTAATGTAACTCGTAGGAACTGACCGCATAGTAATGGGTCTCTCGATTTGAGAATATGACGATAATTTGAAAATATCTACATTAGTCTTAAACAATCCGTTAAAGGGTGAAAACCCAAACCAACCCCCAAACAGTCCCGTAAGAGGCAGTAACATCTCGCACGGGACCAATGTAACATGTAGGAACTAACCGCGTAGTCATGGGTCTATCGGTTTATGAATATGGCAATAATTTGAAAATATCTAGATTAAGCTAAAAAAAATAGGCCGTTAAAGGGTGAAAATCCAAACCAACCCCCAAATGGCCCTGTAAGAGGCACTAACACCTCGCACGGGACCAATGTAACTCATAGGAATTAACCTTGTATTCATGGGTCTACCGGTTTATGAATATCGCAATAACTTGAAAATATCTAGACCGGGCTTAAAAATAAGCCGTTAAAGGGTGAAAATCCAATTAAGACCCCAAACGGCCCCGTAAGAGGCATGAACACCTCGCACGGGACCGATGTAACTTATACGAAATAACCGCATAGTCACGGGTCTCTCGGTTTGAGAATATGATGAAAATTTGAAAACATCTAGATTAAACTTAAAAATAAGCCGTTAAAGGGTGAAAAATCAAACCAACCCCCTAACGGCCCGTAAGAGGCGTGGACACCTCACACGGGACCAATGTAACTCATAGGAACTGACCGCGTAGTCACGGGTCTACCATTTTATGAATATGATGATAATTTGAAAATATCTAGATTAGGCTTAAAAACAAGTTGTTAAAGCGTGAAAACTCAATTCAGCCCCCAAATGGCCTCGTAAGAGACATGAACACCTCGCACGGGACCAATGTAACTTATACGAAATAACTGCCTAGTCACGGGTCTCCCAGCTTGAGAATATGACGATAATTTGAAAATATCTAGATTAAACTTAAAAACAAGTCGTTAAAGGGTGAAAATCCAATCCAACCCCCAAACGGCCCCGTAAGAGGCATGAACATCTCCCACGGGACCAATGTAACTTGTAGGAACTGACAGCATAGTAATGGGTCTCTCGATTTGAGAATATGAAGATAATTTAAAAATATTTACATTAGGCTTTAATAGGCCGTTAAAGGGTGAAAATCTAAACCAACCCCCAAACGGCCCCGTAAGAGGTATGGACACCTCGCACGAGACCAATTTAACTCGTAGGAACTGACCGCGTAGTCATAGGTCTATCGACTTATGAATATGATGATAATTTGAAAATATCTAGATTAGGCTTAAAAACAAGCCGTTAAAGGGTGAAAACCAAAAGAACCCCCAAACGACCCGATAAGAGGCACTAACACCTCGCATGGGACCAATGTAACTCGTAGGAACTGACCGTGTAGTCATGGGTCTACCGATTTATGAATATGACATTAGTTTGAAAATATCTAGATTAGGCTTAAAAACAAGCCATTAAAGGGTGAAAACCCAATTCATCCACCAAAGAAACCCGTAAGAGGCATGATCACCTCGCACGGGATCAATGTAACTTATACGAAATAATCGCGTAGTCACGAGTCTCCCGATTTGAGAATATGACGATAATTTGAAAATATCTAGATTAAACTTAAAAACAAGCCGTTAAAGGGTGAAAACCCAAATCAACCCCCAAACGGCCCCGTAAGAGGCATGAACACCTCCCACGGAACCAATGTAACTCATAGGAACTGACCACGGAGTAATGGGTCTCCCGGTTTGAGAATATGACGATAATTTGAAAATATCTAAATTAGGATTAAATAGGCCGTTAAAGGGTGAAACCCATAAGAGGCATGGACACCTCTCACGGTACATATGTAACTCGTAGGAACTGACTGCGTAGTCATGGGTCTACCGGTTTATGAATATGATGATAATTTAAAAATATCTAGATTAAGTTTAAAAATAAGTCGTTAAAGGGTGAACCCAAACAAGCCCCCAAACGTCCTCATAAGAGTCAGTAACACCTCGTACAGCACCAATGTAATCGTAGGAACTGATTGCGTAGTCACGGGTCTCCCGGTTTGAGCATATGATGATAATTTAAAAATTTTTAGATTAGGCTTAAAAACAACCCGTTAAAGGGTGAAAATACAAACCAGCCCTCAAACGGCCCCATAAGAGGTACCAACACATCGCATGAGATTAATGCAACTCGTATGAACTAACCACATACTCACGAGACTTTCAGTTTGAGAATATAATAATAATTGTAACTCGTATATGCAATTTTTCAGCTTGAATACAATTTTTTAAAATGACTTGGTTACTAATATCGTGTCTTTTTTGTGTAGGATGACATTCAATCGCTAGCTTTTATCCACTTGGAACACACGAAGAAGTCAATATTTTACAACAGGGGGATTATTTATTTAGTGTCATTAATATTCAGGATTCTATTTTTTATGTTATGGTCGTGCAGGCTTTAGTAGTTTTATTGTTTACTTTTATGCTCGTGCTAGCTATAGTAGTTTTATTATTGACTTTTATGGCCGTGCGGGCTTTATATTGGTAGATTTTATATTAGTAGGTTTTGGAATGCTAAAAAAATAGAGGAAACTCTATTCAATTTTTTTTCATCTGGGAACTATTAACTCTTGTGATTTTTTGAAGTTATTGTCGACTTTTATGGTCGTGCGGGCTTTATATTGGTATTAACTCTTGTAATTTTTTGAAGTTTGTATGCACATTAGTTTATCAACAACCTACGATATTCATAATTTGTGAATTTTCTTGCAAATAATAAATATTTTTCCTACTAGATTTGGAATTTGCAGATTTTCAAGATCTGTTTCATATTAATTTTTTTTATTAATTGAAAATTTTGGCACGGTTTAAAACCGTGACAAAATCGTACCAATTTATAAAATTGAGCACGCTTATAAAACAATCTGGCACGCTTTATAACCGTGCCAAAAATAGACAATTTGGCATGGTTTCAACATGTGCCAAAAGCGTGCCAGATAAAAAACTGGCACAATTTAAAAGTGTGCCAGTTTGGAAAATCTGGCACGATTTTAAACTGCGCGAGAAAATCTGGCACCCCTGATTCTGGCACAGTTTTTAACCGTGCCAGATTGCGTATAGCACTATTTTAAGCCGTGTCAGTTTCCTGTTTTTGGTGTAGTGTTGGTTGCACTTCTCAAAAAAAACATAGATGTTTTCGCATGGAGCCTTACAAATTACCAGGGATTGACCATAGTGTGGCGTACCATCGCCTGCACATTGATCCCACTTTTAAACCCATCACTCAAAAGGCTCGCAGAACATCCCTCGAGAAGGCTAAGGCAGTGGAGAAAGAGGTAGGGAAGCTACTGGATGCAGGTTCTATCAGAAAAGTTCAATTACCTGTATGGCTATCTAAACCAGTGGTGGTACCCAAAAACAATGGCAATTGGAGGGTGTACATTAATTTTATTGACCTCAATCGGGTATATCCTAAGGATAGCTTCCCTCTCCCTAAGATAGATCATCTGGTTGACACCAAAACGACACATGAGAGAATGAGCTTCCTCGACGCTTACTCAAGATATCATCAGATCCCCCTATACAGGCCCAACCAGGATAAGACCTCCTTTATAACCTCAATTGGGTTGTACTGTTACAAGGTCATGCCATTTGGACTCAAGAACATAGGGGTAACTTACCAAAGATTGGTAATTAAGATGTTTAGCAAACAAATGGGAGAAACGATGGAAGTGTACATTGATGACATGCTTATTAAAATCAAGGACAAGGCCGATCACCTCTCAGATGTAGTTGTAACCTTCGAGATCCTCAAGAAATATCGAATTAAGCTTAATGTAAGTAAGTGTTGATTCGGTGTCCAGTCAGGAAAATTCTTAGGTTACCTAATAAGTAAAAGCTGAATCGAGGATAACCCACATCAAAACGATGCTATCACCAGGGTCTAACCGACTCAAACATTGAAATATGTTTAGAAGAATACTGGGATGCTCGCAGCACTCAATCGCTTCATCTCTAAGTCTTCGAAATGGTGCTGACCACTCTTCCAGCCCTTGAAGAGAGGCAAAGGGCTCGTATGGGATGATGACTCTTCGCAAGCTCTTGGAGCGATCAAGTCTTACCTAAGCAAGACTCCACTTATAGTAATTCCAAATGATGGAGAAAAATTGTATCTTTACTTGGAAGTATCAGACAACGACGTGAGCTCTGCCTTAGTATGTGAAAAGGAAGGAGAACAACAACGACTTTACTACTCCAGCAAAATGCTCCTAGTTGCCGAAAAACAGTACTGGCCTCTAGAAAATCTCGTATATGCCCTAGTAATCGCTTCAAGAAAGTTGAAGCACTACTTTGAAGCCCATTCCATAACAGTAATACCTGTTACCCACTCAAAGTCTTTCTACGAAAGTGGTCGGTCGAGCTCATAAGATTCGACACCCACTTCTATCCCCAAAAGGCAATCAAGGTACAGATCCTAGAAAATTTTATTACTGAGTTCACAGGAGATCGGCCAATAGATCAGTTGAACGAAGAGCAATTGATCACATGTGAAGTGTCATCCAAAGTTTGGACACTATATGTTGACGTAGCCTCAAATTCTAAGGGGCATGATTGGAGATTTTTCCTATCACCCTCGAAGATACCATAATTGAGCATCGAATTAGATTGGGATTTAAAACCTCCAATAACGAAGCTGAGTATGAAGCACTGATCGTCGATCTGCGAAAAGCCAAATTGTTGGGGGAAAAATGCCTCCATGTATTCGGTGATTCCAAACTGGTCTCCAAGCAGGTAAGTGGAGACTTCAACGCCAATAATGATCGAATGGAAGCATACCTCAATGTAGTAAGAGGACTCATGGGAGACTTTAAAGAGGTGGAAATTTAATAGCTCTCGGAATAATAAAATAGTCACGTTGACGCTTTAACAGAACTAAGCTCAATAATTAACTCTGACCTAAGGAGAATATTTCAGATAGAGATCCTTACGCAGCCTAGTATCGACCATACAGTGCCGAGCAAGTCATCCTCACAGATAAATCCCTAAGTTGGATAAGCCCCATCATTAATTATCTACAGAGTGACGTACTTCCAGACGACAGAAGGTCGGCCCATCAAATTAGGGTCAAGGCTACTCATATATACCTCGGCCCCGAAGGGAAACTTTATAAGAAATCATTTACAGGACCTTACCTCCAGTCTGTTTAGCCACAAGATGTCGATCAAGTACTTAATGAACTCCATGAGGGAATATGTGAAATTCACGCAGGTGGAAGATCGTTATCCTTTCAAGCGATTAAGGAAGGATATTGGTGGCCTCGCATGCAAAAAGATGCTGGTGCATACGTTCGCAATTGTGAAAAGTGCCAAAAGAACTTACCTATGGTTCATCAGTTTGCCAGCAACCTGAAATCACTTACTAGTCCATGGCCTTTCGCTCAATAGGGATTATACATCGTGGAACCGCTACATACTGCATCTGAAAATCGCAAGTATATGTTGGTCGCCACATACTACTTTACCAAATGGGTAGAGGAAGAACCATTGGCAAACATCTGAGACTCTTACATGATAAGGTTCATATGAAGGAACATCATAACTCATTTTAGGATACCAAGGACCATCATCACCGATAATGTTACACAATTTGAAAGTGTTTTTTAAAGCTTTCTATGGCAAACACAACATTAAGCACGACTTCAATTCTATGGCGTATCCTTAAAGCAATGGGCAAATGAAAGCTTCCAATAAAACTATGATCTATGGACAAAAAAAATGATTGGAAAGAGCTAAGGGTGCTTGGGTGGATGAACTCCCTCATGTGCAATGGGCTTATTGCACAATGCCCAGGAAACCAATTGGGGAAACACAATTTACCCTCGCTTATGGAATGGGGGTTGTCATCCCTCTGGAAGCAGGTCTTCCCACTGTTAGAACCACTCTGGTCGACCAAGGCCTCAATGATGAAGAATTTTGCACTGAACTTAACCTAGAAATTAAGCGACGAGATATAGCCTTGGTCAACTTGACCCCCTACCAATAGCAACTAGCCAAGCAGTACAACAAGATAGTCAATGATAAGGTTTCAATAAGAGACTATGTCCTGTGAAAAGTCCTCAACAGTGCTATAAAACCATCAAACGACAAACTAGGACCAAACTGGGAAGGACCCTTCAAAATAATCAAAGATGATCTTCAAGGAGCATATGATTTGGAAACGCTAGAGGGCAGGGAAATACCAAGATCATGGAACACAGCCAATCTCAAAAAGTTTTACTTTTAGATATTTTTTTTATCTTTTAAGCTAGCAATTTTTTTTATTACTTAATAGGAAAATTTCCAATGAATAAAGGCCGGTTGGCCTCTATATTCTCATATTTTATAATGGCTGCTTAACTTATCTTAATTATATCTTATCAATTTGCACCTTTTCTAATGATAACTCTTTTGTGCATATTTAAATACCAAGCCAACTACAAGTACTTCAAATCACCCTTAGGCCCTTATTACAAACAAAATAGGCCTCACGAGTTGCCTCGACAATAGCAAAAGCCCTACAAGTGATCCTTAGGCAACAAATCCAACTTCGATTAGTCGCTAAATTCTATTGGACGAAAGAAGCTTGCTCGAGTGGATTTCCCACTTTCCAGGTGCATTATCTCCATCATCTTACTTAGGCCTAAGGTAGTGTGATGAAACAACCTAAAAGGTAAAGTGAATGGAATAATATTGCTTAAGAACGTTGGACTGGGAGAATGTTCAAACACATAGAAAGCAGTGTGCCAGTACTTAAACATCATTTAGTCGGCGACGAAAGCCCAAAATGATTCAAACTAAGTATGAGCCCGCCTAAAGCCTACGATTGGTCAATTAATATCATTTTGGTCAATAAAAGTACTAAGTAACCTTCGAGCAAAAGAAATCAACATATGTTTAGTCAACATATGATCAAAACATATGAAAATTCTTTATTAAAATATAAGGTTACAATTACAGACCAGAAAGAAATACATAAAGGCCTGAGAAGGGTCAGGGCGACAAGCAAGATATTCTGCTACAATCACTCTCTGACCATCATCTGGCTTTGGGGCAAACTCTTTTACATCTTCATTAAGATCATGATCTAGGAGTTGGTAGGGAATAGCATCAGCTAGAATCCATTTATAATCTTTCGAGAAGGGGTTATGGCTATAGGTAGCATATTCAATATGGTACTTATACCAAAACTTGGATTTTTTTGTACCTTTTGCCTTCTTAAGGTCACTTAGCCATCATCGAGAAAAGGCAACACTTTTTGCCTCCTTACGTTCTACAGGGGCATATGCCCAACCACCATTGTAACCCTCTCCCCAGACCTCTCGAGATCCCACATTAAATGCATATCTAAGTTTCTTGACATTGTCTTCAAGCACAACTATAAAACACTTCAAGCTAGCAACCTCCTTTCTCAGAGAATTATTTTTAGACTGCAGGACCTCGCCCACTTGGTCGACCTTAGTCCTATCCAATAGTTGGGACCTCAAGGAATTTACCTCCTCTTGAATGGAGGGCCCTATTTCCTCCATCTCCTAGAGATCGTCTTTTAATTTGGCAATTACTTCAGTCTGGTTCTTGTACTACTCGTTCCTCACTCTTAACGACTTGCAAATTTTTATAAAGTCTTTGCATGCCTATAGGCTGATGTCAGGTCTAAAAATTCTCCCCAGTTGAGAGTTGGGAGAAATATAGCGATCTAAATCAGTAGACTATAAACAATACACACCAGATCAGAAACAAGTATATTAGCATAGGTAAAATCAGATAAATATACAAATTAAGGGGGAGAAAAATTTCACTATCATATAACATAAAAAGGTGGGCCAATACATGAAGTTATCAAAAATGGGTACAGATTAACGAGGCTAAAAGTTGTACAAATAAAATGTAAACTCCTAGTCTACAAAGCCCTAGTCTTTCACCTGATTTCCCTTAACTATGGCTTCCCCTTATCGACCACATGTTGCTCCAGGTCAGCATTATCACTTCTACCAACCTCAACAAGAACAATCTCAGTATAGCCAGCAGCATGGTCACCACCTTATTCTTATTCTTCTTCAATATAAAGGTCGGGACCATGAAAATAAAGACTAAAAAGCTCAGAGTATACAGAAGTTCCAGTAGCCTTCAAGCCTTGGTCCCATCCCTTTTTCAAAGAGACCTTACAAGCATAGGCCATTTGGCGTTCTGCATCCTCGTATTCTTTGTAAAAGCCCTCGTGATAGCTATTATCCTTGGCTTGGGGAAGCTCACCCTCCAGCTTGGTAACTTTTTTAGATAAATTTTTATTGGCCTCTACCAGTTTGGACTTATCAGCAATTATCACCTTCTGAGAAGCTCTAAGAGCATTATAGGCCTTGGACATTTCCTTCTTTTTATGCTCCCACTCTTAGCGAGCGTTGACATAAGCCTTTTTCTTAACTTCCAGTGCATTCTTCAGTTCCTCCTCCCTTTTAAAGCCATCAGCTTGGTTGTCTAAAAGAGTAGTAAAATCAGATAGCATGTGTGAACAGGAGAGAATAACAGAGAATTAGAATAGAATTAGAAAGGGCAAAGGAAAAAAAACAAGCAATAAAGACTTACTAGAGCCATCCCTTGGCCAGTCTTGAGGGCGAGTTAGGTTAGCCCCAGCCTAGAGGAATGCTCGCAATCAGTAATGAGCACTAACCTTTTTAGAAGGTCAGGGGCCTCCCAATACCCCTTCCTTTTCCAAATATTTTTCCGAATAGGCTTTTTTGAGATAGAAGTGCGTTCGTAAATATTCCATTCATTTGATTTGGTAATAGTAATAAATAATAAAGATAATCACGAATAGAGAAAAGAATGTCTTGGGTTATGTATCTATGGCTAATCCATGGTAATAACCCACACTAGCCCCCTCAAGACTAGGGGAAGTGGGCACCCCAGAGGATTGGAGGATTAATTTTCTCTTAGCCTCAAGCCACTCCTTTTATTTCCTCTTCTCTTCTTCTTTTTTTCTCTATCTCTCTCCCTTCTTCTCTTCTTCTTGTCTCTCTCTTATTCTTACTCTCTTCCTTTATCAGATGGGCCAGAACCACTACCCTTGGAAGAATCTATTGTAGATATCTTTAGAGATGTAATCCTATCAGAAAGGACCGCATGAGTTTCTTCATTGTTAGGACGCTTTAACTTCCTCCTCTTAACTAAAGGAGCCATGTCATTTTCTTTTTCTTCTTCTTCTTCTTCTTCTTCTTCTTCTTCTTCTTCTTCTTCTTCTTCTTCTTCTTCTTCTTCTTCTTCTTCTTCTTCCTTTATTTCTTCCTCTTCTTCTACCCCTACCTCTACTCTTCCCTCTTATTTTCTCTCTTCCTCTTCTTAAGAACTTTCCTCTTCAATAACAACTAGATTAGAAGGATCGACCTTTGGAGCTTTCAAAAATGGGACCTTATCAACTGGTCGAGCAATAAAGTTGGTGTCTGTGTTCTTGTATTCTAAGAAAAAATCCGCTGACCTTGGATGTTCATTATCTGCCAATCTCTCTCTAATGCTCCAGACCTTTACTAGCTCGTCAGCATTAATCTCCCTAATATCGGGTTCTTAATTTTTGGCACGAGGTACATTAACAAAGAAGAGGACTACCAGCTATGAGAATGGGAATAA
This sequence comes from Sambucus nigra, assembly GCA_949130495.1. Taxonomy (NCBI): domain Eukaryota; kingdom Viridiplantae; phylum Streptophyta; class Magnoliopsida; order Dipsacales; family Adoxaceae; genus Sambucus; species Sambucus nigra. Next base: position 329,743,416 of record OX422221.1, on the reverse strand, counting down.
TTCACAAGAAGTTAGAGAAAAGGATAAAAAAAGGGGGCCTATTTCGGCCTCTCTGCATTCAAAAATAGTAGGGCCACGTGGTCTTTTCCCCTCCAACGATGGAGTGCACTACCAGTTCCTAGAAATGAACCCATTTTCCAGTAGTCTTTATGGGAATTCAAAATATTTACCACCAGAACTTGCTCGACTTTTCTAGTTTTCAAATATAACAGACCTTCTTTAGTCTTCAAGAACACATAGCGGTAACATATTTCAGCAAGACCTAGTTTTGTCCCATAGAGTGTATTTATTCTGTGGACTCCATTTACTATCTTCCACACATTGGGGGCACACTGGTCTGGCATGATGCAAAAAACCTAAAAAATCCAATAAACAACTCATTGGGGGGGGGGGATGTCAAATCCCCTTGAGTTACCATAAGGGTGTGAATCTAGTGTCCCCCATCAATATCTCAAACATTTCGAGAAAGGGGGCACAGCCGATGATCACCCAATCAGGAATGTTATATCGGCACCTAAACTCTTTTACAGACTTATTCTCTAGCATCACCATAATTGCACAAGCAAGAAGAAACCTTAAGCTATAGTAACAAGCAAATGAAAAGATAAAAAAACTGAAAGGGTAAAGACTCGAACTTACAGGTAGTAACAAAGCTTTGAGAAAGTACAAAAGAGGAAGGACTTCAATTTTTGAAGCAGAAGCGAAGATTAGGAGCTAAGTATGTGCAAGAACGACCAGGGACAGTGAACGAACAGTTGAGTGTACACAAACTGATCAATGGAATCTCTAATGATGAGTTTCGTCTTCCCAGGAAGACTTTAGCACTCCAATTTCTTTTTAGATAAGCATACCCCTTGTGCAAGTCTTTCAATTACAAACATGCCATGGCGGTCTTTCATTATACTTAAGGCCTTGGTCCTTCGACCCAGTTGAAATTTGTTAACTCATAATTAATAGCCCAAAGGTTTCAGGGGCATTGTGGGAGCCTATTTTATATAAGTCCATGAGAGTAGCCAACCAAGATAATTTAAGTATTTGACCCAACCTAAATCTTGACTTAATTTCTGCACGATTAGTTTAGTTGAAGCATGACACTCGCATATATGGTCAAATCAGGGTCCAAAAATCTTGGATGAGATATTCAAGTATCTCATGGATAATCTGCACCCTTTTATGGAATTCCCTTAAGTAACTCGATCTCTGTAACAATGCATATATAGATTGTACACCCTGTTCCGAAGTAGAGAGATGAAAACTTGAGACTTCGAGAGACACTTAATAATAACAAGTAACCATTCTATGGACATAGGCAAGTTGCCAAACCATGTACATCATTGTTGTGTGTATGATTCCATTTATTTTCTATCATTTGGGATTGTTTTAGGAGATTCTTTTAATGTGAATTTTTCTGCACTCACAATATATATATATATATATATATATATATATATATATATATATATATATATATATATATATATATATATATATATATAAGGATAAGAGTGGATTAATATCTTGCCTTTCTACTCACAAAATTTTGATATTGATGACTACTTGTGGATTACTCTACAAAATAACCTTGAATACTCTTTAATTGCTCCTTGAATTAATCTAAAATTAACTCTTGAATCATAATTCTTAAATGGTGTATTTGAGATTTGTGTTTGTTAATGGCGAGTTACTTGATTTGGTGAAAAGAATAGAGAGTTAAGGTTCATGGCTTTGAGAGAATGAGATATAAATGAGAAAATCTTATTTTAAACTCACAAATTATATGCCCAATAAGTATATGTAGGAAGACCCACCAGATTGGTCCTCGATCAAGCCACGAGTGACCTAAAAACTGATACATCAATGCTCGAAAGGTCTTTTGCCCATGATTGCGCAAGTGTACCAAAGATCGCGACCTTACTCCTTCAATCTATTTCAAATCCATTCCTTTGATTAATCGCGTGATAAATGATTTTAAACCCTAATCATTCTCCTAAAGAAACACACTAAATACCTTCTTACCCTCGAGGTTTCACTTTATTCCCTCACATAACCTTTCTAGAATATCCTATCCCAACAAGGATAAATGAATTAAACCAAACTAGCCATATTACATCAACAATCCAAAATTAAATTATATACTAATTCAATTTAAACAACTGATTAATAAATCAAATCTCAATATCTCATAATTTATGCCAATACCCCGCTTAAATTATTTATGAAGGCATTTATTTAATTATGAAAAATACAGGGAATTATAATTATTGTTAACCTCATCATAGTAGGATTAGATTCCTAATAAGGAGGTTGAGATTCCTAAAGTCTATGTTGACCTTAGCATTATTGGCTGAGCTTTTGGTGAGATATTGGGCTCTTGGGATACTTTTCTAACTGACTTATGCAATTTATGGGCCCTAGTTAAAGGTTTTTGCTTGTATGCAAAGGTCGTGAGGTGAATGATCGAGGGTCATTGACACCATTCACGACCCCAGTCCATACTATGAGGCCTCCCATTGGATCATGGAATTGATCATTATTCTTAGCATTATCAAAACTTCATTTGAAAATATGAAAACTATTTAGAAATACATAATCTAATAAATAAATAAAAATAACAAGTAAGTAATTGACTTTCAAATTAAAAAAAAAAAAGAATTTGATCTTAATTGGAAATTTTATTTGTCGTTTAAAATTGGACTTTAATTGGTTATTAGAAAAAAAATATTAACTTTTGTATTGATTGTGTAATATGCTAAGGTTAGAGGAAACCCTAAAGGTTTGGTTAGGACATTTAGGTTACTTTAGAAGAAATATGGTAATTTTAGAAGATTAAAAACATGGGTTATGAGTGTGCATGAGAAGTATGAATTACTTCAGAATTATTACAATTAAATGTTGAATTATGAGATACTTCAAGGGTCAAAATGCGACATATGCCACTTTAGATGATGATTTGGTCTCTATAGAGGGCTTGAACACTACATCGAGTTATTTGGTCTCTATAATGTGGGTATGCAACAGTTTTGATAAGCCTTTTATTTAAAGACTTTAATTATATGAAATTTTATTAGTCTATTAACCTTAATTCACACTAAAACTAATGGATATAGGTTTCAAAAAATATTTTTTTAGCAATAACAAAAGAAAAGAACGAGATGGGTTTTAGATTCATACAAATTAAGGTATCAATACTTTATTACCCAAGAGAGACGAGTAATAAATTTGTGGATCTTATGGATGATACAATATATGAGACTAGATATGATGAAGATTATGCAAAACCACCGTTGATCTTCTGATATATATGTTTACAAATGTAAAATTTGTAATAATATATAAATTGGCTATATTCCCATGTCAACATTGAGTCTAACAAGTCATATAAACTTGATCCGTTATGCATTAGATGCGGTCTAGTTTAGGTTATATGAACCTTGAAGATTGAAGATCATGCATCGCCGCTCATTTGAAGACTTATGTTCCCATGCATTCAGATTTGAAGTGAATAATATATCATTTTTGTAGATTGTGAATTGATTATGGTAAACACAAGCACGTGCACATAACATTTTTAAAAATGTGTGAGGATTATAAAAGTTGGTTGAATAAGTGTTTAAATATTTTAAACTATCTCAGAGATCTTTTAAACTTGTTGAAAATGATTTTAAAAGTTGTTCTTTACTTTATGAAGTATTGGGATTAAGGCACATCTTTTTAAAATATTTTTCGAGATTTTTTTTCTTGAGGGGGGGGGGGGGGGGCAGGCATTCGAAAGAATAAAAGATAGGGGCGTTCGCACGGCCAAAGTTCAAAATCTGTACTGAATAGTTGCGTGCGAACGGTAAAATATAATCATGTGCACGATGACGTCAAATTTTGAAACATTTCCTATATAATGGCCCACTTCCCTCCCATTTCTGAGTGTATGTATACCACATAACTAAAATACATTTATGAGAGGATTTTTTAGGTAGAGAGCATCATTCCTTCGCTTTTATTTCCAAATTCATTTCTTCCCTCCTATTTTGATAAAACTTATATTTATACTTCATATATGATTTGGAGAGAGAATTGAGAGTGTTTTGGTTTAAATTTCACATAGCCTATTCAGTTTAAACCTATTTGTGAATTGTATAATCTATCACTCCAAGATCTAAAAGAGGAGGCACTTCGGATTATTGGAGAATTCAGAGTGTGGCATGATTCCAAGGAAGAGAATAGACTTCTTCATTCGTGGCTTGAACTCGTTTAGGATTTTTATTAAGCATGGGGTAAAGTTTGAAGTTTATAGGTAACTACCCATGAAGGAATGAGTGAGAGGTGCCTTCTTGATTTGTATAAAACCCTTTTTCAAGTAGAAATAGAAAGTGGAGTGCATCTGAGATTTTTTACCCCTTGGTGGGGGTTTTTCCATAAATATGTCTCGTGGAATGTTTGTGATTCTTATTCTTTCGATTTCACACTTTGATCACACGCCACACGTAGATCACTTCTAGATCGAGTGTATTTTCTAAAATTAGAATTATATTGTGATTTCTGGTTATTTCTTCTAAAAATACCAAATTACTTTGATGTGTGAGTTAATCATATCATATTGGTGTTGAGTAACTTGAATATGCAATCAAAATTGGTTGAAATAAAAAAATTGGTCATAATTTGAGTTCAAACCAATTCATTACATGGCTAATGGAGTGTATGTCTTATAGGGGTGGGTAATAAAGATACTTGCGGTTTTGAGGGTTTTGCCACAAAATAGCTAAAGGGGAAGGCTGAAAATGTAAACTTTGTGGTGATATATAAATTGGATATATTCCTATGTCAAAACATTGAGTTCTTAACTCACATAAACTTGTTTCCTTATGAGTGAGGGGCGATCTAGTTTAGGTTAGATGAACCTTGAAGATTGAATATTGAAAATGATGCACCACCGCTCATTCAAAGACTTTCGTTGCTATGAATTAACATTTAAAGTAAAGACTCTATCCTTTTTTTAGATTGTGAATTGATTATGGATAAACACACACGTGGACAAAATGTAACAAGTGTTTAAATGTTTTAAATTGTCTCATACATCTTTAAAACTTATTGAAAATGATTGTGGAAGTTAGTCTTTGCTTTTTAAAGTATTGGGATTACGGCGTATCTTTTTAAAATGTTTTTGGAGAATTTTTTTTGAGGCATTTGAACAGCTCGAAAATGGGGGCGTTTGCACGACCAAAGTTCAAAGTCCATACTAGACAGTTACGTGAGAACGATCAATTCTAACTGTGTGCACAGCAGTGTTAGATTTTGGAAAAATTCCTATATAAAGGCCCATCCCTTAAATTTCTGAGTTTGTGAATACCTCATAACTAAAATACATTTTTGAGAGGATTTTTGAGGTAGAGCGCATTTTTCCTTTACTTATCTTTCCAAATTCACTTGTTCCCTCCTATTTTGATAAAACATAGGTCTATACTTGATTTATGCTTTTGGGAGAAGATTGAGAGTGTTTTGGTTTAAATTTCACATAGATTATTGAGTTCAAATATATATTTGAATTGTATGATCTATCAATGCTAGATCTAAAAGAGGAGGCACTTTGAATTATTAGAGAATTCAGAGTGTGGTCAATTCCAAGGAAAATAATGGAATTCTTCGTTTGCGGCGTGGAGATCGTAGCAGATTTCTATTCATATATTGAGGGAAAGTTCGTAATGCATATGTAACTACTCTTGAGGGAATTAAAGAGAGGTACCTTCTTACTTTGTATAAAAATCTTTTCAAATAGAAATATAAATTGGAGTGCGCCTGAGGTTTTTTACCCCTTGGTGTGTGTGGGGAGGGGGTCCTCATAAATATGTTTCGTGGAATGTTTTTTATTGTTATTCTTTTAATTGCATACTTTGATCACACACCACACGCAGATAACATCTATATCTAATGTATTTGCCAAAATTGGAATTAGGTTGCAATTTCTAATTATTTCTTTTAGATTTATTTAATTACTTTTTTATGTGAGTTAACTTGAATGTGTAATTAAAATTGGTTGAAATAAAAAAATGGCCATATTTTGAGTTAAAACCTATTTACCCCCCCCCCCCCCCAGGTTTGTTACTGATGTTTACCCATCGCACATAACACACATTCACAATTGGTATCAGATCATGTTTCCCATTCGATTAACATGAATGTGCTTGAGTTGATCTTGTAATTGTTGTGTATTTTCTCATTGGCCTAGTTTTCTTGTTGTGACTATGAATGCTAGGATGCTAGGTTTTGATCGTCCTTCGAGTATTAATTCTTGTGATGTTAAATCTATGAATTTGAGTAATAACTAAAGGATATAACATTTTATATCCAAAATGGAAAAAGAAGAAAAATAAATCTTTTGATTCTTCGACAAAATCAAAGTCTATTATTGTTAACTTGACGAATGTGATGAAATTAGAAATGGAAAATCATTGAGTCAAAATTTTGATGTGCTAAATGATCAACTTCTCAAAATGAAAAACTTGAATGTTAAATAGGCCAATAAATTCCAATTCTACGAACAAGAAAAGGTAGCTTTTAAAGAGTTTTAAATGACTAATCAATTTACAAGTGAAAACTTGATATTAATTGAAAAGGATAAGGGTGCATTATTAGAATTCACTTATAAATTTATAAAGGAAAACCAAGCTTTGAAGTTTAAAATTAGTGATTTGAAAAGATTTTCAAGTTCAACAAATGTTGATTTCAAAAAACTCAATTTTGGAACTTGAAAAAGTGAAAGAATAATTTCTTATTTTTTAAGATTCTACAAGTGAACTTGCGAAAAGTTTTGAATCTCTAAAAAATGAACTTGACTCATTAAAAGGTTTGAAAAATAAGTCATCTTATTCTCAAGTTGTCACATCGAGTGAATGTTCATCATAGAATTCGAAGGATACCGATTCCTTGATTTTGAAGAAAATGGAAAGAAACAAAAAGTTAAAAATAATTTTTATTTCGAAAAGAAAATGGGATTGATCAAAAAGTTTCAAAGGATCATCGTAAATCATTACCTTGAAGAAAAAAAATTCGTTAGAGAGGAAATTTAGAATCATTTTGTTTTAAATTGAAAATTTTGAAAAGAAAATGTGATTCTAGATCCTTAAGTTCCGAAAAGGAAGATGCTTTTTATGGTGATATCTTTAAGAGAAAGAATTTTTTGATACATCATATTGATAATCAAGATATTTACCATATGTTCCTCCGCATTTTCATAGTAGGAAAGTCGAGAGGAGAGCTCATAACGTTAGAAATGGTTGTTCATTTTGTCGTAAATTGAACCATACTTACCACTTTTGCTTCAAACAAAAGAAACTTGGAAAAGGTGATTGGAGACCTCAAGTGGAAAAGAAGAGTGTGAATATTAAAGTTGCCTATTGTACTTTTTATAGGGTACATGGTCATTCGAACCAAGTTTATAGATACTTGAGATAGGGAAATAATAGGTTTATTGGCAATAGGAGATATTTTTTCGTAGGAATCCTATTGATGAACTTAGAAGTCAAATGGATGAGTTAACAACAATGATGAATTCTTTTATACAAAATATATGTGAGGCTAGACGATATTTTCCTAGACCTAGACCTAGACCTAGACACTGCCTCCAAATTCCAAGGACTAGGAATAAGAATCATGGGAGGGATAAGAGATGGATATCGAGGGGAAGTAGTGGTTTTCATAGGAATGCACCTGAAAAGAGGATTGTTATTGATGTTACTCTTATGAAGTTTGTGAAGACGAAAATTGTTTTTATTCCTCCCATTGATATGAGGATGAGCCACCCATCGCTACTTAGGATAATAGCTTGTTAGGATGACTAGGGTTATTTAGGTTTCCACTCCTAGTTTATTCTTGATTTGTGGAGGAACAAATCGTATGGGTGAGTATTGATAACTTTTTAAGATTTTCTTCATATTTTACTGAGATTCCGCATGCATATGTTCATTTTATGCATTGTTTTCTTATATAAACACTATTTATATATAATTCAAACATAATTCTTATTGAAAAAGCCAAAAAGATTTTGTGTATAATATTTTTGTGATTCGTGTGGTTAAGTCTTGATTCTTAATGATTTGATCAGATATTTAACTTTAATAATGGTTGAAAATTGAATTTTCAACCATTATATTCTTAAATGCTTGATTGATTCAATTGTTAGTTAAAATTCATTTGATAAGTCATGAATGCCAACTTGTTGAGATCTATGGCATTAATTTCACACTACATGAGCACGCGCGTGTCTATGGAGTCTTATGATGCATATCATGTTGATCTTGCTTTATGTACTTAACTTGATCAAGACCAAATCCTATTTCATAATAATTTGAAAAAGTTTCATTGACCATATGTGATAACTTTGAGTGATTATTACCTTGTTAGAGTGTAAAATTGACCAACTTTAATGCATTGATAAGGGCTAGTGCTAATAGTGATTACACCCATTTTGGCATAATCAAATTTGTATGGGTGGGTGTCATTTAGGCGTCTGAAAATCCAATCAATAGCAAAAGTAAAAATATGTTAAAAATGGCCACAATCTAAATGATTAAACCATCATAAAAAGAAGATAGCGCTAAGCATTTCAAGATGAAATTTCTTTTTAGATGGCATTCAAAAGATTCGATCAACATGCTTGAGGGGGGTATAATGGTTTGAAACTACCATTTTAATAATTTGGATATTGATGTAATGATTATCTTTTAAGCATGTGTAGCAATGTCATATATGATTTGGTTATTTAAATTTGTGTTGATTATGCAATTTTATTATCACGTGAATCATGCCTCAAAGTATATTATTTAGTAGCAAAACATTGATTTGAATAGAATTTTATTCCATATATGTTGAATTGATTGAAATTATTTTTATTGTGTTTTCAATTCATATTTTCTAATCAAGATTTAAAGGAAATGTTTATATTAAATCATTGAACCTATTATTGCCTAATCACAGTCACATTTTGCATGTTTAGAGTTTGCATTTGTATATATGTGCATGTGAGTTGTTGATTGTATGCATTCTGAGCATATTATCCCATTTTGGTTCTTTATTATATATTTGAATGATTTTTCATACATTTACATTCATTCATATCACTGAGACACCGAGAGTTGGGATTCAGGAAGTTATGGTGGAACTTTAATATTTTTTGGGTTTTATTGGGTATATCCCCTAGTTTGCGTTCGAATGGTTATGTTTGTGTCCATCCACACGAATCCACTCGCTCGGTTACCTATAGAGTGCATACACATGGTGATTTGTTTTCTGGGTAGATTTTTTTATTGGGCAGTTTCTATTATGTTAGTACATTTATTTCTGCACTGAGTTGTGTTGTTCCCTTCTGCCTTAGAGCTTCTTCTACGGGTACATTCTCCTCGTAAAGCCTTTATGTCATTGTACTTGATTGATAATTTGGTTCTTAGAACTTTCTAGTTGTCTAGAATTATTTTTTACTACCATTTACTATGTTTATTTGCCCTCGATAGTTCGAGTGAGCGATGTGACCCTGATTGTTCATTGTGAATTTCGATTATGTTTGTGAGTTGAGATGTGCTTAATGATTATCACATTAATATCTTTCTAGTTCGATTTTTTATGCACCTTTTTCCTTATTTATATTCTTGTATCTTGTGATTCTGAGGTGTGTTTCTATTGACTAGTGATTGAATCTATATCATGATGTGATACTATTTGTATTGACATATTTCACATACTTTTACATGGTACATATGTCATGATTTTTCATAATCTTCGTGATTTTCTTTTTACATGCATATATTTAAAGGGAGTTTATTTAGGTTTTGAAGAGAGAGGTGTTCTCATGCTTATCTCATTATTGTCATTTGATTGAGATGAGATTGTCTTTTATTCATACCCATGCTACACTTGTGAATTTTTATGATTACTCATTTCATGTTACCAGAATGTTGTCTTGTTGTCTTGGTATCACATATGTATTTTTCAAATGGTAACATGATTCTCTTGTTCTTATTATTGATATCTTGTGACTTGTTAATATGGTTGTCACACATGCAATTTAAGAGGATTAGAGATTTTTTGCATATCTCTATGTTCATTTGTTGTCATTTGATTGAGACCTTGTTGTACCTTTCCATTTGGTACAAAGCAGTTTGGATAAGCGTGCCTTATTCTTTGGTACTTGATTCTTGAAGGTTTGTGTAAATGGGTGATTTATCTTTACTCTTTGTCTTTCATTGAGTTATCTTGGCTCTTATGGTATACGATTTTACATTTATGGATTTTCATCTTATTTTGGACCATTATCTTTTAATATCTTGATTCTTGCTTGGTATCAGTTTCCTGTGCTTACATTGACATAGCAATGCTCTATATCCATGCTTTGTATATGATCTCACTCTAGTTAGATAGTTTAATATCACATATCACACATTCTTTCTTATTGATTGTTTGAATACCACTTATCAATGCCAAAAATGAGGATATTACATAAGACATGAGTAAGTGCAAGGGAGTCATATTATACACAAGAGGCCCAATAGTCGAGAAGGCCACAACATGGGGATCAACCCTATACAAGTCACGCGAGATACGATGATCATCATTATTATGGACATTAGGGCTAAGGACATGAGACTCATAAGAGACACAACCAACAGGGTAGGCCAACAATGCCAAAAATAGGCAAGCATCAATCCAAGATGTTTCTCGACACTGGGACACAAATCTAAGAGATGCCCAAGGGAAATTATGGTGCCTAGATTCATAGTGGATAAGAGGGATATCATGGACCAAAAGACCAACGTTAGTAATTAACAAACCCACCAATTATGGACACTATAGTCTTACCAACACCACTACCAACCCAGTCGTAGGGCCATCTATAGTTATAGCATAGGCATGTGCATCACATTGCTTTAAGGGATCCACATGCACTAATATAGGTAGTTGAGGGTATGTTTCCTATTCATGGGCTCTTGGGACTTATTTTATTTGATATGGGTGCTTCATATTCATTTATTAGTAGAGATTTCACTCGGTAAGTAGGGATGATAAACTTAGCGCTTTATATTTTATTGCATATAGACCTACCGTTAGGACGAGTACACCTATTCATCATGTTTGTCGTGATATAGGGATAAAAAAAGGCTACGATTTGTGTCCAACCTTTTGATTTTGTAGATGTCCTAGCATGATGTTATTTTGGGGATGGATTATTTGTCCAAGTATCGTGCTAATGTGGAATGTTATGTGTTGTCCATAGTTTTTCCATTCCAGGGTAGGAGATGTATTTGATTATGAAGCCATAACCCAAAGGAGGGACGGATAGTAATATTTTTTATAGAGAGGATGATACTTCTAAGGGAATCGTTGTGTTATTATATTCCATTCTAGTTGTTAGATATTTCAGAAAATCCGTGGGATACCACCGAGTCAAAAGATTGACTTTGTTATTGACTTAGCTCTAGGATTATAATGATAGTCTAAGAACCATATGAGAGACGACAGAGTTTAGACACAAAATTAAATAGTTAACTAGACATGTTTTATTCAAAGTATTACTTCACCATACAGATCTCTGGTTCTATCCGTGTAGAAAAAACAGGGATCGTTGATGTTGTGTGTGGATTATAGGGAATTTAACAAGGTCACCATAAAAGATAACTATTCTACCTTGTATTAAAAATGTTTTCTACCATTTGAGAGGTGCCTCATACTTCTCTATGATTGATTTGAGATAAGGGTATCACTAAATGAGGATTTGAGAAGGATGTACTGAAGACAACGTTTCTAACACTGTATGGGTCATACGAGTTCATGGTTATTCCATTAGTTCTGTCAATTACTCCAATATATTTTATGGATTTGAAATGAGTGTTCAGAGAGCTATTAGATCAATTATTATCATGTCCATCGATGACATTTTGGTTTATTCTTAAACAACAAATGAGCGAACACGTCTTTTGAGGGTAGTCGTATAGACCTACTAGACCACCAACTCTATACTAACTCCAGTAAGTGTGGATTTTGGTTGAGAGATTTTTATTTATTGGGTCTCATTTGGATAGATAGGAGGGTTTAGATGGATCTGGGTAATGTTCTTATAGTGTTTGAGTGGAGACAACCTATGACACCTATAGAGGTTCGCAATTTCCTGGTTTTTGCAGGGTTTTATAGTTGATTCATTTAGGATTTCTCAAAGATTTTAAGGCCCTTAACTAACCTGATGAAGAAGAGGGTACCGTTTATTTGGGATGAGTTTTACTATAAGGATCTCGATGAGTTGAAGTATAAGTTGACTTCAACTCTAGTTCTTATTTTACCTCGTAGTGGGGTTGAATATATGGTGTATGCCAATGCCTCAGGGACTTGAGAGTGTGTTGTTATAGGAGGATTGACCTTTAGCTTATGCTTCTTGAAATCTTAAGCCTCGCGAGGGGAATTATCCCACCCATGATTTGGAGTTCTAGGTATTGGTGTTTTCTATTCAATTGTGGAGGAATTATCTACTAGGAGAGGTGTTCCACCTATTTACTAAGAAAAATAGCCTTTTTTCATGTAAAGGGAGTTGAACATGAGATAATGATATTAGATAGAGTTAGTGAAGGATTATTATTTTGATAGGAGCCTTGAGCCATAAATTGATAGTGACTTTAGTTATGATTTGAAAGTCATAGTGGGGTTCACTTCAAAAAATAAACAAGTCGGTAGATGCTTTTATGGAAGTTCTTACCATCACACTTGAGATCATTATTTGGGTTATGAAGGTCAATTAGGTCTGATATGGGGGGTTAGGATTTAACGACGGGTTAGTTGTGATTGAAAATGAGGACTTAAATGAGAATTCTTAACAGAGACACATGGGTCTCAATTTATAGTACATCCTCATGGGGATAAGATGTATCAATACATGAGGTGCCATTATTAGTGGGTAGGTATGAAGAAGGACATTGGATTATTTTTGTCTAAGTGTGATACTTTCCAGATGGTAAAGGTAGATCACTAGAGATCGTTGGGTATTCTACAGCCTCTTGAGGTTTGAGTGTTAAATTTGGAGTGTCTCCATAGACTTAGTTACAGGGTTAACTACATTTCGAGAAAAATTCCATATGGATTATCATAGATAAGTTGACTAAGGTAACTCATTTCCTTCCAAATTGGAAAAACTTCATAGAAAAGAAATATGCCAAGCTTTTCATTATGGAAATAGCGAGGCTACAGTATACCACTTAATATCATGTCCTATAGGGACAATACTATTGTCTCCACTTTTGGTGGAGTTTTCATCTAGCGATGGGGATCGAGATGCAATTAATTACCTAGTACCACCCATAGACTGGCAGTCAAAAATTGTGGGTGAAATAGGTATTAGAGGATATGCTTCGGACATATGTATTTAATTTTAAGGGGTTAAAAAAGTGCTTACCTTATGTTGACTTTTCTTACAACAATAATCATCAATAGACTATTGGCATGGCACAATATGAGGCACTATATAGGAGACCATGGCATTCCCCCTTTATTGGATAGAGGTCAGGGAGAACAAGCTACTTGGTTTGGATAGGGATGGCAATGGGGTGAGTTTGGAGCGGGGGTTGTGTAATACCCCGTGAGAATGTGATTTCTTAAATTATATGCTTTGATACAACTTGAAAGGGACGTAGGTTCCCGAAAAATACAAATTTTTAATTTCAAAGGGATGGTTCATGAAATATTCCAAATTTTTTATGATTTCTTTCCAAATTAAATTTTCTCTTCTTAAATGAAACTTCGATTCGAGTTCAAATTATGGAAACCAAATTTAAAAAAACTTAATTCAAGATTAACATGATTTTTTCCTAATTGATAATTCCTACTTGAATTAAATTAAAATAAAATTACCCAATAAGCACTAATTACAAAAAATTGTGGTTAAACCAAATTTTATCTTGTTAAACCAAAGCATGCATCCAGATGTGAATTCGCAGGATAAAAAATACACAATCCTAACTCGCCAATGCATGAGGAAAACCCACCACGGGAAAAAACTCAGAAGGACCAGCTACGAGTCCACTAAGTATGGATTTAATACAAGTACACGACAGAATACTTACTCAATGACTCGACACCCTCGCAAGACTTGACATTCTTCATTCCTGTCACCTCTGCCTTGTGACAATGCAGGAATCCACTTATGTCTCTAAGTCCACCGATAGGGCAATGCTACCATCGCGTACATGGAATCCACCATATGAAAATCCAAGAGCATGGAATCCTCCACAAGAAATAATCTCTATGGCATAGAGAATAAAATTCGGTGCCAAAAATAACGATCTCAAATATATATCATAGTGGTGCACATGGTTCGGTTCGATTCGGTTCCACTATGGAACCAGAACCAGAACCGAAGTTGGTTGGTTCCGTGGTTTTAGAACCAGAACCAAAATTAGTCGATTCCAAACTGAACCAAACCATCGGTTCTTGGTTTGGTTCGGGTAGGTTCGCGATTCTAGTTTACGATTCTAGTTCATGGTTCTAGTTCGCAATTCTGGTTCACGGTTCTAGTTCGCAATTCTCGTTAATGGTTTTGGTTCACGGGTTGGTTCTTCGGTTGGTTAATGGTTATGGTTAATGGTTCAGGTTCGCGAGTTGGTTCTAGGGTTGGTTCTTCGGTTCGATTCTTTAATTCAATTTTTCAGTTCGGTTCCATGGGTTCGGTTCTCGGTTTGGTTTGGTTCATGTATAAAATTGAGAACCAAAACGAACACTTCAGTTCTCAATTTTATGGAACTAGAAATAACCCATGGAGAGAAAAAACCGAACCAGACCGATTCACGAAGCTCGGTTTGGTTCGGTTCTTCGGGTTGTCGATTTTTTTGCACACCCCTAAAATATCATGTTCAAACTTGGATCATGCAAATTATTGGGTGTAAACATGTTTTTGTTTTGGGAATTAATTCATTAAGGATCAACAAAAACTAAAGGACTTTTAGAAAGGTGTGTCTGCTTTCAAAGGATGGTAAAAGTCTTACAAAAATGTCAACTCCCGCACTACATAAATGGGTAGGAAAGTAGTGGGAGGTTTAAAAAAAATATTAAAAACTACCATTTTTCACAAAAAAATTGTCTGATCGTTCGAACGACATTCCAGAATCATTTGAACGTAAAATCGAATGAGAAGATAGCGAGTCCAAAAGGAAAGTCTCATTCGATAACCTAAGAAACTCATTCTAATGAGGTTATTTGAATGACAAATCAAACGAGAAGACAACAAGTCCAAAAGTGAACCACGTTCGATATCTCGTTCGGAAGACATTGTAATCTCGCTTGAACGAGAAGCCAAAATCATTCTAACCACCCTTGGGAATTTAGATATTTTTTATATGAACACGTAGCCGTCAGTTTCATATTTTTATAATTTTTTTTCATTAGTTATGAATTTTCTACGAAAAGTTGTCCGAGTAAAAAATCTTTAGTTAGTATGAATTCAAAAAAAATAACAAAAATTCCAACACCCGATAATAAATTTCCATGTCTTAACATAATATAAGCATTCATACCTGAGAGATCCTTGGACTGTTGATGATGAACACAAGGCACGAAACATGGCATATGATGTGACATTCTTTGACTTGGTCGCTACGTCTTCAACATTAATGCCTTAGGCTTAAAAGGTCATAAATAACTTTTATTGTACGACTCAAAGAGTTTTGTTCGGAATTAGGCCAACACATACAAATTGACTCAATTGGAAATTTGTCCTTTCAAATATCCCCATTTGGCTATTTTGAGACAAAAATAAAAAAATTAAGGACCTATGGGTCGTTAGGTTCATCTAAAGACACAATCCTAACCCAAAATAAAAAATATAGACACTTGACTGACACGTATGTTGAGAAACTTTCCATTAAAAACTTTATCGCGTGGATGAAAACCTGCACACTTAAATACACCATCAAATGCGTAGGGAATATAATAATATAAATTGCATAATTAAATCATCCCCTTTGTCTAACAATGTCTACCTATGAAAGACATTTGTCCCTAACTTAGATCTCCCAAATTAAACAAGTTAGATACCATTTCCCCTCCCTTTTTTGATGGAATAGATAAAGATTAAGATGCATAAAATAACTCATTTCTCCCCGGTTAATTCAGTTCTCCCCCTAAAGGAAATAATGTATAAAATATGTATATCATGCATGATATAGTGATACAAGAGACAACAAAGAAGCATGGAAACACAAGAACAACTAATCCATATAAATCAGAATAGATACCAACTATGATGTGATAGCAAAATGATACCAACTAGAATATACTATGATCAACATGGAATATTAATGAAAAATCGCATTAAGATAGAAACTTATATCAATAAAAAGCATACATGGACTAGATGAGAAAGCATAGACTAAAAAATGATACTATATATATAAATGTGAAAAAATATCAATAAAGCACTAGCACATATATATAGATATAAAGACCACATAAGTCAACACATTAAGCTTTTCACACTCATATGGCATAAATGTGTCTAAATAAATATGTGGTAAACACAATGAATAGGTGTGAACAAGAGACACGAGAATTATGAACCAATCACTTAAATATGTTCAAGGAGTTTTATTTGATTGCAAAACTTTGTCAACTAAGATTTAGCCTCATGTGACAAGATAACATGAACTCAAAGAACAAGCAAGCACTATACACACAAGCCTAGAATTTTGATGATTCTACAAATCAATAGTGTTATGACAAAATAAGCATAACTAAGATTCATTGTGCACATTCGTTGATCTTCAACCAATGTTTCCCATAAATGCATATATTTTTGAATTTTACACAAAATTTTGCATATTACACATTGGCCTTGGCAATTTGCATTTTTATTCCATATATTCTTTTAGACTCTTTTTATTTTTGCAAATGGTGGCTATTCACGCAAAGCCAACCTGTCTTTCGCAGTCTGATTCTATTGCTAAACAAAACTTTACTGGATAAATTTTTTTCAATTTTTCTCAATCCGAGCAACGGTTCTTACATGCACAAATTCCCCCATAGTCACAAAATATGCAGATGATAAATTAATGGGGGAACATCTCACCTAGCTTAAACATACATGTGAAGTTAAAGTTTAAAAGAGCTCGTGCATATGTGTGTAGAGGCATATACAAAGAGAATCCATTAAGCAAATCAAAATCAAACTACTCCATGCAAGCATGATAAATTACAATTTATGAATTGAAATTCCTAACCAAAAGTTCTAGACACATGAAAGCGAAAAGTGATATAGGATTCAAACACAAGGATATGCCACATAAAATGTGTAAAACTAAAATACACACAAGAAATCGTTTTGAGTTTTCAATTTAAAAAAAAAATTAAAATAAGGATAACTCAAGAAAAAATAAACAATATCTTTTGTATCTTTAATAAGACTCAATAAATGCAAAAATAAAACACAAAAGACTCAAAATACATACAACTGTCATGATTCAAGCAAAACATATACGATAAAGCATAAACTAGAATATGACTAATCAATATACACCTATCAAGAATATAACATGAAGTACAACTAGTTTATGTAACCAAAGATAACACAATCAACCTTAAGATTTATCATGGGAAGTATCATGTTCAAGCAAATAAAAATCATAAATTCTATCATCTAAAGCCTCCAAATCGAACTTCCTAAACCATATAGGTGTAAAATGATGCTATCAGATTTTTGTGACCTTGGTGATTCTACCCTTGGACCTCCTAGGACCATTTCTAAGTTCGAAGCAAAACCTCCTAAGGTGGCCCTTCCTTCCACAATATGTTCAAGTGAAAACACAGTGAGAAATGTTACCTAAGGGTTGACCTTTTCTAGCGTTCTTAGATGATTCTCTCAAAATCATAGTTTCGGCTTTATTAGTTGAAGCATTTTGAGTATTGGATCCAATACCACACTTGTCATTTTTTATTTGGACGGTGCCTAACATCTTATCCAATTTTTCGAACCTATACTCCAAATCAAACTTCACATGACTCGAGTCTCTTAATCTCTCTTCAAGATCAACTATTCTAGACTTAACTAAAATCCTAGTCTCTTCAAACTCAAAAAGCTCTTTCTTCAAAGCCTCCATTAAAACTTAAAGACTATCTATCTCACCTTCAACATACTCCAGCTTCTCTCGAAGAGTTCTCTCACATGCCCTAAGATCTTCAATTAAAACACTTTCATCATTACCTATGGCCTCTCTCATTCCAGCTTCCAACTTCAAGCTTACCTTTTTCAATTTTAAGGATTCCATATACAACTCACAGAAGGAAACTTGGAGTTCACTCACTTCTTCCTCCTCTTCATTCTCACTCTCTCTACCATCAAACATATGGGATCCACAAACAATGGCCTCAAAAGTGTCAGCAAATAAATATCTTCTTGGGAAGATTCGTTATCAATGCTAACAGGATTAGCCATGAACACGGTTAAGTTACGCTCAATGAAGGAATCGGGTCCCTCTTCCGATTCACTATCACTAAGGGTGGCATTATATGAAATTAGTTTTTTGCCCCCCTTCCTTAGTTTATTGGGACACTCAGCAGCCCTATATCCAAAACCCTCACAACCAAGACATTTATTTTACTCGTCCCTCTTAAGATCATTGATTAGGCATAAATTCTTACAAATTAACCCCTTAATTTAGAGACTTTTATTAACTCGGAAAACGTAAAATGAATTAGTTTATCTCATATCTTTGCTAACAGTTTCGTCTACCAAGTATCCCGAGTTTCGTGTATTTCTTATTAATTTTACAGATATTTAATACATGAAAGAAAGAAAGAAACTGAAAGAAGCAAGAGAAAAGAAAGAGGATGAATCAAAAGGGAAAAAGCATAATTTCCACCAGGAATCCGATTGAGGACCAAAATAAAAGTCGAAGATCTTGAGTTTATGAACGTGTAGGAAGAAACAGCGTCCCAATCCAAGTTCTGGAGAAGAAGTTATAAAGACTTGAAGATGTGAGATAATCAAGAGATTTTGAAGAGATATTCAAGATAAATTGAATGCCAATCCGGACCAATCCGGTATCCCAAAAAAATGAATCAGTCCGCCCCTCAAAATCACTGCATAAGAATACGTCTAGCGGACCAATTCGGTATCGTAAAAAACGGATCAGTCTGGACTTCAAAATCACTGCATAGCGACCTCTCTAGCGGACCAATCCGGTTAATTTTAAAAATGGATCAATCCGGTTGTTACCCGGACCAGTCCAATATGTCCTGATCGGATCGATTCGGGGTTCGAGATTTGAGCTAATCTTCTTCTTGATAGAGTTCTATATGCTTCCAACTCTTGTAATTTTCGTAGGGTATAAATTTGAAATAACTCCCAGACATTGAGGAGGCTTCTAATCCATTTTAGAGAAGCTTTGTAATTAGATTAGAGGAGAAATAACAAGAAACCCTAGTTTTAATTCCAGTTTTGCAATTCAAAGTAATTTTATTACAATTATTGCTTTCATATTTGCGATAGCTAATTTCTTAGTAAGTAATTTCATTCTTCTTCATCTTCAGTTGTTAGTAAAAATATTTTCTTTCATTCAACACATGTTTTCTTCTAGTTTCAATATGACCGGCTAAGTTTTCAAGGGTCGGGATGCATGAACCTCACCCGATGTAATTCATGATAGTGGAAATAGAAGTTGGAATTAAAATCTTAGGTGAATTGTGTCATATAATCTTAGGTTAATACAATATTGCTTTAATTCAACATTTACTTACATATTGTGCGGGCTACGATCCCTCAT
The DNA here is from genome assembly GCA_949130495.1 of Sambucus nigra. NCBI lineage: Eukaryota > Viridiplantae > Streptophyta > Magnoliopsida > Dipsacales > Adoxaceae > Sambucus > Sambucus nigra. The sequence goes on along the minus strand of OX422221.1, from coordinate 329,723,644 downwards.
ATATGTAATACTTAGGAGTGTTAAAGATCGGGTTTTAATAAAACCTTTTCTTACATACTGTGCGGTCTACGATTGCACATATATATAATACTTAGGAGAATTAAAAAGACGAATTCATTTCAAGCTTTAATTCTGAATCTAGTATCCTACGAAGTGAATTACTAGGGTGTGGTGGATTGTAACCCGGCCTATCTTTCTCATTTCATAAGTAAAGTTTTAGCCAAATTGTCGTCAATCCTTTAGTAATTAGAGTAATTGCATCTCATTCATTCGTAATTTCATTAGCTACTCATTTTCATATTTGCATCTATCTATAGTCATTTCACGATCCAAATCACCTTTTCCTTCTTTTTAGAGTCAAAGTTAGGTTACCTTCATCTTTCCAAAGTCGCTGCGACTTCGTTCGTCCTGTTTTCCTGAGGATCGATACCCAACTTATCGAATTATTACTTAAGCGACAGGCTTGCACTTAAGCCTAAATAGCATGCACTCTAGACACATTTATGGTCGCATCAAGTTTTTGGCACCGTTGCCGGGGAATTAGGTAGACTTAGGTTAGATCAAGTCAATCCAAAACTTTGACCAAGAAAATCCAAAAACGTAAAAAAAAATAAAAATATATATAATTTTTTTATTATCTCTCAAAGCCTTTAATGAAAAATCCTGAACATACTCAGACTCCTCACAATAATCCAACCCGAATCCATGAAAATCCAATCGTTAAATACAACTCTGAAAGCCCCCATACACCTCGTGTTCCGCAATTCTAGTTTCCTATTCCTACTACTGAGCACTCTATCAATAGTTACACCCTGAGTCAAAATTCGAGTCACACATCTAGGATACCGAGTAAGTACACAGAGTCATTTGAAGAGAGTGTGAGCGTGGTGTCTGATGCAGCGATTTTCGGTACTGAAGAGGGAGATATCCCCAATCGTCCCATTAAAGGCTTACTCTTTCCTGAGTGGACCATCACCCCTGGTTGCATTTTAATTCCGTATAATGCCGGTCAGTTCTACTTTCGCAATGGGATGACACAGATCCTCCCTACGTTTCATGGCATGGATTCAGAGAAACCATACATGTATATTCGTGAGTTCGAAGAGGCGTGTGATGCATTTAGTGATCAAGATTGCACGCAAGATACCATTCGCCTAAAGCTTTTTCCTTTTTCCTTAAAGGATAAAGATAAGACCTGGATATGATCTCTACCCCCGAACTTCGTCACTTCCTGGAGAGATATGCAGTCTAAGTTTGTTTCAAAATTCTATCCACAGCACAAGACCAACTCTGCCAAGACTCAAATCCAAGATTTTCGACAACACGATAATGAGTCTTTTGACAAATGTTAGGAACGGTTCCAAGAGTTAGTAAGCGCATTCCCCCATCATGGTTTTGACAAACATCTAGTGATATCTTTATTCCATAATGGGTTGATAATAGCTTCCAAACAACTTGTGCAAACAATGTGTGAAAGACCCTTTTGGGATTTAAACTCATGCAATGCCGAGGCCCATCTTAAGTATGTCGCAGAGACTACTCAAGCATGGGGCACATCTGATCCCAACCAAGCTCGACCTAGATGACCATCTATCAATCAAACTACATCCGGCCTATACCACTTGGATATAAATACCTTAATAGACCGTCGATTCGATCAGTTTCAGAGAGATATTAAAGAGTGGTTTGATGGTGGGTTGAAAAACATCTCCAGATCCAGCCATGGTTCGAAAGACAAATTTTGTGCTATCTGTGAGGCGATCCACTCCACAAAGGCATGCCCGATGATTTCCGCTTACAAGGTCGTGCACACTGAGCAGATGGATGCTATAGGAGGATTCAAGGGGAATTTTAATGCCCGCATAGGAACTCTTACAACCCTTCGTGGAGAAACCATCCTGATTTCAACTATTGATAACCACAAGCTGTGATGAACCCACATTCATAGGTTATCCCACCTCCTCCACCTCCTCAATATCAACAAGCACCACCACCCTGGTTTCAACTACGGACAACCACAAGCTACGATGAACCCACATTCACAGGTTGTCCCACGTCCTCCACCTCCTCAATATCAACAAGCACCACCTTCAGCTCGATACGTAGTTCCATTATGGAGAAGCCTCGAGGATACAATGAACCAATTCATAAATTCTTAAGGTGTAAACAATGCTCGATATGAATGCATGTTCGCCGAAATAAATGCGAACATCTCCAAGATGCAATCCACATTGATCATCCAAGAGAAGAGAAAGTTTCTTGCCCAAGGTCAACCTAGTGTTAGTTCCACCTCTACAGAACAGCAGGAGCATTACCAAGATGTAACCACTCTTTGTGGTGGGAGAGTTTTTGATTTATCACCTCCCTCACATGACATTTCAAACGACAAGGAGAATTCGCCCGGCACGAAAGAGGCCGAAGATATCTCCTTGAATGAGAGTGAAAAAGAAAACACTAGTGAGACCTAGGTAGTTGTGAAACCACCCTCCAATGCGCCATTTCCTCAAAGATTAGTTCCTGCCCATAAAAGGACCATAAGTGAATAAGTGCTAGAAGTGCATAAGAACATGAAATTAAACTTACCTTTCCTCGATGCAATAAGGAAAATCCCATCCTATGAAAAAGTCATAAAAGACTTATTGACAGTCAAGAGGAGGATGAAGGTAAAGAAGAACGTGTTTATAGCACAAAATGTGAGCTCATTCCTTCTTAATGATCTTCCACCTAAATATAAAGATCCCGGTGCACCCATTATTTCTTGCACCATTGGAGAGAACAAATTCAAAAAAGTCATACTCAATTTGGGAGCGAGTGTCAATATCCTCCCTTATTCAATTTATAGGAAACTTGATCTGGGTGATCTTAAGCCCACAATTATCACTCTCTAATTAGTGGATCGAACCGTGAAGATACCAAGGGGTATAGTTGAGGACGTGATCGTCCAAGTGGACACTTTCTACTTCACGTTAGATTTTGTCATTTGGGACACGATACCTCCTTTGCCTCAAAAAATCATGTTCCCATCATCCTTGGACGCCCATTCTTAGCTATGGCTAACGCAGTGATCAATACTAGAAATGGGCAGATGCAACTCACTTTTAGGAATATGACTTTAGAAACAAACATCTTCAACATAGCCCAACAAGCAGGGGAAGAAGATGATCTTCACACGATGAGCTTAATAGAAGAGATGGTAGAAGAACACTTTGAGGAAAATTACTGTGGAGATGCCTTAGAAGCTTGACTAGCTTCTAGTCATGAGAGTGAGGGAGCTTACACAGAGTTTGAGAGGGAGATAGAGGAGTTAAGAGGCTTACTCAATGAGAGAGCGTCGGACGAGGATGCGAGAGATGCTAATTGGGTTTCTCGATTCGAAGAGTTACCGCCAAGGGAATCACGCATGGTGCCCTCTAGCGACACATTCCCGACTCTCAAGTTGACGAAACTACCCTCCAATGTTAAATAGGCTTTCCTAGGTGAAAGTGAGACATTTCATGTCATTGTCTCCTCTAGCTTAGATGAAGAGCAGGAGGGTAAGCTATTGAAGATTTTGAGGAAGCACAAAAGTGCTTTTAGTTAGTGTATAGCTGATCTAAAGGGGAAAATCCCTCTAATTTTCACCCATAAGATTCACCTCAAAGAGGATGTTAAGCCCTCGAGAGAAATGCAAAGACGGCTAAACCCCTCAATGAAAGATGTAGTGAGGACTAAAATTATTAAATTATTGAATGCCGGGATTATCTACCCAATCTCGGATAGCAAGTGGGTGAGCCCCATTCAAGTTGTCCCAAAGAATTCGGGCATGACTGTGATTGAAAATGCCAAGGGAGAGCTAGTTCCCCAACATACCACCACTGGATGGTGCATTTGCATTGGTTACCGGAAACTCAATGCGGGAACTAGAAAAGACCATTTCCCCTCACCATTTATTGATCAAATGCTTGAAAGAGTAGCGGGCCACCCTTATTATTGCTTCCTAGATGGTTATTCCGGATATAACTAAATTGAGGTAGATGTACTTGATCAAGAGAAAACAACCTTCACTTGCCCCTTTGGAATGTTTTCCTACAAACGTATGCAATTTGGTTTGTGTAATGCACCGGCGACCTTTCAGAGGTGTATGTTGAGCTTATTCGGTGACATGGTTGAGAGAGGGCTAGAGGTGTTTATGGACACCTTTAGTGTTTTTGGCACCTCCTTCGACCTATGTTTAGCTAATCTTGAGAACGTACTAGCCCGATGTGTGGAAAAGAACTTAGTGATGAATTGGGGAAAATGTCACTTCATGGTAATCGAGGGTATAGTTCTTGGCCACATCGTGTCATCCCACGGGATCGAGGTCGATCGAGCAAAAATAGATGTCATAGCTGACCTACCCCCGCCTAAATTGCTAAAAGATGTGCGCTCCTTCTTGATCCACGCAGGGTTTTATAGAAGGTTCATTAAGGACTTTAGCGCCATCGCTAGACCTTTAAGTAATCTTCTTATGAAGGACACCCCATTCGAGTGGACAGAAGCATGCCAAAGTGCTTTTGAAAAACTGAAAAACATGCTCGTGACCGCTCCCATCATCCAAGCTCCGGATTGGTCCTTACTATTTGAGATTATGTGTGATGCTAGAGATCATGCAATAGGGGCTATTTTGGGCCAAAGAAAAGACAATAGGGCTCATGTCATCTACTACACTAGCCGGACCCTTACCGGAACACAACTCAATTACTCCACCACGGAGAAGGAGTTGCTAGCGGTAGTATTTTCTCTTGACAAGTTTCAGGCCTATATTATCGGTTCTCCCATCACTTTTTTCATCGACCACGCGACTTTAAAATATCTACTTGCGAAAAAAGACGCAAAGTCACGCCTCATAAGGTGGATCCTACTCCTACAAGAGTTTAATCTCTCCATTAAAGACAAAAAAAGAGTAGAAAATGTCATTACCGATCACTTATCACGGTTTTAGTACGACATACCTAGTGATCCTACACCCATAAATGAGTATTTTTTGAATGAGAAACTCTTTGCCACCTCATCTTTGCCCTGGTTTGCGGATATAGTGAACTATCTTGTCACGGGAGTCGTCCCTCCCGATTGGACACCGCAAGATAAGAAGAGGTTCATCGCTTGGTCGGGCATGTTTTTCTATGATGATCCATTCCTCTTTAAATATTGCGCTGATCAAATCATCCGACAATGCATACTGGATGACAAAATTCAAAAAGTCATCCAAGTATGTCATTTGGAAACCTATGGAGGCCATTTTTTCGTGAAAAAGACAGCCGCTAAAATTCTCCAAAGCGATTTGTACTGGCCCACAATGTTTCGGGATGTTAAAAATTATTGCAAATATTGCGACAAGTGTCAATGGATGGGGGAGATCACCTGACGAGACAAGATGCCATTAACCCCGATTCTCATCATTGAGATTTTCGATAGCTGGGGCATTGACTTCATGGGCCCTTTTCACCCGTCCGTTGGATACTTATACATCCTAGTGGCGGTAGACTATGTTTTTAAATGGGTGGAAGCCACAACTACCAAGACCAATGATAATAAAGTGGTGATAAAGTTCCTGTACGAATACATACTTTCTCGCTTCAGTGCACCTAAAGCGATAATCAGTGATAATGGCACACACTTTTGCAACAAGCCGTCTGAAAGACTTATGAAAAAGTACGGTGTCATTCACAAGGTTGGAACGACATATCACCCACAAACGAATGGGCAGGCTGAGTTGGCTAATTGTGAAATTAAGCACATACTAGATAAGACCATTAATCCCGACCGAAAAGATTGGTCCCTTCGATTAAACGATTCGCTATGGGCCTACCATACCGCATACAAGAACCCACTCGGAATGTCCCCATTCTTCTTTGTGTATGGTAAACCTTGTCATCTTCCCGTTGAGTTGGAGCACAAAGCGTATTGGGTAATAAAGAGGTTAAATTACAATATGGACAAAGTTGGTGAAGCTCGCAAGCTTTAACTAAATGAATTAGAGGAGATACGCAATGATGCGTATGAGAATGCCAAGATTTCAAAAGCCCGGATGAAACTATCACATGATAAGATTATTCGACGAAAAGAGTTTCAACCGGGACAAAAGGTACTCCTTTATAACTCCCGGCTTCATCTATTTTGGGTAAAGTGGGGTCTTGATGGACTGGTCCATTCGTTGTGAAGAGCGTATTGCCCAATGGAGCAGTAGAATTAGATGAGCCAAAAAGGGGGAGCGTGTTCAAAGTCAATGGACAATGCCTAAAGCTATATGTTGAGGCGTGCGTAGAAGAGATCAACACCATTTGGTTGTCGGACCGTTTATGGGGTAGAGTGAGCTTGAATTGAGAGGTCGTCACACCCCCGACGTGTATGGGATGAATTCTTGTGTATAGTAGCTGCAGGTAGGTTAGGATAGTGGAGTTCATAGGATCACATCATAAGAGGAGAGGAATTTGAGCACCAGCACGCTTTATGAGGTGAGAATTTTAGAGCCGTAATACTGAGGAGAGAGGTAATCATGTCACACAGGTGTCGGTTCGTAAGTAGGAGCAGCCAAAATTCGTAGGAGAAGAGAATACCATCCCATAGGTGGACTATACACATTCTGGGGATCGGATCGATCCGGTCCTGGGCACCTGAATTGGTCCGGTCTGGGAAAATCGAAATAAAAAAATACAGGCCAGAATCAATCCGGTCCTGGAGACCCAAATTGGTCCGGTGTCTGCAATTCTTTGCTTTCCATAGGTTCACCCCCCTTTCCCTCAATCCCTCCAATTCCCTCCATTTTTGTCCCCCCCCCCCCCCCAACACCCATTTTCCCTCCCAAATCCTTCCCCATTTTCCCTCCAAATTCTCCCCTACCCTCTCCCCTCACCAACTATAAATCCTACACCTTCCCCACCCCATTTCCTCCACCACTACTCACTCTCCTCCTCTCTTTCACTTATTTTGCCCAACGCTCTTACTCAATCCCATAACCATGTCCAACCAACCACCTCCCCCAAAATACAATTCCATCACAATTCTTGCCGCCGGCTACCGCTCCCATCAAGAACAACGGTGGTGTGAACGTTTCTTCGGCCAACCTCGCAAACTCCAAATAGAGCGCCAAGTCATTTGGAATGACATGCCTAATTCTGTCACCGCTCTTTTCATGGGGGTTGGTGTCGTTTCCTCAACGAACCTCATGACACGGTCTAGCCCAATGCGGTACGCACCTTCTATGGATCCCTTGTTCGCACCGACCACCACACGACTGAAGCTTACATTTGCAGCGTCTGCGTCCCTTTCTCTTTGGAACTTTTGTCCCAGAAGTTGGCTGCCAAAGATGGCCAACCGCACAGCAATACATATACCCAAACCCTCTCGCCCCGCTTGAAAAAGACGTGTGCATGTCTCTCATCGACCCTAATGCTAATTGGAATACCGAAACCTACCCCGTGGGCCAGCTAAGCGACAAAGCGCGCCTCACTTTCAAAATAGTGTGCGCCAATATTCTCCCCACGGGAAATCAATCGGAGATGCATCCGCATCAAGCCACCCTCGTCTACCACCTCTTCTACCACAACACCCCCATTAGCCTGGCTGCATGCATTTACAAGGATATATTCTTCGCCGTCATGAATAAAAAGGGCATTACCCCTCTCCCCTTTCCCCGGCTCATCATATCCATGTTAGCCGATGCCGACATTGCATCCCCGCAAGATTTCCCGTGCCTACCAACCCCTTTTGCATCCACCACCCGGACCAAATGGGAAAGACAACAAGCCCGCATCCAATCCCAAATGGCACAAGAGGCTAGTGATACCGAGGAGGAGGATAGTGATGAAGAGGCAAAACAGGGCGGGGACGAAGAGAGCAGCGACGAAGAGGAGGAGGACATTTAATGGGCGAGGGCGATGCAGATTATGACAGTGGTGACGATTCTGATTTTTCACCCGCCAATGCAGAAATTAGTCGGCGTCTTTCAGCAGTGGAAACTCGGTGTGATGGATTCCTCACACAATATCAATGGCATCAAGAGGCCTACCGAAGGGATACGAGCATGATGCATCGTCTATAAACTCACTTGTACGAGCTCAACTTCGGTACACCCCCTCCAAGCTTCTTCTATGACCCGTATGACCCCAGCGCTCCCAGATGCTCCAATCCGCCACCCCAGTGAAGCCTATTTCTATTGTGTGTTGTTTGTGTTTTGTTGGCTGTGTCATTAGTGGTTGTTTACAAATATTGGTTGTTTGATTTCCTTTCCGTTTGTAACACATGATGATCCGTTATATAAAATTCTGCATTTTTCATTTTTGTTCGCTTTATTTATTCGCACTTTTCATTCGCTTTCAGTTAGATTTTAGTCCTTTTTGCTTGAGGACAATAGAAAGTCTAAGTTAGGGGGGTCACAAGTGCATCTTTCTAAAACTTAACAAATTTTCAAAAATGCCCAAAAATTTCAAAAAAATCGTAAAATTTTGAAAAATCTAAAAATATTTTTCTTCAAAATAAATAAAAATTGGAATTCAAATTTTTCAAAAATATCATTAAAATTCCGTTTAAAGTCTCAAATTGTAAAAACATAATACACAAAGCCGAAATTGACCGAAGATGGAAATTGAGCGAACGTAGACGACTTAGCGAATAAATGTGGAGATTAACAACCCCGGTGAGATTCGAGCCTTTCATTATTGTGAATTTATAAATCAATCTGAGTTAATTGTTAACTCAAAGTTCGTTTTAGCGTTCTAATAAGTCGTCAAGGATCTCAAATCTTTCACTTTGACCAGTTATGGAAAATGTGTGTGATGTTGCCTTGAAAAACATGTCAAATAAATCTCTAAACTAAATTAGTCTCGAGATGCATATGGTAACGCAATTAGTATTTCAAATAATGAAGTAGGCCCTTATTTGACACCCAAAAATATTGGCCAGAAAGTAGCGAAAAATTGAGCCAAATAAGTTTTTCCCTTTCGTTTGACAACCCGAAAAACCCCAATTGGCTCGGAATTGCGAAAGTTCATAATCCCAAAAATTAAGTCCGGTAAGTGCATAAAAAGGGGCAAGAAAAGAATAGATATGCTCAACAAAAATAGCAGGAAAAGAAAGGCGTGGAAAATAGAAAAAAATAGAAAAAGAAAAGAAAAAAATAAATGAGCAAAAGTCCGGAAAAGCACTAACGGACATCATAAGAAAATTTTCCAATTCCAGGTTTTCCTACCATTCCCATTTTACCCAATACACCTTTAACCTGAAAAAGTCCTAACAGAGTCCAAATTGCGAAATTGGTTACTGCGTGGAAAGATAAAACACGAAAAGATAATAAAAGATATTATAAATATGAATTATAGGCAATGTTCCCATTTTCTTAAAACCGTAATCCGATGATGAGATCCATTTACCATAAAATTTTGTCTTTTTATTTGTGTGCGTGAACTTGGTTCCAATGCATTTACTCTTCTAAATCACGCGTACCGAGAGAAAATAGCCACCCTTCCGAGAGATTCGTTTGTGAGAGCATCCCGTGAGATTTTGAAATCAAAAAGAATTTTCTGATAAGTAACGTAAGGATCAATCAGTGGAAATCCGCGGCTAAATTTCTGGCTCCGCACACGCGCACTATGATTTGAGACTCTTGAACATGAATTGATGATGACTATTTTCTGGAAAATTTTGAGTTATACAATTTTTGCGCAATTTGAATTTTCTTTGAGTCGAATTTTGTGGGTATATTCGCTGCAAACCCTCACGAGACAAACCTCGTCCTACTAGGGTAACCTAGGGGTTTAAAGGCTTGTTTCATATGCTAAATGCAATCGCTTGCCCGCGAAAGAGGTATTATATCCCTTTTTTAGAGTTGGATCATGTTTTGATTCTTTTACATTGCTCGAGACGATCAAAGTTCTAAGTTGGGGGGGTTGAATAGGCATAAATTCTTCCAAATTTACCCCTTAATTTAGAGATTTTTATTACCTCGGACAACATAAAATGAATTAGTTTATCTCATATCTTTGCTAACAGTTTCGTCTAACAAGTATCCCGAGTTTCGTGTATTTCTTATTAATTTTACAGATATTTAATACATGAATGAAAGAAAGAAATCGAAAGAAGATAGAGGAAAGAAAGAGGACGAATCAAAAGGGAAAAAGCATAATTTCCACCAGGAATCCAATTGAGGACCCAAAATAAAAGTCAAAGATCTCGAGTTTATGAACGCGTAGGAAGAAACGGCGTCCCAATTCGAGTTTTGGAGAAGAAGTTATAAAGACCTGAAGATGTGAGATAATCAAGAGATTTTGAAGAGATATTCAAGAGAAACTGAATGCCAATCCGGACCAATATGGTATCCTAAAAAAACGGATCAGTCCGGCCCTCAAAATCACTGCATAAGAATACGTCGAGCGGACCAATCCGGTATCCCCAAAAAAGGATCAGTTCGGCCTTCAAAATTACTGCATAGCGACCTGTCTAGCAAACAAATCCAATTTATTTGAAAAACGGATCAATCCAGTTGTTACCCGGACCAGTCCGATGTGTCCTGATCGGATCGATCCGGGGTTCAAGATATGAGTTGATGTTCTTCTTGATAGAGTTATGTATGCTTCCAACTCTTGTAATTTTCGTAGGGTATAAATTTGAAATAACTCCCAGACATTGAGGAGGCTTCTAATCCATTTTATAGAAGCTTTGCACTTAGCTTAGAGGAGAAACAACAAGAAACCCTAGTTTTGATTCCAGTTTTGCAATTCAAAGTAATTTTATTCCAATTCTTGCTTTCATATTTGCAGTAGCTAATTTCGTAGTGAGTAATTTCATTCTTCTTCATCTTCAGTTTTTAGTAAAAATGTTTCTTTCATTCAACACATGTTTTCTTATAGTTTCAATATGACCGGCTAAGTTTTCAAGGGTCGGGGTGCATGAACCTCACCCGATGTAATTCATGATAGTGAAAATGGAAGTTGGAATTAAAATCTTAGGTGAATTGTATCGTATAATATTAGGTTAATATGATACTGCTTTAATTCAACATTTGCTTACATATTGTGCGATCTACGATCCCTCATATATGTAATACTTAGGAGTGTTAAAGATCGGGTTTTAATTCAACCTTTGCTTACATACTGTGCGGGCTACGATCCCTCGTATATGTAATACTTAGGAGCATTAAAAAGTCGGATTCATTTAAAGCTTTAATTATGAATCTAGTGTCTTACGAAGTGAATTACTAGGGTGTGGGGGTTTGTAACCCGACCTATCTTTCTCATTTCATAAGTAAAGTTTTATTTAAATTGTCATCAATCCTTTAGTAATTAGAGTAATTGCATTTCATTCATTCGTAATTTCATTAGTTAATCATTTTCATATTTGCATCTATCTATAGTCATTTCACGATCTAAATCACATTTCCCTTCTTTTTAGAATCAAAGTTAGGTTACCTTCGTCTTTCCAAAATCGTTATGACTTCGTTCATCCTGTTTCCCTGAGGATCGATACCCGACTTATCTAATTATTACTTGAGCGGCAAGCTTGTACTTGAGCCTAAATAGCACGCACTCTAGACATATTTATGGTCGCATCAGTGATCATTACGATTTGGGGGGGTCGGCTTTATTATACTTAGACCTCTCAATCTTCTTATAATTATTTTTAATTTTCTTTTTATTAAACTTAAGGAATTTTCTGGATTTCTTTGTAAACAAAGGCATATCATCCGAGTCGATATCAAACTCATCATTTGAAACCGATATTTCTTCCTTCTGGCCTTTTAAAACTATGCCCTTATCTTTCTTCTTCACACCATTGGAGGTAAACATGTCAAGTTCATAGATTTTTAAATCACCTACAAGCTCTTCAAGCTTTGTAAAGTTTAAAGTGCCTAAATAATTTAATACAACCACTTTAGGATTAAAACTATTGGGTAATGATCTCAAAATTTTCTTTATGACGCGGTTCCTGGGTATCATCTCTCCAAAATAAAAAGACCAATTCACAATATCGAACAATCTATCATAGAACTCATCAAAAGACTCACTCTCATTCATTTTAATGGTTATAAATTGAGTGGTGAGGTTTTGGAGTTTAGAAGCCTTAATGACACTAGTACCTTCGTGGGTCAGTTGAAGTATATCCCATGCCTCTTTAGACATTTCACACATCATAATCCAGCAAAACTCCTTCAGTGTGACCGCACTAAAAAGAGCATTTAAACCTTGAGAATTAAAGTTTGCTAACTTAAGCTCATCCTCACTCCATTTTTCTACAGGTCGGGGAACACGAACTTCTCATACTAGACACGTTGGTGAGGACCACCCTTTTGCAATCGATCGCCAAACCATCTCATCTAATGACTTAAGTGATGACCTCATACGCATTTTTTCGAAGCGTAGTTAGAACCATCAAAAACTGAAAACCTCAAAAATGACAAATTTTCCATATTCAAACCCAAAGGACCTAACATGGTAAATAAGTGTTCCTGCTCTGATACTACTTGTAAAAGGAAGATTTTCTTTAAATTAAATTAATAAGCTCTGATAACAATTCAAGTGTGTGATTTCTTAAATTATATGCTTTTATACCACTTGTTATAGTCGAAAAATACAAAATTTTAATTTTTAAAAGGATGGTTCACCTAATACTTCTAATAATTAATTTCATTCAAAAATTAAATTATCTTCTTCTAAATCGCAACTTTAATTCAAGTTCAAATATACACAAACCAAATAAAAACATGCTTAATTCAAGATTAACATGAATTTTGCCTAATTAACAACTTCAGCTTGAATTAAAGTAAACTAAAATTACTCAATTTAATTAAGCACTAATTAAATAACTTTATGTGGTTAAACTAAATTTTATCTTATTAGACCTAAGCATCCATCTAGATGAAATTGTAAGATAAAATAAACACAACCACAACGCCGCGATGAACGAGGAAAACCCACAACGAAAAAAACCTCGGATGGCCTAGCCATAAGTCCACTATGTACGGAATTACAAAAAGACACAATTGAATACTTACACAGCGACTCGACACTGTCGCAAGCCTTGATGCTCTTCGTTCCTTCCACCTTTGCTAGTGACAATGCATGAGTCCACCTACATCTCAGAGTCCACCGATGGGGCAATGCTACCGTCACGTACACGAAATCTACCGTATGAAAATCCACAATTTATAGAATCCTCTGCAAGAAACAATCTTTATGGGGTATAGAATAAAATCTAGTGCCAAAAATAATGATCTCAAACAAATATCAAGTTGAAACCTGGATTATACAAACAATTGGGTGAAAACATGTTTTTGTTTTCAAAATTTGGAAAGGTGTGTTTGATCTCAAAGGATGGTAAAAATCTTACAAAAATGTCAACTCCCGCACTACATAAATGGGTGGGAATGTAGTGGGAGGTTTAAAAAAACTGCTAAAAATGCCATTTTTCGCAAAAAAAAACTGCTATGTCGTTTGAAAGACATTCCAGGTTCATTTGAATGACAAATCGAACGAGAAGACAGCAAGTCCAAAAGTAAAGTCTCATTCGAACAACCTGGGAAACTCGTTCGAACGAGGTCGTTTAAAGGACAAATCAAAAAAGAAGACAACGAGTCCAAAAGTGAACCATGTTCGATATCTCGTTCGAATGACATTGAAATCTCATTTTAATGAGAAGATAAAGATATTTTAACGACCCTTGAAAAGCTAGATATTTTCGATACGAACGCTTGGCCTCTAGTTTCGTACTTTTTTTTTTTAATTAGTTAAGAATTTTCTACGAAAAGTTGTCTGAGACCAAAATATTTAGATAGTATGAATTCAAACAAAATTAACAAAAATTCTAACACCCAATAATAAATTTCTAATTCTCAACATAATATAAGCATTCATACCTGAGAGATCCTTGGACTGTTGATGACGAACATAGGGCACAAAACACGGCATAGGATGTGATCTTCTTAGACTTGGCCACAACGTCATCAACATTAATGTCATAGGCTTGAAAGGTCACAAATAACTTATATCCTATGACTTAAAGAGTTTTGTCCGAAATTAAGCCAACACATACAAATTGACTCAATTGGAAGTTTGTCCTTGCACCCCGTATTTTTGACCATTTTTAAATTACATGTATGCACTTAATTTAATTAAACTGAGAAATAAAGTGAGTTACATTAATATTAATTGATAAATAAAAAAATTAATATTTATGTGTAATTATATTTACTTATGGGATAAGTAAATTAAAACATGTTAAATTGTATTACGTCATAAGTGAGAAAAATCGACGGGTTCAACCGTATCTCATTCGGGATGTACGGATAGGGTCGTGTTGGAAATGAGATGAAAAGTTAATTTTATATGGTTATTTCGAGTGCGCTAATGATTCAAAATAGGTCAAGATAGTTAGAAATAGGTACCCATGGATTCTATTTAGGTCTCGGGGGCTTTATAGGCCAAAAGGAACCCGAGAAAGAGCATTCAGGCCATTTTACACCTAGGGGTTGACTTAATTTTGGGATTAATAGTCTTTACGCAAGGATACGTGAAGGAAGAAATAGACCTTGAAAAGTAAGAAACAAAGGCATCTTCTTCCTTACTTTTTTATTAAAAATGGATTGAAACTCCACAACTTATATAGAAGTAAATACCCCAGAAGGGCAATAATTAAGGAAGGTGAATGGTACGGGAAGCCATCCAACCATTCAAAAGACTGTAGTTTTGAGAGAGGAGAGAAAAAGAAATTGAAGAAAAGTGAGGAGAAAGTGATCCGAGAGGGAAATTGAATTATTCCGGGTTCAAGAACGTTACCAAAAGAAGAACTCAAAGAGAGGATCTCAGAATTCCTTCAATAATAAGGCAAGTATTTAACTTGCTATAATTCCTAGTGTATTTTTCAATGATTCATATAGAAATTTGGTGTTGCAAGACACACATTTTGGGTGGGATTAACATGAAAATCGAAGATTTTTAAAATGAAACCATAAAAAAATGAACTCGATTGTGTTTATATGTTATATATGAAGTGAATGGAATTATAAAGACATAATCCTGGATGATCTAAATCATAAAAGATGAAATATTAATTTAGGGTTTGAAACTATGCACAGTTCGTGATGTTAATCGATAATCTTATGAATTAGATGATTTTCAAGTTGATTCATATGTAAAAATCTGTGAAATTGTGTTTGGGATTAGTTTAGAATCCATATTAGGGGTTTGGGTGAAGATTGGAACTCCTAGGGTTGATAGGAAAGAGAAGAAACCCATCAAAAGGTTTTCAAGGCAACCCAGCAAACCAAATCGATTCTCTAGGGGGAGCAAACCCGTTCGCTCACCAAATCGATTTGGCCTCCCTTAACTTTCTGGATTTTCGTGAATCATTTGGGGCTCAATTTGGTTTACAGGGTCCGGACAATGAAATTGAGATCTGGAAACAATAAGGGAAAGTTAGGAAGTACCTTAGGTTATACGAGAGTAAGTTTCGGGTGTGAAATTAAGGATTCACTAGGTATAAAGTACTCAGATATCGATTATGAAATCAGATTCGGATATCGAGAAATATTAGGCTAAGTGTTAAGGTAGAATAACATGGTATCCAAAAATGTGAAATTAGAGAATTAATATAAGTAAGTGAATACTTTATAAAAATCAAGAAGTTGGGATAGACTCGGGGTTTTTTAGGCTAGTGATACGAGAGACTTTAAGCACATTAGCTAATTTTCTATATGTATATGTATTGAGTGAAATACTATATAAATACATTTGTGTTTGATTGAATTATGTGTGAACCTACCTACAATAGGGATGCTATCGTTGGAGATTGCACGTAGTGGGTCGTCCAACCTGGCGTGACCGACAGGTGTTGGGTCGTTTCCCCAGGTCATAAGACTATTGCATGACCATTGTATGTGATTTTAGAGTCTGGTGGGGTAATGTGGTATGGTTATGACCCGTAGATGTATGTCTATGACCGCCTCCAAACTATGTGTTTATGATTTAGGATCGGTGGTGAGATTCCCACTCGGTGGCCCAAAAGTGATATGTGATGTACTTAGAGCCTGATAGCAAACTACGAAATGCATTCGGGAGGACAGCTCAGGAATGCTATGTATATACGTATAAAAGAGGTTTATATGTATATGTGAACTTAATGAATGTGTGAACGTTAAATAATAACTAGTGCAAGTTATGTTGACTATATAACGGCACGAGTCAAATTAAGAATTACAATGATATTGCTTACATCATAACCAAGTAACAAACAAGGTTATTCATAGTGCACATAGGACTAATGATAGCGTATTGAACTATGAGAAGAATAACTAGACTAGTTAGGTGCGGTAGCATAACTACGAAGTTAAAATATATGTGTTAGGTGCACTCTATAGATGATATGCGAGAATAATCTCATGCGAGTGTGACACAAGATGAACATGAATAATTTTGTTGCATTTTCATTATTGAATTTTAAATATTTTCAAAAATATTTTGGGGGTTGACCCGTATAAAAAAAAATCAAAACCTTTTAGGTGTTCAGCTACAGGGATGCCAGGGTTAAAGCGTTCTTACAGTCAGACGATGTTGCAACAGTTGTGGATGCCTGGAGGCTTTGCGTAGGCACTTGTATCATTTCTATCTAGCTAGGATATTACTCTAGTATTTCATTTTGGGCATGTTTCCCACAGTCAGACTGTTACATTTTAGGCTTTGTTATTTTATTTCATTTAATAGTTGGATGATTGTACGTGGATTTTATCGAAAGTTATTCAGTTACACTATTTATTTATGTCATCGGCACTCATTATTATGTCATGGTGGTGAATAATTATATTTATGATTGATTGTTTAATTAAGAAGGATAATAAGTTTATATAATTTGATATCGGTCTTAATAGGTTATTAGTGACTAAATGGATTTTGGACAGTGATGATAAGAATGAACTAGATTGAGATTACTATTTTATTTTAGTAGCGGACTGCACACTCGTTATTATAATAAGAGGGGTGTCACTTATGGTATAAAGCATTGGGTTCTAATGTCCTTAGGATCTGTGCGACTTCATTGCATTTCCAGGGTAGCGTCCTTTAATACAGAGCCCTATGATTAGGACTGTTGTATTCATAATTAGGTATTTACGATCTTCTACTTTATTAATATATTTTACTTATGAAATCTTATAAATTCGGTTTTATTTTATATGCCAAACAGGAGAGGATGATCAGCTAGGGATGCTAGGAGGACCACAGGAGGAGAGGCTCAGTCGAAGCCACAGGTGGCTAGGAGACGATAACAACGACTGAGGTCGCCACGATCATTGCACAGACATTTAATGCCACAATAATCGCTATGGCATAGCAGGTTCCCCAGGACCAACCACAGCAGCCAGTGGCACCAGTCATCTAGGCCCACCCAAGACCATTGGTGTGGGAGAGAGTTAGAAAGGCCTTTTAGAAAGTCCATCTGCCATTGCTGCTAGGAAATGGAAGAAGAATATCCATCAACATCTCTATATGATTGAGTGCAGCAATACTCAAAAATAGATTTTATCTACTTTTAAGCTGGTGAGAGCGGCGTTGCAGTGGTGGGAGTTAGACACCCCATCTGAGGAGAGGAATACCATGATTATCGAAGAGTTTTGGGTGCGGTTCGATCGCAAGTTCTTTCAATCTTCTATTCAGACAGAGATGCGATGGAAATTTCTAAACTTATCACAGGAGCGCTAGACCGTAGCTGAATATGAGGAAGAATTCACCCATTTGACGAACTTCATGCCAGACGAGGAGAATACGAAGGAGAAAAAGATGGTGAAGTTTACTAAGCGACTCTCCTATAGGATTCGATAACATCTGTTGGGTAATCCGTAATTGAAGACTTATATAGATGTCGTCAATGATGCAATTCTACACTGTCAGGATCACCGCTTCCATCTAAAGGGAGCAAAGAGTGTTGGGGAGTCTATCCAGCAAGGTAAGATTGGAAGTAATGGTACTAGTGGGGCACCATGGTATTAGCAAAGCAAACATCATGAAATGAATACCTAGTACTGGAATCTAGCTAAGATATTTAGATCAAAGGCATTCCAACCAGGGGACGGTCCATTAAGACAGAGCCATCAAGGCCAGCAGTGTGTTCCTCAGCAAACAATGAGGGTGGCCATCAGTGTAGAGGCCACTAGGGTCATCGAATAGGGTTGTCCCAACATATCCAGCAAGGTTAGAGACAGGGGGATTTCATGGGTAGATGTTTTATTTATGGGGAGTAGGGATATATACGATAAGCTTATCCACAACGAACCAGAGGACAGCAGCAGGGTGCCCAGTAGGGACCATAGGTTCCATTACTGTCTGCAGCACCACCAGTTCCAGCAGTTCCACCTCAGCAGAGACAGTTACAGTATGAACATGTCTATAAAGTCCAAAATGTTGTGATTCCACAGGCGCCACCAATGATATAAGGTATATTTCTTATCCACGGGAATATGGGTCGAGTTTTATTTGACACGAGTGCATCACATTTATTTATTTCCACTAGATTTGCATGAGTGGTCATTATATTAAAGAAAATCGATAGTATTATTGTGTGTGTGAATTCACCGTTGGGTAAGAATGCCCCTATCCATTTTGTTTGTAGATGAGTGGGTATATATGTAGGGTGATTATGCTTGATCGTTGATTTATTCTCAGCATGGACATGTTGGCAGGTTATAGAGAAATGGTGGATTGTTTTAATATGACCGTCGTGTTCGCCATTCCAGAGCAGGAGATATTTTTGGTCGTGATGCCTCTTCTCAAGGGAGGGTCGAGTATGCACCTTTATTATATTAAGGAGGAGACCTCGCAGGATGTTGTTATATTATTAGATTCGATCCCAGTGGTGAGGGAGTTTTTGGATGTTTTTTTACAGATACCGGGTTTACCATCGAGCCGAGAGATAAAGTTTGTTATTGATTTAGCGTCGGGGACTAGACCAATAGAACGTGCGGCCTATCACATAGCTTTAGTGGAGATACGAAATTTAAGAGACCAAATTCAGCAGCTCTTGGGGTAGGACTTTTTTTATCGGAGTATATCATCATGGGGTTGTTCCATATTATTTTTGAATAAGAGGGGTGGATCTCTGAGATTACGTGTTGACTACAGAGAGTTGAACAAGGCCACGATCCGAAACAAATATCCTTTGCCTTGTGTCGATGACCTATTCGACCAATTAAGAGGAGCAGCTTACTTCTCGAAGATTGACTTGAGGTCGGGTACCATCAGCTACGTATCATGGAGCAGGATGTCCTTAAGATCGCATTCCTGATGAGGTATGGGTTGTATGATTTTAGGGTTATGCCATTTAGGCTAACCAATGCACTAGTTGTATTCATAGATCTTATGAATAGGGTGTTCAGTGACTTCTTAGACCAGTTCATTATCGTTTTCATAGATGATATTTTTATATTCTCAGACTGAGGGAGATCATGCGAAGCACTTGCGTATAGTCCTCTAAACTTTACGAGACCATCAATTATACGCTAAGTTCAATAAATGTGAGTTCTAGTTACTAAAATTACAGTTAATGGGTCATAATGTGTAAAACAAAGGCATTTCAGTGGACCCGAGTAAGGTAGAAGTGGTTAGGGAGTGATGTCAACCCACGACCCCGACAGTGATTTGCAACTTTTTGGGTTTGGTTGGTTACTATTGTGACACCCCGCCTAATTAAACCGTGGGTGATCAAGCCTTAATTTAATTTAAACAGGTTTCTTAAATGGTTCATTCTTAGCATCACTGTCGAAAACTTTTTAAGTTACTAACCACCTAAGTGAAATTAAGCTAGTGCCAAATTTTACCTTCCTTAAGCAGAATAAACGACCCATACAAAACGATACAATTTTGGCAGTACTAAAATAATTCGAATAAATAACTGAATACAAATACAGTCTTGCCGAAAACCACGGCAAGAAAACCAACTCAAAATCCAAAATCAGAATAACTGTAAAAGTAAACATTGGGAAACATGTCCCAACTAAGAATGCAAAAACTGAGATCTTGCATTAGAATTGAAAAAGAGAAAGCGTCTAAACAATTCCAGCAACATCCACACGTGCTGCAGCTCCCAAATCCTTGGAATGAAATCATGCTGGGTGTCCCTGTGGCTGGGCACCTAAAAGGTTTTAAAAATTTTACATAGCAAGAGTTAGTACTCAAAACATTTAAAAATATTTTGCAAGCAGTTATCACAATCGAGTTATTGATTACACATATTAAGATTTCGCACGCTCCCTTGAGCTTCCTCACCTCTCTTCTATAATGCATGTCTAACGAGGGTATTTAGTTCACCTAGTTGTACTACCCCAGTTAACTAGATCAGAAAATCCCCTTGCATGTACCCCCTCACTAGGTCCCATAACCTACTCGCAGTTATTTTAATAATTCCATATTTCATATGTTATAAACGTAGATAACTTACTTACTTCTTGTTATCCTTATTCTTATAATAATTATATCACACTACTTAATTATTACTAAGATATTTTCCATCCATATCACTATCTACTATCTTAAGTCAGTAGATTATACATATGGAATACATTTTATCACGCAACATGTATTAAATATTAGTTATCAATAACATATCCTTTTTACACACACATAAAGGACTCTTGGTTCGGAATGATTCATCGACCCCAAGTGAGAGTTGGTTTGGAATCATCCATCGACCCCAACTATTTATATATATATACACATATTCTGGTTCGGGATTCTTTCATCGCGACACCAGTTTAAGGTTTGGTTCGGCATTTTATATCGACCCCAAACATATAATAACTTTATGTTAGTTCGGAATATCTCATCGACCCTAACATAATTAATTTAGGTAAAATTCTCTTAACCCAAAATTTCATATAATTTAGTAGGTACACACCCGACCTACCAAATCAGGCCTGTAAGTAATATATTCCACTTATATTCACCGTACTCATTAATTTACAATTTATTTCACTATCGCATTTATTCGAGTATTCACGCAACTCTAAGGGTCCTAGTTACCCCTCCCTTGATTCAGTAGTTAAGTTATCTTTAACCTACTGGTATTTTTCCGGAATTGACTCTCACTCTTTCCGTAACTAAATTCTCACATTCTCAACATACGACTCAATCGATTATCTTCCCGTCGGTCCATTTCTCCAATTTTCACACTCAATCATTTATGAAGAAATCTAGCGGTACACCTACTGGTATTTTCTTAGTCTCCTCATAGGTAAAATATCATCACTAAGGTTCCCATTAAGTAGCGGTATTTGAATAGAAATTTATTCACAAATTTTTTTAAAGTACATCCAGGGTTGATCGATCGATGGGATATGGTCGATCGATTGACTGCTCGATCGATCGACATTCAATGGTCGATCGATCGATCAAGCAGTAACAGACCCAGATCGTCTTCTTCATGCGAGTTTCACTATTTTTGTTTATCTATCTCCCATGATAATTCAGTATACTTGGAACTAACAATTTCTAATCATTCCTACATATTCTGGGGTGATTACTAACGATTTAAAACAACAAAATCATAATAAATTTCGTTCAAATTAACTAAAAATCTTCTTATCATTCAAGAACCCTAAAAATACAATCTTTCCATCTTTTCATCATAAGTTCAGATTTTTAGTTCGATTTAATCATCAAATCTTCTATGATATCAGAATATTTGGAGATCAAAAATGTTCTACATGAAATCCCTATCAATCATGAATCATAATCAAGTGTTTACTCCCAAACATCTCATAAAAACCATGTTCTTCATAAAGCTTATATATGGGTATTATAACTCAATTTATTTTGCAAATAACCACTTGCCTTATGCTTTGTAGGGTTTGATTTCGTGGTTGTTGTTGATGATTGATGATTTTTATCCTTCAATCCTCCTTCCCAACAAGTTGGTAGTGAAATCTCCTTTGAATTCTCCCTACTTCCTTCTTTTGCCTTAGGAAATTATTTCTCTCTTCTCTCTAACGGCTATGGTGTATTTCCTTCCTCTCTAACCCTAGCCTCTAACTCTTATAATCTGATTTAGGGTTCCAAAATTCGTAGGTCTCCTAACCCTTAAATGCAAAGAGACCAAAATGCCCTCGAATGGTCCCGATTTAGCCCAAAAATGATCCGGCACTCAACTAGTACCTCCGGGTACACTTTTTTGACTAATTCGGCCATTTCGGAATCATTTGTGGACTCTAAATTATCTTTTGAGTCTCTTAAAATATGTTTCTCATCTCACCTTCAATTTTTGTCAACGTGCGACACTCGGTCGAGATAATTCAGGTACGTCCATGTAAATCGATGGGCCGTACATATCAACATTCAAAATTTACTACTCACATTTAGTAAATTTCTAATCGTCATATTAATCAGTGTCTAACTTTTTATCAACATTACATCACATTAAATTACTCTACTCACGTAATTTAATTTAACACGTATCACATTAAATTACTCTACTCACGTAATTTAAATAAAACGTATTTTATCACATTAAATTACTCTACTCACGTAATTTAAATAATAATGTATTTTCCTAACTATGAAGAATTACAGGGTATTACATAATTTTCCTCTTACAAAAGGAATTTCGTCCTCGAAATTAGAAAATACCTGCGGTGAATAATTCTAGATATTGTTCTCGCATATCCTCTTCCCATTCCCAAGTAGACTCGTCCATATTGTGATGTCCCCACTGTACTTGCACTAAGGGTACCACCTTGGATCGTAGTTTGCGCTCACTATAATCCAGAATAGCCACGGGTCTTTCTTCATACAAGACATCTGGCTGCAAATCGATCTCCTCCAGTGGGATGTGCCAGAAGGCTCTCTCACATCTCTTGTATTTCTTCAGGGACGCCACATGGAATACATCGTGTATTCATTGAAGATGCTCAGGGAGTCCCAATCTGTAAGCTACCTGTCCCACCCTCTCAATGATAGGGAACGGCCCCACATATCTCGGTGCTAACTTCCCTTTCTTGCCAAACCGCATAATCCCTTTCATAGGAGATACCCGAATTAACACTTGGTCACCCACATCCAGTTCCACGTGTCTCCTACCGGTGTCAGCATAACTCTTCTGCCTATCCTAAGCTATTCGAATACGTCCTCGAATCAACTCTATTTTGGAGGAATTCTCCTGTATCATATCTGGCCCCAATAGCTTATTATCCCCCACCTCTAACCAATAGGCGGGCGAACGACAAAGCCTCCCATAAAGTGCCTCGAACGGAGCCATACCGATAGTGAATTGGTAAGAGTTATTATATGAAAACTCTACCAAATGAAGATATAGCTCCCATCCTCCCCCAAAATCTAGGACACACATCCTCAACATATCCTCCAACATTTGGTTTACCCTTTCAGTCTGACCTGTCCATCTGTGGGTGGTACGCCGTACTCAAACGTAAGTCGGTGCTCATGGCCTCCTAAAAGCTTTGTCAGAAGTGTCACACAAATATTTTGTCTCTGTTAGACATAATATTAATAGGAACTCCGTGCAGCTTAACGATCTCTGAAATGAATAGCTGCGCGTACCGCATCGTATCATAATCCGTACGAACCGACAAGAAATGAGCTACCGTAGTCAACCAATCCACTATCACCCATATGGAGTCGTGACCCTTATGTGATGTTGATAACCCAGTAATAAAATCCATCGAGATACTCTCCCACTTCTACACGGGAATCTCCAGTGGTTGTAGCATTCCTGAAGGTCTCTGATGGTCGACTTTTACAAGCTGACATGTAACACACTTTGAGACAAATTCTGCAATGTCTCGTTTCATACCTGACCACCAATATAGTCGTCGCATATCCTGGTAAATTTTATCCCCACCTGGATGTACCAAAAATTTTGACCCGTGTGACTCCGTCATTACGGCATGCCTCAAATCATCATCTTCGGGTACTATCAGCCTACCATTAAATCGTAGTCCACCCTCTGAGCTGATGGAGTAGGATTCTGCCCCCTCAGCCAGTAACTGTCATACTCTGTCCTAAAAAAATGGGTCCTCGGCCTGTGCCCTCACTCCCCGCATAACATTCTCGGGAGTGATAGCTAAAATTACCATGTATGCTCTAGCTATCTCATCCTTGTGTCGAAGTTCACTCCACTTTCCCGTCCAAATTTCTGACAACTCTCCGGTAGGACTTCTTCTTAACGCATCTGCCACCACATTAGCCTTACCTGGATGATACTGTATATCAAATCGGTAATCCTTCACGAATTCAAGCCACCTCCTTTGCCTCATATTTAGATCCTTGTGAAGTGACTTATGATCCGTGAATAGAGTGAACTGCTCGCCCAGAAGATAGTGTCTCCATATCCTCAATGAAAAAATGACCGCTGCCAACTCGAGGTCATGGGTGGGGTAATTCTTCTCATGTGGCTTAAGCTTTCGGGAAGCATAAGCTATATCTTTCTCTTCCTGCTGTAACACACCCCCAAGCCCCTGTAAGGATGCGTCAGTATAGACTCGGTACTCCATTCCGCTCCTAGGCAAGGCAAGAACGGGTTCTAATGCCAACTTGCCCTTTATCTCACCAAACGCTAACTGACAACAGTCACTCCATACGAAGGGAACTCCCTTCCGAGTTAATTTCGTCAAAGGTTCGGTAATTTTTTAGAACCCCTTGATGAAGTGACGATAATAGTCTGCCAACCCCAAGAAACTGCGAATTTCGGTCGGTGTCATGGGGTGTCCCCACTCCCTCACCGCCGATACCTTACTTGGGTCAACAGCAATGCCTCTGCTTGATACAACGTGGCCTAGGAACTGAACCTCCCGAAGCCAAAATCCACTCTTCTCAAATTTGGCGTACAACTGATGGTCCCGTAATGTCTGTAGAACCATTCGTAAATGTTCAGTGTGTTCCTCCTCCTTTCGAGAGTAAATTAGAATGTCGTCTATGAATACAATCACAAACTGATCCAAAAACTCCCTGAATACCCTGTTCATGAGATCCATGAATACTGCAGGTGCATTAGTGAGTCCAAACTACATTACCCTGAACTCGTATGACCCGTACCGCGATAGGAAAGCAGTCTTAGGTACATCCTCTTCACGAATGCGCAATTGGTGGTAACCCGACCTCAAATCGATCTTTGAGAAGTACGCAGCCCCTCTCAACTGATCAAAAAAGTCGTCAATGTTCGGTAACGGATACTTATTACGTATCGTCACTTTGTTCAGCTCCCTGTAATCTACACACAGACAAAGTGAACCATCCCTTTTCTTTACAAATAACACCGGCGCACCCCATGGCGATGTACTCCATCGAATGAAGCCCTATCCTAAGAGTGGATGAATCTGTTCCCTCAGCTCTCGCATCTCCGAAGGATCCATGCGATACGGTGCTCTGGCAATCGGTCTCGTCCCCGGCGCTAGGTCAATAATGAACTTTATCTCCCTGCTGGGTGGTAACCCCGGTATCTCTTGAAAGACTTCCTCGAAATCCCTCACAACTGGGATTGAGTCCAGAGGAACAACAACCCCGTGTGAGGTCTCCTCCTCAATATAATATAAATGAGTGCGCGATCCCCCCTCGGGGAGTGGCATTGCCACAAGGAACATCTCTTGTACCGGGATGGAAAACACGATAGTCCTCTCGTAGCAATCTACCATTGCCCTATAACGCGCCAACCAATCCATGCCTAGGATGACATCATAACCCTCCATATCCAGCACTAGGAGGTCCGTCACTAGACTCAATCTCCCATCCGTAATGTCCACACCCTTACAAATCGAATGTATAAGGGACCCACTACCCATCGGTGACTCCACGCACATAAGATGAGTGTCAGCTGTCGTTAAGAGGCCGGCTTCCCGTAAATCTAGTGGCAATAAACGAATGCGTCGCTCCCATGTCAAACAAAATACTACCCTCAAGTCCATGAACAGGAAACATACCCGCGACTATCGGCGATGCTGGAGATGCTGGCTGAAATGGAATGTCACGGACGCTAAACACACGTCCGTAGTGCATCTGGCCTGGTTGCGGGGTCTGTGCTGCTGCTGGGGATAACGGAGCATGATGCCCCTGTTAGGCAACCTGTTGTTGTGCCCTATCTTACTGTGGACAATTTCTACTCTAGTGACCCTTCTGGCTGTAACAACCCAGGCTTTTGAGCGACTATTTTATCTTATTTTTCCCGATGGGCAAATTCTATAAAATAGGGGAAGTTGGAGTAAATATTGTTTCCCGTGATATTAAGGGATAATATTTACTATAATTTGTCTATTTACCGTATGAGAAGGTAAATGGCATTATATTGTGATATATTGCGTCGTTATATGTAAAACGATAGTTATGATTGTGGTATAATTAATGAAATAAAATAAAATTGGGACATAAAAATAGTTCACATTTTCCCGAATGCCAAAATAGGGGGTGCGGTTGTTTTTAGAATGGTCGAGATAGTCGGAATAAGTGCCAAGTTGTATTTTGGAGTTTCGGGCACTTTTAACGCGTTATGACTCAATTAAGTAGATGCGAGTCATTTTAATGGTGTATTAGCAATTAAAAGAGGGAAATTACGTTTTAAGACCCGTTTAAGTTCCCCCCATCCCTTTTCTTTCTTCATTTGTGAGAAAATCCAAAGGAGAGAGAGAAGAGAGAGTTGGGAGAAAATGGAGAAAAGAGAGAGAATGAAGATTTGGGCCGGATTTTCGTTGCTACCGGAGGTGGATCAGAGACTACGAACCTCGAGGCAAGTTTCTTACTTGCTAGATGTGATTTAATGTGATAAATTGCATGTGTAGTTAAGTTTTGGAGATTTAAACCCTAAATGGGTATTTGTTGATTTTGATGATTAAACCCTTAAATCTTAGTTTTAATTTGATTTGAGGATAAATTATTAGTTATTAATGGTGTAGAAATGATTTGGGAGAATTAGATGATGTTGATGTTGGATAAAATCAAAGATTTGAGGTTTGGGGATTTTAGGGTTCACACAACCCGTAGCCCAAACTGGGCAAAATTTCAGGACCGAATCGATTCGGCCCTGGGGCGAATCGATTCGGATAAGGGGTAGGCTACAGGTCTGGCAGACCGAATCGATTCGAATAATTACAGAAAGTCAGTTTTTCTCATCGAATCAATTCGGCTGTTTAACGAATCGATTCGCAAGGGCGAATCGATTCGGTTCCCCTGTTTTTTATGGGATTTTTCCTAGTTTGATTTTTAACCCTTTTTCTTTTAGCTCCAAGACTTAGGGACCTTTCTTTGGGGTTTAATGGGGTGTCCTAGAGAGTGGTTTTGGGTAGACTAATGCCCTAGGATTTAATGGGATGTTTAGTCTTACCCGAGGGCTAGTTTGCGTAGGTTGATATCAGAATGAAATAGGAGATTAACCGAAAGATTTATTGAAGATAAAATATCAATGTTGAGACATTTGAGAGACACTCCTTGAGGGAGATTCATTTTAAATCGTTTATGATATTATATTAAAGTCTTGGGGACTAGTTGAGGTTAATGTCACTTCGGGTCTTAAGTCATTAATAAAATATGACTCTAAGAATAAGAAATGTACATTATTAAATGTTGTACTGATAAATAAGTACAAATGATTTTGAGAATGTAAAAATGGATGTTTTCAAATGAAAAGGAAGATAACTTTTATAAATGTTAAAAGGTATGGATACACACCCTCTCTAAATCGCTATCTTAATGGAAGTTCGCGCGTTACGGTGATGCCCCCTGACAAATTAACGCAGGGTGGATATAGTCCCTAGGCCATGTGAGCGCTTGTGATTGTATATTTTTCTGCGATGGGTAGGAGATTCTAGGTGTGGTCTTGACTATCTCGCAGGCACATGGCCGCTTCCCGACGATTGGTAGGATCCCAGGTTGTCTAAATAACAGGCCCTGGAAGATGATAGCCATTTAGGGGCGCGCACAGTGGAGAAACCCAGACGAGCGGTCTTAGAATTGTTATATATATATATGTAATTATAACTATTCTAAATCAAGTTGGACTTGATGTATATGGGTGCCATAAAGAGCACAATGAAATGCCACAAAGAGCACGATGAAAATACCACAAAGAGCATATGATGATGATTATATTCCTGATAAGGAAGATATTTTTACAAAATGTATAATTGAGAGGAAATGCCACAAAGAGCATAAAACTATGTTTTGATTTCCTGATAAGGAATGCAACTATGAAATGAAATTGTATACGATGAAATTGATTGGTAAACATTTGATAAAATGTTGTACCATTTATATATATTCCTAAAGAATAAATGGAAATTTTGTTTTGATGGTGAATGGATACAATTATGTAACCTTGAGTAGTTGTAGATGAGACCTCTTATATATATAAATACATATAATATTGTGCTAAGGGTCTAATATATCTCGACGATCAACCTTGCCTAGTAGTAGTGTATCGGGGGGGTTCCTTGTTTGGATTTCGCTCTGCGAGACACCCCACGCACGAATAAGGACATAGTGTTGTGACTGGGGATAAGTTAGCCTTTAGTACTTAGATTAATTAGTACAGGGTCTAATGTATCTCGACGATCAACCTTGCCTAGTAGTAGTGTATCGGGGGGGTTCCTTGTTTGGATTTCGCTCTGCGAGACACCCCACGCACGAATAAGGGCATAGTGTTGAGACTGGAGAGAAGTTAGCCTTTTGTTCTTTGTCTAGGTTGCTTTTAGATTGAGAGGTGAGAAATATTATTGTTATATGCGAGAGAATTACGCACTTGTCATGCATTTTAGTCACATAGGAATCATATCAAACCGGGCCCTGACCCGTATCTATATGTCTTTGTTTTTGCACATACTACTGCCGTTACAGGTGCTCTACCGCATGGACACCCATATTTACATTTCCATTTCGGTTGTCATGGAGCTACAGCATATTGCGGATATTGTAGGTTATTGGTATTATACGCTTCTTTCCATTTTACTTTAGTTAAGTTCAGTTTATTTATTCGAGCGTGTTTGCCCAAGCGTTGCACTCATTTACTATATTGTAAATATTGAAATGTAATACTCAGTGTAAATATTTGTATTAGTCTGTGCACCGACAGTTTATTCGGTGATTATTTATAAAATTGTCATTCTTCATCATCGATTTTTGATATCCACCGTTTTCGTAAATGGGATTGTCTGAGTGTTTTTTTTATTTACAAAATTTTCTTTTATTGACAATCCGTTTTCTAAAATGAATGGTGGTTATCTCTTACTATTACTTTAATCGACAGTGATGCTGAGAATGGACCATCTATGATTCCTGTTATTATTAAAGTATTGGGCTGGCCACCTATTATTTTAGTTGGCGGGTTGTCACACTGGCCACAAGTGAAACACTGACCCTAAAACTGCTTCTGACCTTGGCCCTGTTGGCCCTGACGTTGGCCCTGTCGAACTTGGCCTTGTTTTCCTTTCTCAAATGTCTCTCTGACTCACTGCCAAGTAAATGGCCCTACTGGGGCCTGAACTACTAGTGCTACGGGAGGAGGTACTTGGGGCTGAGGAAAATGGGAAGCCATGGCCCTCATTGCTGTCTCGACTGCCTGAGCCACTATCACTGCAACCTGAGTAGTGGAAATTAACTCAAGTGGTGGTGGTGGTAGCGGCACCGGTGGCTCCTGATGAGCCTCCCACACCTCATCTTTGGCTTCAGCCCTCTCCGCTCGATGCATCCTCGGTGGCCTATGAAATAAGATCAAATTGTATATGTACACAGTTTATAAAAAAATTTAAGAGCAGATGTACGATAACGCAAAAGAGGATATTGAATCAACAGTCCTAATAGTAGGGCTCTAATACAACCAAACGTTACGCTAAAACGCAGTAAGCCATACAGATCCTATGGATACTAGAACCTGATGCTCTGATACCATCTGTGATACCCCGCCTAATTAAACCTTGGGTGATCAAGCCTTAATTTAATTTAAATAGGTTTCTTAAATGGTTCATTCTTAGCATCACTGTCGAAAACTTTTTAAGTTACTAACCACCTAAGTGAAATTAAGCTAGAGCCAAATTTTATCTTCCTTAAGAAGAATAAACGACCCATACAAAACGATACAATTTCAGCAGTACAAAAACAATTCGAATAAATAACTGAATACAAATACAGTCTTGCCGAAAACCAGGGCCAGAAAATCAACTCAACATCCAAAATTAGAATAACTGTAAAATTAAAGATTGGACAACATGTCCCAACTAAGAATGCTAAAACTGAGATCTTGCACTAGAATTGAAAAAAAGAAAGCGTCTAAACAATTCCTGCAACATCCACACGTGCTGCAGCTCCCAAATCCCTGGAATGAAATCATGCCGGGTGTCCCTGGGGCTAGGCACCTAAAAGGTTTTAAAAAATTTACATAGCAAGAGTTAGTACTCAAAACATTTAAAAATATTTTTCAAGTAGTTATCACAATTGAGTTATTGATTACACATATTAAGATTTCGCACGCTCCCTTGAGATTCCTCACCTCTCTTCTATAGTGCATGTCTAACGAGGGTATTTAGTTCACCTAGTTGTACTACCCCAGATAACTAGATCAGAATATCCCCCTGCATATACCCCCTCACTAAGTCCCATAACCTACTCGCGGTTATTTTAATAATTCCATATTTCATATGTTATAAACGTAGATAACTTACTTACTTCTTGTTATTCTTATTCTTATAATAATTACATCACACTACTTAAATATTACTAAGATATTTTCCATCCATCTCACTATCTACTATCCTAAGTCAGTAGATTATACATATGGAATACATTTTATCACGCAACATGTATTAAATATTAGTTATCACTAACATATCTTTTTTGCACACACATAAAGGACTCTTGGTTCGGAACGATTCATCGACCCCAAGTGAGAGTTGGTTCGGAATCATCCATCGACCCCAACTATTTAAATATATATACACATATTTTTGTTCGGGACTCTTTCATCGCGACACCTGTTTGAGGTTTGGTTCGGCATTTTACATCGACCCCAAACATATAATAACTTTATGTTAGTTCGTAATATCTCAAAGACCCTAACATAATTAATTTAGGTAAAATTCTCTTAACCCAAAATTTCAAATAATTTAGTAGGTACACACCCGACCTACCAAATCAGGCCTGTACGTAATATATTTCACTTATATTCACCGTACTCATTAATTTACAATTTATTTCGCTATCGCATTTATACGAGTATTCATGCAACTCTAAGGGTCCTAGTTACCCCTCCCTTGATTCAATAGTTAAGTTATCTTTAACCTACTGGTATTTTTCTGGAATTGACTCTCACTCTTTCCGTAACTAAATCCTCACATTCTCGACATACGACTCAATCGATTATCTTCCCATCGGTCCATTTCTCCAATTTTCACACTCAATCATTTATGAATAAATCTAACGGTACACCCACTAGTATTTACTTAGTCTCCTCATAGGTAAAATATCATCACTAAGGTTCCCATTAAGTGGCGGTATTTGAATAGAAATTTATTCACAAATTTTTCTAAAGTGTAGCCAGGGTCGATCGATCGATAGGATATGGTCGATCGATCGACTGCTCGATCGATCGACATTCAAGGGTCGATCGATCGATCAAGAAGTGACAGACCCAGATCGTCTTCTTCATGCGGGTTTCACCATTTTTGTTTATCTATCTCCCATGATAATTCACTATACATGCAACTAACAATTTCTAATCATTCCTACATATTCTGGGATGATTACTAACGATTCAAAACAACAAAATCATTATAAATTTCGTCCAAATCAACTAAAAATCATCTTATCATTCAAGAACCCTAAAAATACAATCTTTCCATCTTTTCATCATAAGTTCAGATTTTTAGTTCGATTTAATCAAGTCTTCTATGATATCAGAATATTTGGAGATCAAAAACGTTCTACATGAAATCCCCATCAATCATGAATCATAATCAAGTGTTTACTCCCAAAAATCTCATAAAAACCATGTTCTTCATAAAGCTTATATATCGGTATTATAACTCAATTTATTTTGCAAATAACCACTTGCCTTATGCTATGTAGGGTCTAATTTCGTGGTTGTTGTTGATGATTGATGATTTTTATCCTTCAATCCTCCTTCCCAACAAGTTGGTAGTGAAATCTCCTTTGAATTCTCCCTACTTCCTTCTTTTGCCTTAGGAAGTTGTTTCTCTCTTCACTCTAATGGCTGTGGTGTATTTCCTTCCTCTCTAACCCTAGCCTCTAACTCTTATAATCTGATTTAGGGTTCCAAAATTCGTAGGTCTCCTAACCCTTAAATGTAAAGAGACCAAAATGCCCTCGAATGGTCTCGGTTTAGCCAAAAAATGACCCGACACTCAACTAGTACCCCCGGGTACACTATTTTGACTAATTCGACCCTTTCGGAATCATCTGTGGACTCTAAATTATCTTTTGAGTCTCTTAAAATATGTTTCTCATCTCACTTTCTATTTTTGTCTACGCGCGACACTCGGTCGAGATAATTCAGGTACATCCATGTAAATCGCTAGGCCGTACATATCAACATTCAAAATTTACTACTCACATTTAGTAAATTTCTAATCATCATATTAATCAGTGTCTAACTTTTTATTAACATTACATCACATTAAATTACACTACTCATGTAATTTAATTTAACACATATCACATTAAATTACTCTACTCACGTAATTTAAATAAAACGTATTTTATCACATTAAATTACTCTACTCACGTTATTTAAATAAAAATGTATTTTCCTAACTATGCAGAATTACGGGGTATTACATATTTCCCCTCTTACAAAAGGAATTTCGTCCTCGAAATTAGAAAATACCTGCGGTGAATAATTCTAGATATTGTTCTCGCATATCCTCTTCCCGTTCCCAAGTAGACTCATCCATATTGTGATGTCCCCACTGTACTCGCACTAAGGGTACCACCTTGGATCGTAGTTTGCGCTCACTATAATCCAGAATAGCCACGCGTCTTTCTTCATACGAGACATCTGGCTGCAAATCAATCTCCTCCAGTGGGATGTGCCAGAAGGCTCTCTCACTCCTCTTGTATTTCTTAAGCGATGCCACATGGAATACATCGTGTATTCATTGAAGATGCTTAGGGAGTCCCAATCTGTAAGCTACCGGTCCCACCCTCTCAATGATAGGGAACAGCCCCACATATCTCGGTGCTAACTTCCCCTTCTTGCCAAATCGCATAATTCCTTTCATAGGAGATACCCGAATTAACACCTGGTCACCCACATCCAGTTCCACGTGTCTCCTACCGGCGTCAGCATATCTCTTCTGCCTATCCTGAGCTATTCAAATACGTCCTCGAATCAACTCTATTTTGGAGGAAGTCTCATGTATCATCTCTGGACCCAATATCTTGTTATCCCCCACCTTTAACCAATAGGCGGGCGAACGACAAGGCCTCCCATAAAGTGCCTCGAACGGAGCCATGCCGATAGTGAATTGGTAAGAGTTATTATATGCAAACTCTACCAAAGGAAGATATGGCTCCCATACTCCCCCAAAATCTAGGACACACATCCTCAACATATCCTCCAACATTTGGTTTACCCTTTTAGTCTGACCTGTTCGTCTGTGGGTTGTACGTCGTACTCAATCGTAAGTCGGTGCCCATGGCCTCCTGAAAGCTCTGCCAGAAGTGTGACACAAATATTTTGTCTCTGTCAGACATAATATTAATAGGAACTCCGTGCAACTTAACGATCTCTGAAATGAATAGCTGCGCGTACCGCATCGTATCATAATCCGTACGAACCGGCAAGAAATGAGATACCTTAGTCAGCCAATCCAGTATCACCCATATGGAGTCGTGACCCTTCTGTGATGTTGGTAACCCAGTAATAAAATCCATCGAGATACTCTCCCACCTCCACACGGGAATCTCCAGTGGTTGTAGCATTCCTGAAGGTCTCTGATGGTCGACTTTTACAAGCTGGCATGTAACACACTTTGAGACAAATTCTGTAATGTCTCGTTTCATACCTGCCCACCAATATAGTCATCGCATATCCTGGTACATTTTGTCCCCACCTAGATGTATCGAAAATTTTGACCCGTGCGACTCTGTAATTACGGCATGCCTCAAATCATCATCTTCGGGTACTATCACCCTACCATTAAACCGTAGTTCGCCCTCTGAGCTGATGGAGTAAGACTCTGCCCCCTCGGCCAGTTACTGCCGTACTCTGTCCTGACAAAATGGGTCCTCGGCCTGTGCTCTCACTACCCGCATAACACTCTCGAGAGGGATAGATAAAACTACCATGTATGCTCTAGTTATCTCATCCTCGTGTTGAAGTTCACTCCACTTTACCTTCCAAATTTCTGCCAACTCTCCGGTCGGTCTTCTGTTTAACGCATCTGCCACCACATTAGCCTTACTAGGATGATACTGTATATCAAACAGGTAATCCTTCACGAATTCAAGCCACCTCTTTTGCCTCATATTCAGATCCTTGTGAGTGAAAAGATACTGAAGTGACTTATGATCCGTGAATAGAGTGAACTTCTCGCCCAGAAGATAGTGTCTCCATATCCTCAATGAAAAAACGACCGCTGCCAACTCGAGGTCATGGGTGGGTTAATTCTTCTCATGTGGTTTAAGCTTTCGGGAAGCATAAGCTATAGCTTTCTCTTCCTGCTGTAACACACCCCCAAGCCCCTGTAAGGATTCGTCAGTATAGACTCGGTACTCCATTCCGCTCCTAGGCAAGGCACAAACGGGTTCTGATGTCAACTTGTCCTTTATCTCATCAAACGCTAACTGACAACAGTCACTCCATACGAAGGGCACTCCCTTCCAAGTTAATTTCGTCAAAGGTCCGGTTATTTTTTAGAACCCCTTGATGAAGCGACGATAATAGCCGGCCAACCCCAAGAAACTGCGAATTTCGGTCGGTGTCATGGGTTGTCCCCACTCCCTCACCGCCGATACCTTACTTGGGTCAACAGCAATGCCTCTGCTTGATACAACGTGGCCTAGGAACTGAACCTCCCGAAGCCAAAATCCACTCTTCTCAAATTTGGCGTACAACTGATGGTCTCGTAATGTCTGTAGAACCATTCGTAAATGTTCAGTGTGTTCCTCCTCCGTGCGAGAGTAAATTAGAATGTCGTCTATGAATACAATCACAAACTGATCCAAAAACTCCCTGAATACCCTGTTCATGAGATCCATGAATACTGCAGGCGCATTAGTGAGTCCAAACGGCATTACCCTGAACTCGTATGACCCGTTCCGCGACAGGAAAGCAGTCTTAGGTACATCCTCTTTACGAATGCGCAATTGGTGGTAACCCGACCTCAAATCGATCTTTGAGAAGTATGCATCCCCTCTCAACTGATCAAACAAGTCGTCAATCTTCAGTAACGGATACTTATTACATATCGTCCCTTTGTTCAGCTCCCTGTAATCTACACACAAACGAAGTGAACCATCCTTTTTCTTTACAAATAACACCGGCGCACCCCATGGCGATGTACTCCGTCGAATGAAGCCCTGTCCTAAGAGTTGTTAAATTTGTTCCCTCAGCTCTCGCATCTCCGAAGGAGTCATGCGATATGGTGCTCTGGCAATCGGCCTCGTCCCCGGCGCTAGGTCAATAATGAACTCTATCTCCCTGCTGGGTGGTAACCCTGGTATCTCCTGAAAGACATCCTCGAAATCCCTCACAACTGGGATTGAGTCCAGAGGAACGACAACCCCATGTGAGGTCTCCTCCTCAATATAATATAAATGAGTGCGCGATCCTCCCTCGGGGAGTGGCATTGCCACAAGGAACATCTCTTGTACCGGGATGGAAAACACGATAGTCCTCTCGTAGCATTCTACCATTGCCCTATAACGCGCCAACCAATCCATGCCTAGAATGACATCATAACCCTCCATATCCAGCAATAGGAGGTCCGCCGCTAGACTCAATCTCCCGACCATAATGTCCACACCCTTATAAATCGAATGTATAAGGGACCCACTATCCATCGGTGACTCCACGCACATAAGATGAGTGTCAGCTGTTGCTAAGAGGGCGGCTTCCCGTGCAAATCTAGTGGCAATAAACGAATGCATCGCTCCCGTGTCAAACAAAATACTACCCTCAAGTCCATGAATAGGAAACATACCCGCGACTGTCGGCGGTGCTGGATATGCTGGCTGAAATGGAATGTCACGGACGCTGAACACACGTCCGTAGTGCATCTGGCCTGGCTGCGGAGCCTGTGCTGCTACTGGGGATAACGGAGCCTGCTGCCCCTGTTGGGCACCCTGTTGTTGTGCCCTGTCTTGCTGTGGATAATTTCTACTCTTGTGACCCTGCTGGCCACAAGTGAAACACTGACCCTAAAACTACTTCTGACCTTGGCCCTGTTGGCCCTGACGTTGGCCCTGTCGACCTTGGCCTTGTTGTCCTCCACCTTGGTTCCCTTGACCCTTTCAGCCCTGAGGAACTGGCTGGTGGGGACCCTGCTAGCCCTGTATGTCAAAGCGATGCCTCCCATGCTTAAACTTTTTGGCAGAGTTCCCCTATCGGGAATCCTGCCCTAGCTGGCCCACTGTTTGCTGCTGTGGTGTGCTGTTGTCACTACTTCCACCTACTTTGCCCGGTTGGCTAGGCTCACCTCTCTTGTTTCCCTTCGCATGAAAGTGGTGATCCTAACAATGTAGTAGAGTGGCATTGACGACATCTGTTTAAGTTACCAACGCCGGATTACCGATCAAATGTTGTCTGATTCTCCAGGTCAAGCCATCCATAAATTTTGACTTCTTCCTCTCCTCATCGCTCACCTCATTTGGTACAAAGTTAGCCAAGCGGGTAAACTCCTCCTCATAATTAGCAACTGAGCGATCACCCTGAACCACTTCGTTGAATTTCTTCCTCATCTCTGACTCTACTGCTGGAGGAAAATACTTGCGGTCAAACCGCACTCAAAACTCAGAAATTGCCAAAGTGTCCCTTTCCTCGGTGGTGGTAACTGACTCCCACCACTGTAAGGCTGCTCCCTAAAGACAGAAAGTGGCTAGAATTTTTGTTTCTGTACCTCAGTGCACTCTAGCATGCGCAAGTGGCACTGGATATTTTTCTTCCAGTTGCACGCCTCCACTACATCGGTACTACCCTGAAACTCGGGTGGAAGTCCTTTCTGAAATGTCTCTCTGACTCGGTGCCAAGTAAATGGCCCTACTGGGGCTTGAACTACTGGTGCTTCGGGAGGAGGTACTTGGGGCTGAGGAAAATGGGTTGTCATGGCCCTCATTGCTGTCTCGACTGCCTGAGCCACTATCACTGCAACCTGAGTAGTGAAAATTAACTCGGGTGGGGTGGTGGTAGCGGCACTGATGGCTCCTGATGAGACTCCCTCACCTCATCTCTGGCTTCAGCCCTCTTCGCTCGCTGCCTCCTCAGTGGCCTCTGAAATAAGATCAAATTGAATAAGTACATAGATTATACAAAATTTAAGAGCAGATGTACGATAACGCAAAAGCGGATATTGAATCAACAGTCCAAATAGTAGGGCTCTAATACAACCAAACGTTACGCTGAAACGCAGTAAGCCGTATAGATCCTATGGATACTAGAACCTGATGCTCTGATACCATCTGTGACACCCCACCTAATTAACCCTTGGGTGATCAAGCCTTAATTTAATTTAAACAGGTTTCTTAAATGGTTCATTCTTAGCATCACTGTCGAAAACTTTTTAAGTTACTAACCACCTAAGTGAAATTAAGCTAGTGCCAAATTTTATCTTCCTTGAGCAGAATAAACGACCCATACAAAACGATACAATTTCAGCAGTACTAAAATAATTCGAATAAATAACTTAATACAAATACAGTCTTGCCGAAAACCACGGCAAGAAAACCAACTCAAAATCCAAAATCAGAATAACTGTAAAAGTAAAGATTGGACAACATGTCCCAACTAAGAATGCTAAAACTGAGATCCTACACTAGAATTGAAAAATAGAAAGCGTCTAAAAAATTCCTGCAACATCCACACATGCTGCAGCTCCCAAATCCCTGGAATAAAATCATGATGGGTGTTCCTGTGGCTGGGTACCTAAAAGGTTTTAAAAATTTTACATAGCAAGAGTTAGTACTCAAAACATATAAAAATATTTTGCAAGCAGTTACCACAATTGAGTTATTGATTACACATATTAAGATTTCCCATGCTCCCTTGAGCTTCCTCACCTCTCTTCTATAGTGCATGTCTAACGAGGGTATTTAGTTCACCTAGTTGTACTACCCCAGTTAACTAGATCAGAATATCCCCCTGCATATACCCCCTCACTAAGTCCCATAACCTACTCGCAGTTATTTTAATAATTCCATATTTCATATGTTATAAACGTAGATAACTTACTTACTTCTTGTTATCCTTATTCTTATAATAATTACATCACACTACTTAATTATTACTAAGATATTTTCCATCCATCTCACTATCTACTATCCAAAGTCAATAGGTTATACATATGGAATACATTTTATCACGCAACATGTATTAAATATTAGTTATCACTAACATATCCTTTTTACACACACATAAAGGACTCTTGGTTCGGAATGATTCATCGACCCCAAGTGAGAGTTGGTTCGGAATCATCCATCGACCCCAACTATTTATATATATATATATACACATATTTTTGTTCGGGACTCCTTCATCGCGACACGAGTTTAAGGTTTGGTTCGGCATTATACATCGACCCCAAACATATAATAACTTTATGTTAGTTCCGAATATCTCATCGACCCTAACATAATTAATTTAGGTAAAATTCTCTTAACCCAAAATTTCATATAATTTAGTACGTACACACCCGACCTACCAAATCAGGCATGTACGTAATATATTTCACTTATATTCACCGTACTCATTAATTTACAATTTATTTCACTATCGCATTTATTCGAGTATTCACGCAACTCTAAGGGTTCTAGTTACCCCTCCCTTGATTCAGTAGTTAAGTTATCTTTAACCTACTGGTATTTTTCCCAAATTGACTCTCACTCTTTCCGTAACTAAATTCTCACATTCTCGACATACGACTCAATCGATTATCTTCCCGTCGGTCCATTTCTCCAATTTTCACACTCAATCATTTATGAAGAAATCTAACGGTACACCTACTGGTATTTACTTAGTCTCCTCATAGGTAAAATATCATCACTAAAGTTCCCATTAAGTGGCGGTATTTGAATAGAAATTTATTCACAAATTTTTCTAAAGTGCAACCAGGGTCGATCGATCGATGGGATATGGTCGATCGATCGAAATTCAAGGGTCGATCGATCGATCAAGCAGTGACAGACCCAGATCGTCTTCTTCATGAGGGTTTCATCATTTTTGTTTATCTATCTCCCATGATAATTCACTATACTTGCAACTAACAATTTTTAATCATTACTACATATTCTGGGATAATTACTAACGATTTAAAGCAACAAAATCATTATAAATTTCGTCCAAATTAACTAAAAATCTTCTTATCATTCAAGAACCCTAAAAATACAATCTTTCCATCTTTTCATCATAAGTTCAGATTTTTAGTTCGATTTAATCATCAAGTCTTCTATGATATCAGAATATTTGGAGAACAAAAACGTTCTACATGAAATCCCTGTCAATCATGAATCATAATCAAGTGTTTACTCCCAAAAATCTTCTAAAAACCATGTTCTTCATAAAGCTTATATATGGGTATTATAACTCAATTTATTTTGCAAATAACCACTTGCCTTATGCTTTGTAAGGTCTAATTTCGTGGTTGTTGTTGATGATTGATGATTTTTATCCTTCAATCCTCCTTCCCAACAAGTTGGTAGTAATATCTCCTTTGAATTCTCCCTACTTCCTTCTTTTGCCTTAGGAAGTTGTTTCTCTCTTCTCTCTAATGGCTATGGTGTATTTCCTTCCTCTCTAACCCTAGCCTCTAACTCTTATAATCTTATTTAGGGTTACAAAATTCGTAGGTTTCCTAACCCTTAAATGTAAAGAGACCAAAATGCCCTCGAATGGTCCCGGTTTAGCCCAAAAATAACCCGGCACTCAACTAGTACCCCCGGGTACACTATTTTGACTAATTCGACCCTTTTCGGAATCATCTGTGGACTCTAAATTATCTTTTGAGTCTCTTAAAATATGTTTCTCATGTCACCTTCTATTTTTGTCTACGCGCGACACTCGATCGAGATAATTCAGGTACATCCATGTAAATCGCTAGGCCGTACATATCAACATTCAAAATTTACTACTCACATTTAGTAAATTTCTAATCGTCATATTAATCAGTGTCTAACTTTTTATTAACATTAAATCACATTAAATTACTCTACTCACGTAATTTAATTTAACATGTATCACATTAAATTACTCTACTCACGTAATTTAAATAAAACGTATTTTATAAGATTAAATTACTCTACTCACGTAATTTAAATAAAAATGTATTTTCCTAACTATACAGAATTACGGGGTATTACAACTATCTGTAAGACCCGTATTTAGAACACATCCGTATGAGATTGTATATACACAATAAATCAACAAATAGACAATACTATCCTAACATATAAGTATTATAGTATGGAATTTTGGATTATTATAACCCTAAACCGTAGAAAACTAAAAATTCTGAAGTTATCTTTAAGTTTCAATAATTACAAAAAAAACTAAAGTTTTTAATTGACATTTAAACCATCCAAATGATATATATATTTCAAAATTTCTATACAAACACCCTCATTACCCTTTAAAATTTCAAAACAACCTTTCACAAGACTTTCTTAACTTTTAGAAATTACACAAAGACTCCAAAAGTTGGAAAAGACAAAGAAAAACACCTTGAAACTTAACCAAAAACTCCGAAGGACTAAAACTAAATATCCTACCACCTCCTTATCACCTAGGTTGATAAGAATGATAAACAACCTCCATGGGAACCAATGAAATGCTAAGGAAAACCTATAACCTTCTACACACCAAACTTCCTTCACATTTATCTCCCATTAGACCAACCTATTTTAAATTAAAATTCGACCAATAGACTTACCTTTAAACCTTAAAAAAGAAGGCACGACACGAACCGACACGAAGTTATAAGTTAATGGGTGGACCCTTAATGGGTTTTGATCATATCAGTGCCAACCCGATAAGACGCAATAGTTAATGGGTCGGGTTAGTGTTGACCCCCTTCACCAGTTAATACTTGATAAGACCGATTATGACCCATTAATTTAAGTAACTAAGATATACTCTTGAAACTTATAAATAATTTATGTAGCATAATGATAATTTAATCATAACGAATTTTACTATATTGGGTTAAAAATAAGATAATATGTAAACTTGTATACAATTCAAATAATTCATTATCTTAATGTGTATTAACGGTATTAACGAATGAACACGATGCGTTAATATAACGGGTCGAGTTTGGATATGATTTTTTCACATGATAAAAAAGTCACTCATTTAGACAAATGTCCAATAAGACCCGAACATGATATAAATGGTACGAATACAACTCGACACGACCCATTGACAGGTCTGCCTACCTTCGCTTCCCATATATAAAGCTTCTATCTCAACAGAGAATTCAGTACAAACAATAGCTAAGGAACAAATCTTAAATTTTGGAATTTTTGAGTATTCTATTATTTTATGCTTAAAGTTTAATTCTTCCAATACGACTATCTTTCTGCAGTAGAGTAGAGTTTATCTATGCTTCTACATGTAAGGTTGTATGTAGGAATAATGAACCAAGGGTCACAAAAAAAATCACCATGGAAGCTTGAGCTCCAATAATGGATTCTGAGTTCCTGACTCTAAACCAGTTTTAAAGTGCAAATCATTGTCCTTAGACTTATAGGATCATAATCATATAGTTTGATTTTAATATAGTATCCGTAGTTGTTTATAATTCAAGTTTTACAGTTTTGGCAATTAAAATTTCAAAATCAAAATTCTCCCTATACAAAATGAATTAAACCTTCAAACCAAAACCATTTTGTTCTAAATTCATACAGAAACCAAATATAATACTGCCATGCTTTGAATTTAACTACAAATTCACGAATGTTAAACTGAAAATATGGATATTTTACAGATCTTGAAGAAGACTCTACAGTTAACCTCAACCTCTAAAATTTATATATTTGTAATCCTTGTGAGAAATTAGAAAGAAAGGATTTTGAATGAACTCAAATGGTATTCTATAGAGAATTTAATCGAAGGCCAAAGTTTTCAAAATCCAAGGTCAAAATTTGAGAGGTTGAAGACACGTGTGGTTAACGTGCATGAGTGAAATCAAAATCACTTTGACTTAGCGCGTGAGATCGCGTGCCAAATCAAAAAGTTCTGAAAAAATTTCCAAAAAAATTATTTTATTTTTCTAGTCA
The DNA here is from genome assembly GCA_949130495.1 of Sambucus nigra. Classification (NCBI taxonomy): domain Eukaryota; kingdom Viridiplantae; phylum Streptophyta; class Magnoliopsida; order Dipsacales; family Adoxaceae; genus Sambucus; species Sambucus nigra. The sequence continues at coordinate 329,681,225 of OX422221.1, read as the reverse complement.
AAATGGTATATTATAACACCCTTTTTGGATAACCGAAAAGAAAATTCGACATAACCCCTAAAATGAAATTTAAAATTTAAAAATTAATTTTGCACATAAACCTCTGTAAGTTTTTAACTTCTATATTTTTGCCCCGAACTTTCTCTATCACTTTTTGACCTTATTAGGAATAAAAAAAAGTCTCTTAGCACAAAACCTGAAAAGTTATGGAACTTAGTTAATAAAGTTAAAACTTCATTTATATTTTTTCCCCAATATTTATTTTTCTATGCTATTTTTAAGCTTTATGGTACTTTTTAGTATTCCACAAACCTTATTCTTACACCAAAATACATTTTTCTTTGTCGGACTTACATGGATTACCACCTTGACTTAATACAACTCTGCGGAACACTTCGAAACCCTGACGACAAGTAGGTGATTTCTTATTAAGTATTATTTTCACACAATGCTTTTGAACTACCCATTTTGTTGATATCACTATGTGATAGGCCCAATATATCATATTCTCGTTTATGAACTCATTTTGAGCAGTTCAACTGTTTACGTATAATTGATTCAAATTTGAACGATGATTATGCAATCATATTATTTCATATGATGCAAATTTTACCCTATTTTATTATAGCATACATTATGACCAGGGAATAATCTTTCATTACACCCACGACTGTATTATTTGGCTTGTAGGGCTCATATGATTGAGGGCCTAGTTATTGCTACCATATGAAATATCTTAAATTGACTTAACACAATTATTTTTATCTCCAGTATCTGGATTGATTGTCTTCAATTTTATTGGACTGACGTTATTGTATGTATGACTATTGCCCTAAAATCTCTAAACAAAATAATTATGGGTTATTTGTTTAGAAACCATTCCTAACCATTAACAGTTCTAGCCCCTTATTTTTATATTTTTAGATGTATCATTCTAGGAATGAACATGTCATCGTATCCTAACGTTTAATCCATTTCATATTGATTTTCATATATTGACTCATCAAAATCATATTTTGAATTGTATAGAATAAGAATTATCTACTTGGCAATTTTTCTTACGTTTTCCAAATTCCAGATGGTTCCAGGCAATAGAGAAGATAACATCTCCCCGATCCCGAACAAACATATGCTTGGAAAATTAGTCGCAGCACCGAAAACCCCATTATAATTTCCTATACTACTAGATATAAAATACTGTACCAGGGCACATCTAGCACTTTTTTTTATTTTTTTTTTTTTCTTTTAGTGTCTCTATTTGGTATGAGTGTAAGGAATAAATGTATTTCGATACGTTACTTCATATTAATATTATTCAAACTCCTCATTATCATTATTATTTATTCTTCGCTATTTAAATTATTTTCACTTAAACTCGTAAACCCAACCCTTACCACTCCTGACAGGACATGACAACATGGCATCAGAGCATCTTACCTAAAGAGAACGAGGTTTATTACTCCTATGCGGGACACATTTAGGAATATAGTTATTTTACGCTTTCATAACTTCTTTAAGATAAATTCGATACTAAATATCTATCTTGCAGCCATGAATGTTTAGGACAACATTTACTTGAACACTGAGGGTGTCGATCAGGAACAATATAGCCAAACAATTCGAGAAAAAGGATATAGTAAGTTAGGTAATGCAATTAAGGACATTCACCGGGAGTGGGAGATAGCGACACCAAGTATTAAACATCATCTATTGACATGTCATTTATTGGGTGAGGAACAAGCGATGAAACAAGCTTGAAGATTTGTCGAAGATGAAGAGTTTCTACAACAAGGTATTCATTTAGCATATAACGCTACGCCAGCAAAAGAGTTATGTATGACTCCACCAGTATCTCCCGATCATTATGAACCATATTTGCCATCTCTAGACGCTACTGAAGAGGAGGATCAGGAGGATAGACAACATATAAATAACTAAAAAGGCTCACAATTGCTGTAAAATAAATAAGTGAGATTGTGTGTAAGAGTAGTATGAGAACAAAGTATTACATTATTAATATAGAGGACTAAAAAGTATTAAAAAATTAGGAAGTTTTAACCATCAGTATTTTAATATATCCTAAAGTTTCCTGATAACACTTGAATGATCTTTTTAGTTAACTCGTTATGTTTTATGAATTGTTTTACTCTTACGTATGCTTTACTTCTATAGTATGGTGAATACTCGCAACATTAACACAACATCTCCATTAGAATTTATGGAAGCTACTCCATCTACGTCCATAGATAACATAGCCAAATGCTTAAAAGAACTCACTAGACTAACACAGACCCGTCAGAATCTAATACCCGGGACTAAAATATCCACAGAGGTTCGATGAATAAATGGTTTGAAGGAATTTCTACGGCAAAGACCTCCTTCTTTTCACTAGAAACCTGGAGCATCAGAAGTCGAATGCTAGTTTAGGAAAACTTTAAAAGTTCTAAATGGAGTAGGAATAATACCTAAACTCCGAATAGATTTAGCCACTTATTTATTTGAAAGCGAGAACGGTCAGTAGTGGCAATCGGTAAAACATACCCATAACGTGGAAAATTTGACATGGCCACAACTTGAAGAAATATTTTTCAAAAAGTATTTTCTGAATCCTTACGTGATTAACTGACAGTAGAATTTTTAGGATTCCAATAGAATAACATGATGATGGCACAATATGAGGCTCGATTCACAAAACTTTCCCATTATGCTCAGGAATATATTGCCACTGATATTAAGAAATGTAAATATTTTAAATGAGGCCTTAAAGCCAGTGTCAAAAATTCCCTTATCCTTTTTCAAATTCATTAATTTAATAAGATGATCCAAGTAGCCAATCTTATTGAGAAGAATCCAACTCCCATTGGGACATCTCGTATTAATTTTCCTATCTTTCAAAATAATTCTAATTCATCAAATCTCTCCATTCGAAATCGCCCCAATTTTAAGCCATATAAAGGACGAGCAATCTGCCAAATTTAATACCAAAATAGTGGTACTACCATTCGTTGTCATGAATGAAATACTCATGGACACATCAGACCTAAGTGTCCTAAGCTTCACAGAACTAATTATAATCACATTCCCATTACAAATACCGACAGAAACCTTGAACCACGACGAAATGTGGGAAGACCTCCAGCTACACCAAGAAAATATGTTCCTAAATATTCGTTAGTATATTCTCATAATCACGGATCTGCACCTAATAATGCAACCCAAGGCCGATCTTTTGCACTTCTAACACAAATGGACAGTCACGATGTTATTGCAGGTACTAGTTTACTTCATGAACTTACGGTAAATGTATTAATTGATACAGGATCATCCCACTAATTTTTTAATCCAAAATTTATGGCCTTATCAAATCATATGCCTATTGTTTTAGATCATCTGATTACCATATATATGACCACAAGTACCATTGCCAGAACACGGCAGGTTTGTAAAAATTGTGGGTAATACTTTAAGTAGGAACCATTATCATTGACTTAGTTGTTTTAGAAATAGTAGGATTCGATATCATTATTTGGATAGATGTCTTATCTACCAACGATGCACATATTGATTACTTATTAAGGAAGGCAATTTTTCAAGACTTTACCACCCGAGATAGTCAATTTCAAGGACAATGCTCTAAAATTTTCTCTAATATATCCTCTTATTCCTTAAAACTGCTTGACAATTATGACGATGTATTTCCTAAAGAATTACCTATAATTCCTCCATCTAGATAAATTGAATTTATGATCAATTTTTTCCTAACACGCTCCCATTTATATACTAACCTTATCAAATGGCGCCTCTAGAACTATGATCAACTTGATGTATTATTAGCAACAACCCACGACCACGACCATAACCAACATTCGCGATTTTCTAACCTTATCAAATAACATCCTACAAAGAACTATGTAAAGGCTCCATTCCATAACTGCGATGAATTGATGTATTATGATCAATTTATGACCTTATCAAATCATATGCCTATTGATGAATTTATGATCAACTTAATGTATTATTAGCAAAAGGTTTATTGGACCAAGTTCATCTCCCTAGGGTGCACCAGTACTATTTGTAAAGAAGAAAGGGGGTTCATTCCGATTATGCATCGATTACCATAAATTAAATCATGTCCCTATTAAGAATAAATACCCTGTACCTAGAAAAGGTGATTTATTTGATCAATTACAAGGAGCCAAGGTATTTTCAAAATCGATATACGTCCCAGATATCATCAATTAAGGGTAAAGGAGGAAAACATACCCAAAATAGCTTTCAGAATTTCTAGTAATGTCTTCTGGACTTACAAATACCCCAGTTGCTTTTATGGACCTAATGCATCGTGTATTTCAACCATTTATGGATCAATTTATGATTGTATTCATCAACGATATTTTAATATACTCACAAAATGAAAAGGAGCATGAACATCATTTATAAATTATATTTGATACCTTACGACATCATCAGTTGTATGTAAAGAAGAGAAAGAGTGATTTCTTAATGAAAGATGTGAAATTTTTAGGAAAACTTACTACAAAACTAGGAATCCAATTCGATCCAGCAAAAACTATCGCAGTTATGGAATGGCCACAACCCACGACCATAACCAACATTCGCGATTTTCTAGGATTAGTTGATTATTATCAAAGATTCATAGAAGGATTTTCCACTATTTCTCTACCTCTCGGGAAATTAACCCGAAAGGATATAAGATTTTAGTGGAATCCAAAACATGCTCAGCCTTTTGTACTCTAAAAGAATGTTTAACTACGACCCCTATACTTACGATACAATACTTTAAGCTTAGATGTATAGATAGACGCCTCCTTATAAGGACTAGGATTTGTACTCATGCAATCAGACAAAGTAGTAGAGTATGGGTCACGATAGTTAAAAATCCAAGAACGCAATTATCCAATTCATGATATAGAGTTAGCCACTATCATTTTTTCCTTAAAAAATTGGCTATGTTATTTATATGGAGTAGAATTTCAATTATTCTCAGATCACAATAGTCTAAAGTATATTTTTACCCAAAAATATATGAATTTGCAACAATGTAGGTGGATGGAATATTTAGAAGACTACGACTTTCAATTATAATATCACCCAGGTAAAGGCAACAAAGTAGCTGACGCCTTAAGTTGAAAAATTATTGGACGACTAACCAGAACACTCGCATATCAAAAAAAAATTACATTGACAGACTATAATCTTCAAAGTAAAACTTCCATTATTCTTCATAACATCATAGCATACCCATCTCTTCAATAAAGGATAATTGAGCAAAAAGCTACAGATAAATTTCATACCATACAATGAAAAAAGGTTGAACTTAGAAAAGCCAACCCAGAATGTACATATCACCCTAATTACAGAATGCAATTTCAGAATCGAATATGTGTACATCCAAACTAAGAGAAGAACTCATATAAGAATGTCATCATTCCAAGTTTATTATTCGTCCAGGCAGCACAAAATGTATCATACACTTAAAAAGCATTTATAGTGGGCAGAAATGAAACAAGACATTCGAACTTTTACTGTCGAATGTTTAACTTGTCAACAAGTCAAGATTGAAAATCAACACCCAGGTGGATTGTAGCACCCCACGCATTCTGGCAAGCGAGGTGGCCAGCCTCTGTCGCCAAACTACGTCGGGCACCACTAAATAAGTTATCACTCTCAGTATATGACAGAAATATGAGGCATTAAAATTTTTTCCACAAGATATAATCAAATTTATCCAATAAATATAAGCATTCATGCAAATTAAAAATCCATCACTATGTTATCTCCAAAATAAATCCAACTCCAAATAATTATAAAACCCGAATGAAATAATCCAACTATAAATATCTGACCGAAACCATAAACAACTGTGGAACAGATTGGCCCACCAAATCCGTAAATGAAAGTCTCATAATAAAAGCGACGGGATGGAAAGTAAATCTAAACTACTAAAGGACGTAAAATAAATATCAAGTTGCACTCCTAAAAATATCTTCAATCACTCATCTGCAACTACTCCAGCACTATAGCTAAAATGTTAGTCAACGCAACGGGTCAGAGCCCACCACATGAATACTAGCTACTCCTACCAATTAGGATTCGTAAACCCAACAATAACATTATACATGACAAACATCACAATAGAGTATTTTAAATTAAACGAAATATATATTAACATGCGAGTAGGAATAAACTACTACCATCTACCCACAAACTAAGCCACCCCATATCTTTTAGTCCAATTATTCCATTTCAACCATAATTTAAACATTTGCTTTTTTCTTTACTCAATTTAATTATCGGATTACTTTTATTTCTGCGACACCACTAAGACCAGTTAACCCCTTATCAGTTCTGCACACACTCTTGGCATGCTTAAGTTCCAACACATCACACTCATTCCCCTCACTATAGCCAGTCAGTCCGATTTCTGTCTACTCTGCACATACTCTTGAGATTCCACGCATGACACATCACTATAGCCACTCGACCTGATATCTGTCATCCATGCATATACTTGTGACGCCAACACACCCCCACGTTTCTATAGCCACCCAACCCAATTATCGTTAGTTCTTCACATACTCGTGACATAAATTCATATTAATACCCGTTTATTATCTTACGCATTAATTATCAATTTTCTTATTATTTATTATTAGCCCCATCCTTTAATCTAGAATAAAACCTCAAACCACCCTAGTCCTATACCTAGAGGTCTCCAAAACACAAGTATATCCTAACCTATCATTTAGGAAGAATACCTACCTAGACTTACTACCTAATCTCTCACCTACACTAACGATCCAACAAAAACGACTTACAATTCAGCCCCACCCCGAAATCATCTGTACATAAGAACCCACACTATCTAGTCACATACCTAGAATGTGTTACCAACAACTAACTCCTACCAACTACTCGCATACCTAGCAAGTAATATAATAATAAGGTGAAAGCTTGACTACCCCAAAAATCCCGTCGTCCCCACAGTGTCGAATATTAACACAATTTACAAATCACATAAGGAATATTTTCAACTTATCACAATAATTCTTTAAATTAATCGCAAGATCACTTGTAAGTACAAAATTCCAATTGAGTCCATTGTAAGTATTTGACTTATTCTTTGAACAAAACATTATTTTCGAGTTATGGATAGATTTTTTGTTATCACGATCCCACACAGTCTAATGACATAAATTTTATTAAAGACGTCGCGGTCAAGCTTCAAAGATTTATCATGCCGAGTTTAATTTGGTGCACATTTCACATCTTCATTGCATTCCAATCTCTCATTTATGAATTCTAATGTTTATGGGACTCTGAAAATATTTGTAGGATGTTATTTTTATTAAAAATAATTTTAAATAGTTTGAACTTCGTTTATTTTGAGATAAGGATTGTTTAGAGTCGTATAAAACCTTTCTTTGTATGTATATGGTTCAAATAATATTCACAGTCATTCAAACGACATGTGGAGGTCGTTTAAATGACATGGCTTTGTTATTCAGACAACATTGCTATCTCGTTCGAACGATAGCCTCATCTCATTCGAATGACGCACCAACTTAACTTTTCTATTTAAGGCATCTTTCACTAAGAATTTCATATATTGTAGAACCAGAAAAATAGTTTACAAATAGTACATTTTTTGCACAAGTTTTCAAAGGTTTTCAAATTTTAAAAACATCCTAAGAGTTTCAGATTCGATACTTCATTTACATATGCTATAGAGATCTTTGTTTGCACCATTGGAGTTTGTTAATCCATATTGAACAACCTATTTCGTTGGGTTTTGTGGTGAAGAAATGAAGGAGTTCGTCGTTAACATCATAGACGTTGTCAAGCTATATCGGTGGACACCGAGACATTCATGGATGCGTGTGTTGTGGAAAGGTATCGTAGAAGGACGTCTGCGTGGGCACTGTGGAGGAGTGGTTGAAGGATCGGAGGAGCTTCAAGACTTGTAGGGGATCGAGTCATTGAGTAATTCTATCATTTGTACTTTGTAATACCACATAATAGTGATTATCTGGCTTGGGCCATCCGAGGTTTTTTCCCTTGGTGGTTTCCTCTTACATTCGACGTCGTTTTTGTGAACTTTTTTATTTTACTTTCTTTAATCACCTAGATGCATGTTTAAGATTAAACAGGATAAAATTAGGCTTAAATAAAATAGTTCACATACTTAGTGCGTATAAAATTTAGAAAAATAGCTTTATAAAAAGAAAATTGGTTTTGACATCCCTATAACACATTCGAAAGAAAAAGGGGAGTACAAATTAGTAGTTGAGCTAGAAACATATTTTTGTGTGTGTTGATCCCTTCTGTTTTTAAGAATGAATTTCGAAAATTTTGAAAGTTTTAGAGCTCGTATTTTTTATGGCACTAATTATGCTTATTGGAAAATGCAAATGAGAAGTGCTTTGAAATCAATTGATGAGTGTGTGTGGTTATCGGTCAAAAATGGTTAGACACCACCAGTCAGACAAGAGGGTGAGGCCAATATTTTAAAACCCATTGAGTCATGGACCGAAGTCGAGCATAGACTTACAAACCTATGAACTCGATATGTTTACCTCCAAGCAAATGCCAAAGAAAGAAAAGGGCACTGCTTTGAAAGCCCGGAAGGAGGAGACTAAAGTTTCGAATGACGATTCTGATTTTGGGGATGTACCCTTGTTGGCAAAGAATTTTAAGAAGTTCTTAAGTTCCAAAAGCAATCGAAAGATGCCAAAAGACTTGAGAAATTCAAGAACAACACGAGAGATCTTACCCCAAAGGATAAGAGTGAGAAAGTTAAGAGGGATGAGTCGGATAGGTGTTTTACGTGTGAGGGGTATGGTCATAAGGTTGTTGAGTGTCCCACTAGACTTAAGAAGGAGGGAAAGAAATCAATAACATATAGTGCCACCTTAAGTGATAGTGAACCGAAAGAGGGAAAGAGTTCCCCTATTGGGAATAACTTTATAGCGTTCATGGCATGCCATGTGAGCGACGACGAAAATATTCCCATGAATATTCTCATGTGAATGACACTTCCGAAGCTGTAAAATTATGAATCCCAAGTGAGTGAGGGTGAAGCTAGTGAGGATGAGGAGATTGATGTGGGAAAGTTGTAAGTTTCTTTTAGTGAGTTGCAACCGAAAGCAGTAAAAGTGAGAAAGGACAACTTGAAATTGCAAGCTAGGTTGAATGACCGTGCCGTAGAAAATAATGACGATTTGATTGAGGATCTAAGGGCGCGGAAGAAGGCTCTTAGGGAGAAACCAAAATACATTGAGAAAGAGAGAGATAGTCTTCATGGTTTGATGGAGGCTTTAAAAAAGGAGGTTCTAAAGTTTGATAAGTCTAAGATTAGTGAGTTAGAGAGGAAATTGAGGGACTCGGGTAAGGTGAAATTTGATTTGGAGACTAGATCGGAGAAGTTGGATAGGATATTAGGCACCATCCAAATCAAGGGAGATAGGTTTGGTATAAGCTACGATGATAGTGTTGTTCCAATTCCCAAATCCAATACCAATTGTGTGAGAGAGCCCACTAGGAACATTAGGAGAAGTCGATATTTTGGTAATCATTCCCGGCATTTTTACACTTGCACTCATTGCGGTAGAAAAGGTCACCATGGACGTTTTTTCTATGACATTAGGAGTGCTCCTAGGAAGTTTATGAATAAAGTTGTTTCGGTCCCAAAATCCCCATAAGCCATGTCACACCTACTTGGGTAAGGAAATCGGACTTAGAGGCTTTAGGAATTAAAATTCAAGGTTCTTGCTTGGTTGCACTTTATTCTTCCCATGCTAGATCTAAAGGATGATTGTGTTGCCATATTTGTCATACGTCAGTCTATAAATCATGATTCATTTCTTGCTAGTGTTATGACATGTGTATCTTTTTTTTTCATTTATTGAGCCTTATTTGAAAAATACAAAAAGATTTTGTTTTTGATAAAAAATTTCAAAAAATACAAAACACATTTTAAAAAACAGCAAATAGCATTCTCGCTTTTAATGACAAATTGTGAATAAGACTTTGACTCTCTAAAACATTCATAAAGGGATTTCCTAGAAGAAAAAACAGCATCACTATATAAGATTCCCATAGTTAAAAAAAATAGATTTTAAAAAATATAAAATATAGATTTTATAAGAGTTCGGGAGCTTTGCGGAATAAAAAATTTAAAAGTGAATCCTAAAGTTCTGTTACCACTTGAAACGACCTAGGGGTCATTAGAAAGGACCGAAGGGTACTCGCTAATGTGTATTAGGCAATTTAAAACCTCTTTGAAATAAAATCTATTAATTTATAAATTAAAAATACTCATGCACACGGGTGAATAAAAAATGGTGATGCTAGATATAAAATATAATTTCCTTTAAGAATGAGATGAGAAAAAGTGGAACGTGACACAATATATGTTCTCGAGGAACCCACCGTGGTGGTAAACCTCGTGTCCCTAGTCCCAGGACAACATATATACCCAAGTCTACTATTACCAATTATAAGTTACAGATTACAATACCCAAGTCCACAATGAATTAAACTAAGCAAATACACACCCGTACAACCAGCCTAGTCTAAAACAACCCAACTTGACTGAAAATCAGTCAACCCAATAATTCCCAGGTAATAGTGACTAACACTCACTCACTACACACGCAACACTAATACCATTGTTTAGATAAAGAATTCAACAACCCAATGTAAATGAAATAGTTAGGCTAATACAAAACCAGTACACCCAAGCCCAAACTAAACAACCCCACAATAGTGAATCTTACTAAACAACCATGGTAGTGAAAGCACGAGACACACACACAGCTACACACTCAAAGCCGATCCCCCGTGAAGTTTTGAAAAAATAGATCTAATAATAAAGTTTGTTTGAATCAAAACAACAAAATAATTTTGTTTAGAAAAAGAGACTAAACACGCACCTAGTTAAGTCTATTTTAATTAACAAGAAAAATTACCAATTAGTGACTAAGTGAAAAGTAAGATAATATTAAATTAATCGATACTAAAAAGAATGATTAAATATTAAGTCACAAGACACAAGCAAGGTTTTCTTTAATATTCAATATTCAAGTAAAGTTTAATCCTAAAAAAATTTAGTTGGCGTAAATGACCACAAATAAAATGGGAATAAAAATTCCAACAATTGTGTCGCGCAACCAAAAAAATAAAAATTAACGCAATACCAAATAGAGTATGAATCAATTTAAAGAGGTGTTATGTTAAAATATTAAGTCCAAATAAAATGACCAAAAGATAAATATGTTCAACACTTAGCTCATACAAATTATGACTTAATTAAAATCAACACAAGATAGTTGCAAATATTTAGATAAGTTCAAATTTTAAATATGTGTAACACAAAAAATAATCACAAAGATTAAATTCCAAATTTTACTTCAAACTAATACTTTAACCAGGTTTGGATCAAAAACTCATACACACACAAACACCACTCAAGTATAAAAGAATACAACAAAAAGTATTCAACTTGCAATAAAAAGTGTATGAGTCAAATGGTCAAATCCAAGTCAAAAGAATACGAGATAAAGAGTGTAGCGCTCGACTCACTAAAATAGGATGGGTTTAACTAAAATAAAATGTAAACAAATAAAGAGTATTATGATTAAAGTCTACACACTAATTAAACCTAACTAAATAAAGTGAACACACAAAAGTTCAACGTAGAGGGTGTAACTAGTTAGAGTGAAAAATCATATTATCTTTAAACCCAAATAGATCAAATCAGATTTTAATATAAAATATGTGTGACACAATAAAAACTTAAGTTATTAAGTTTCAAAAGTTTAAGTTCAATATAAAAAGTGTACACACACAAACTGAGTTAGGTGTAAAATAAAGTCCAACAACAAACACCCAACACCCCAGATAAATTCAGATTTAGTCCAAACAAAATTTTTCCAAATAAAGTCTTTCCAAAGTTTTTAGTCCAAATAGGTGTCCAAAGATTAAAACCAAGATTAGTCCAATATTTAAATGGAGATGAAAAAAATTCCGTCCAAATAAATTTTAGTCAGCAAAAAATTTAGTCCAAAGTAGACACCCAACAAATAAATCCAAGATCTAAAAAGGGTCTAAATGAAAATATCTCAACACAAGAAGTATATAAAATGGAACACAATATTTTGGAACTAAAATGACAATACTTAAAAGTGTTAAACCAATAATTAATATTTTTTAAAAAAAATATGTTCTACAAAAAATAAAGGTTTCCAAAAAAACAAACAAACAGTATATATATATATATATATATATATATATATATATATATATATATATATATTAGCATGAAAGAGATTACCCCAAAAACGAAACCCTGAATCGCAACCGAAAAAGTCCCTGAAAAGTCGCCGGAAAAACTAACACGCACCGGAACAAGCAAACCCGAAACTCACAGCAAAAAAAACGCCCCTGAAAATCGAAAACATGCAACTCCGAACTAAAAAGGCTCCACACCGGAGAAACACAATTCCTGCCGAAAAATACGTCGGACAACCAGAGCCGGAATAGACTCCCAAATCAGCACCGGATCACTACGCCGGAAAAATCTTCCACCACAGATCAAAAAAGTGAAAACCCCCAAATTCGATTTCGCCAACAAGAGAAGAAACGTAAATGTATGTAAACGAAACCAAACTCGTCGAAAAAATGGGTCCACCGAAAAAATCGTACTCTATTTGCCCAAAAAAAGCGAACCCAATGTAAAAGAACTAAAACCCACAACGATGTATATGGAGATGATTAAGGGTGGCGGATTTAAGGTCTCTTAGAAGAGAGATGTATAGGTTGGGTTTGTAGAGAGAGAAGTTGGAAAAAAATGTTAGCTGCCAAAAAAATGATCTCAAAACCCTAAGTCAAAAAGAAAGCATCTCTTCTATTATATACCCAACACACGAGATACAATAGGGAATACACAAAAATAAATTTAAACTTCTTTTGACAAAAACCCAAAAAAATAATATAAAAATTATTTTAAACAAAATACACAAGAAGAGTATTTTAACAAAAATAATTTATGTATTAAATAAAAAATATATTCTGAATTTAAATTTTATTTTATATACCAAGTCAAATGAGATAAAAGACTTGCAATATACAATAAAATTTAAATTTAGAAAAAAATATAAAAACTCACACAAGAGAAAAAAAATTATAAAAGAAAAAGTATGATACCCAAAATAATTTGTACACTCCACAAAAATTATTTTTATAAAAAAATAATTTGTATAATAAATCAATATAGGAAAATATGATTTAAGATATGAAAAATAGATTTTAATAAAAATAAAAAAATGCAGGACCATATAAATAAAAAAATTATTTGTCTCAAGATTGAGCCAACACAAGAAGAATGAGATTTTCAATCTCCCCCTTTGGCCAATTTTGAGACAAATAAAACTGACACTCAAAGACAAGAAACGACACAAAATACTTAACTCAACTATACACATGAGTCCTAAAAATAAAAGATTACATAACTCTACTACCAACAAGAGTCCTAATCAAAATAGAAGTGTATATAACTCAACTAACAACATGCAATCCTAAACAAAATAGAAGAGTACATAACTCAACTAACAACAAGACATCCTAAAATACTCAAAAAAATTATAAAATACAATACCGAAAGAGTCTCAAATTCTCCCCCTGTTTGTCTCAAAAGGACAAAGGGTAGGGAATAATCCTACAAAATAAAAGCTAGTACGACATAATATACACAAAAAATGTATTAACAAACAAAACCAAAACAAACTAAAACAAACTAGTTTGAAATTTTGGTACTACCTAAGTCATCCTTCTTAATCCACTTAGATTTGACATTAGGAGTAACGGTCTTAAACGGGGCAAAATTAACATGAGATTGGGAACAATTCTCAACAAAGTTAGACTTTAAATGGATCCTGGACATATTCTTAAAACTATTTTATTGTCTACTTAAACGCTTATAGCAGAATTTTCCCAAATGACCCGTTTTAAGACAAAAAGTGCATTTAAACACATGCCTATCATTGGATTTAGCACTATCATGAAAACTCACATGTTTAACATATTCATATTTTCTAGTTCAATTCAAATGCTCAAAATAAAATTGTTCTAAATGTCCAGATTTTGAACAAAAGCTACACTTGAAAATCTTTTTCTCAACACATTTAGCATTACAACACTTAGTGACTAGTTTTTCATAATCAAAATATAACTTTTTATGACAAAACTGTGTAACAACCCGCACTTTTATGGCAAATTAAATTTAATAACTAAGTGCAAATTGGAAATTTAAGAAATTATCGTGAATAGTAATTTTTTAGGTTTTCAAGGATTTAATGATTTTCGATGGGTGTTATATTTTACTTTTGGGATTAAGTAAATGAGTTGGAGTATTTTTATTATATGTTGCAGTTAGGTAAAGCGACAAAGGGTAATATTTTAATGGGAATACCGCATTAAGTTGTGTGGGGTTAAATTAATGAATTGCGGTTAAGTACCTCGGATGTAAATTTCGATGGCGTGGTTGGTCTCGGAATGACCGAGATAGTCAAAATAGAGTATCCGGGGGAAGAAATTGAGTTTCAGGAATTTTTGGACCTGTAGGGACTCGTAATTGAGTAAACGAGTCAATTTTGGGTTTTAAAGGGGTAAACCCTTATTTCCCTCTTTATAAGGCATAAGAGAGAAAGAGAAAGGGAAAGAAAGAAAAGAAAAGAGAGACAAAAGAAAGAGGAGAGTAAAGGAAGAGAGAAAATAGGAGAAAATGGAAGATTTCGGCCAAACTCCGCCGTATTCGACTCGAGGTCGTCAGATTTCATCCTCCAGGCAAGTGTATCCTTGCTTTATTTCATTTTGTGCATTTATTTCATATTATAGTTGGTAAACTATATGATTTGGGTTAGAACCCTTAAATAAGTTCGAAAAAATTTGAATACGAGTTTACATATTGATGTAATGTAAACTCTTAATGATTTCTAGTTTTAAATCCATGTAAATGGAGTAAAGAAATGGATTGAAATGGGTTAAAATGATAAGTTCGGGTTTTTATGATTTTAGGGTTTAAATTGAAGAGAAATGGTTTATTACCCCAAATTAATTGATTTGTTAGTTGTAAAACATAGATTAGATGTTTATAGAGTTGTTGGATGAGATTAGAAACAACAAAAATGGAGAATAATGGAGGTTTGGATTTTTGGATAAGAAGGTGAATAGTGACCTGCGTACTTCCCGAATCGATTCCGCCATGAGGGGAATCGATTTGGCTCTTGATCAAAAAATAAAAATTGTAGATCTTTTCGATATGGTCGTGTGGGCACTAACTGCGTATTTTTCTGATTTTTTTTAGATTTATAATGATTTTTCTACGAAAAGCTGTCCGAGATCGAAATCGTTAGTCATAAATTAAGGCTAGAATTATTTGGAGATAAATATTAGGGATTCCCAAATAAAGTGTTAGGACATCTAAAGGACTTGAGGAGATATGAAAACTTTGGATTCGTAGAAATAAATCCAAGTTATGCTTTAAATGGAGATTGGATTGAGTTTTGGGCATTTGGAGATTGAAAAATCGCCCAAACAGTGCCACTCGAACAGGCCGAATCGATTCACCTAAGAGGATTTGTAGGGCTGCCTTGGGACAAATCAATTCGAATTTAGACCGAATCGATTCGCTCTTAAGGACCTGTTTGCAGAAAACTTCCCGAATCGATTCGGATTGGGGGACGAATCGATTAACCTACCCGAATCGATTCGTCATAAAGGCGAATCAATTCGCCTTAGTCAGAACTGTTAGTTTTCTTCCCTTAAGAGTATGGGGAGTTAAATTACAATTTAGGTTTTATTTGAAGGATCCTAATTATGATATCGGGACTCCTAAATATTAGTTTTGAGGGTGAGTAAACCCTTAGATGAAAAAGAAAACCTTGGATTGGTGTAGGGCATAATTCGAGGAACGGACCTAGTAAACGTTCGGGACGGTCAACATTTGAGAGAGAGAGTTCTTCTGCCGTTGGGCATAGGTATTTACATTATTCGAATGTATGTGAGCTGAATACATCCAAGAAAATCCTAGGACGCGATTACTAGGAATTAGTATTTTCAGGATTATATGGGTGTAAATCCTTAAAAGTAACTAAAGCGCGAGTTATACAATAAGTGAGAGAATATTTATGAGTTTAAGTATTTTAGATGTGTGAATACTTAAATATTGTTACGAGTGAGAACATTTTGGAGATATTGGCCATCGTTATGTGGGGTTGGCAATTATAGCCATATATACATTTGAGAAGTGGTACTTGTATATATATATATATACGATGTAATTATAGTATATATTATATGATACGAATACATATGTATCTGTGTGTAATTGGTATATGTGTATTTTAGAGGCTGGTTTCCACGGGCTTTCCTTTGGTATAGGGTTGGAACAGCCAGAGTATATATTTTTTCTAGTGCCATCCAGGGAGGTTGCGCAATGTGGGTGAATCCCCTGGCTTGAGGAGCAAGGAGAGTATAGTCCCCAGGTCATTATCGCCCCGCGTTCGAGTGAGATGTGTGTGATTCCACTTGGAGGGGGAACATGACCGCCTCCACCATTGTGTATTTGTTTACCATATCCATTGAGAGAGTCTAACTTGGTACCGTGGTATAATGAGTAAACCCGGATTTTGGATCGTCACTATGAGACCGCATCCTCGAGTTATAGCTCGTTGGGATATTTATTGTACTTGTGTGATAGTACATTACTTGTGTATGAGAACAAGATATAATATCTCTATGAGAGTAAAGAGATAAAATGAATATGAAATGAAAAAGAATGAATTCTCATTCCGAGAGATATATCCGGAAGTGTAACATGATACGTATGTAAAATTGAGTATGTTATGTGTATTTAATTATATGAGTATATATATATAAGTCATGTGATGAGGGTCTAATGGATCTCGACGATCGACCTTGTCAAGTAGTAGTGTATCGGGGGGTTCCTTGTTTGGATTTCGCTTCGCGAGACACCCCGCGCACGAACATGGCATAGTGTTGAGACTGGGGAGAAGTTTAGCCCTTAGTACTTGGGTTAACTAGGATTGTTAGAAAATGGGTAACGGACTAGTTAGGCAGGGTAGCTTGACTAGGGTATTTGTTAGGATGCGATAGGTATGCACTACTAGAAGAGAGGTGAGGGGTATCTCATGGAAGTGCGATACCAATTTAAATATGAGATAAAACATATTTTAAAAAAATAAAGCATTTATGCACTTGCAAAATATTTTCACAACTCGGGCTCTGACCCGTTTCTATATTTTTCCCTTTTGCTATATATTATATATACAGGTGTCCAGACATAGGGATGCCTGGATGATGATTCCTTCTAGTCAAACGTGTGCTGCGACAGCTGTGGATGCATGCAGGTTTTCGATAGATGCATCTATCCCTGTAATCTAAATAGGAGGTATTGTATATACATTCGGGATAATAACCCAACTGCTATTATTTATTCTTTTACTGCCTTTTATGCGGATTCGATTTGGTTGTATATTGTTAAACTGAGGGTTCGGTAATCTTTATTTCATCCCAGTTTCATTTATACATAAACTGTGTGAATGTTTTAATTGTATAGTTTGTTTAACCAGATTAGTTAATTAAAATTTAGACGCCAACCTAATAGGTTATTAGTAATTAATTTGATTTTCGACAGTGATGCTGAGAATGATCCATATGCAACTCCTGTTTTAATTTGGTACAGAAGTGATCGCCCGGTATTTGATTAGGCGGGTTGTCACAAACTACTCTAAATGACCCATTTTAGAACAAAAGTTACACTAAAAAACAGATTTTTTAGCATATTTAATTCTATCAAAATGCCTATTTTTGCCCAAAACAACTTGATTCTACTGAATTTCTTAAAACATAATTTCTCTACATGTCTAGTTTTACCACAAAAATCGCATTTAAGGATAGCCTTAGCAGTTTTAAAATTCCCAACATTTTTAGTTTGCCTAAACCAGAATTATTCTGCCCTAATATCTTAAAGCATAATTTTTGTAAATGCACAATTTTATAGCAAAAAGTACATTTAAAGATAAATTTACCACTTGTAGAACAACCCTCGTTTTCAAAATGTTTATAAGACATCCTAACTTCATTTGAATCGGGAAATTGTTCTTTAAAATTTATAAAATTGGTAACATCAAATTCTTTTCCTTCAAAACCAAGCCCTTTAGTAGGAACAAAATCAGAACAAGAGTTCGTTGGATCATAACACATATTTTTATTAATAGTTTTGACGGCATCACCGACATTCCAATAACTATTTAACTTTTTCAAGGTGACTTCTAGTTCCTTTTTACATTCATCATATTTAATCAAAACGACCTTTAGTTCAACTTGAGATTCATCAAATTTACACAAAACTTCCTTGTTTTCTGTTTCAAGAGAGTGATTAAGTTCAGTTATTTCCCTAGAAATAAAACATCATTCTCAAGTTCATCTATACGAAATTCAGATTCTTCACACATTAACTTGATTTGATTATTCAAAATGTCATTTTTAGCCATTAAGCTAGAATTAATTTGACCTAAATCAGTGCACTCCTCAATTGTGTTCTCAAAAGATTTTTCACTTACACAATCATCAAAATTCATGCTCACCTACCCATCTAAAACTATAGAATCGTCTACATTTTCAGATTCATCAACATCACCAAAAATATCAGTTATATTATATATAGAAGCTTTGAATGTAGGGGGAAAGTGAGCAGGTGAGGTACAAGATAAAATCACATTGTCTAAAATAGAGTTATCTACACATAAACCAGAATCATCAGAACAAGTACTATCACAAATAGAGATATCATCGCATAAACTAGATAAATGGGAAGAAGATAGTGAAATGTCCAAAGCCCCAAAAGATGTCGTGCAACATAAAATATCTTTAACTTCGGTTGCACCCATCACATGGCAAATAGCATTCTCACTTTTAATGTCAGATTGTGAATAAGACTTAGACTCTCTAAAACATTCATAAAGGGATTTTCTAGAAGAAAAAACATCACTATATAAGATTCCCATATTTAAAAAAATAGATTTTAAAAAATATAAAATATAGATTTTAAAAAGAGTTCAGGATCTTTGCGAAATAAAAACTTCATAAAGTGAATCCTGAAGTTTTGATACCACTTGAAATGACCTAACGGTCACTAGAAAGGACCAAAGGGTACTCGTTAATGCGTATTAGGTAATTTATAAACTCTTTTAACTCTTTGAAATAAAATCTATTAATTTAAAAATTAAAAATACTCACGTACACGAGTGAATAAAACATGGTGATGCTAGATATAAAAAATAATTTTCTTTAAGAATGGGATGAGGAAAAGTGGAAGGTGACAAAATATATGTTCTCGAGGAACCCACCGTGGTGGTAAACCCCGTGTCCCTAGTCCCAGGACAACACACACACCCAAGTCCACTATTACCATTTACAAGTTATAGATTACAGTCCACAACGAATTAAACTAAGCAAATACACACCCGTACAACCAGCCTAGTCTGAAATAATCCAACTTGACTGAAAATCAATCAACCCAATAATACCCAGGTAATAGTTACTAACACTCACTCACTACACATGCAACACTAATACCAATATTTAGATAAAGAATTCAACAACCCAGTGTAAATGAAATAGTTAGGCCAATACAAAACCAGTACACCCAGGCACAAACTAAAAAAACCCCACAATACAGAATCGTACTAAACAACCAATGTAGTGAAAGCATGAGACACACAAATAACTACACACTCGAACTCGAGACCCCGTGAAGTTGTGACAAAATAAATTCAATAATAAAGTTTGTTTGAATCAGAACAACAAAATAATCTTGTTTAGAAAAAGAGACTAAACACACACCCGGTTAAGTCTATTTTAATTAACAAGAAAAATTACCAATCAGTGACTAAGTGAAAGGTACGACAATATTAAATTAATCGATACTAAAAAGAATGCTTAAATAGTAAGTCACAAGACACAAGCGAAGTCTTCTTTAATATTTAATATTCAAGTAAATGTTAATCCTAAAAACAAATTTAGTTGGTGTAAATGACCACAAATAAAATTCAAAAAATTGTGTCGCGCAACCAAAAAAAATAAAAATTAATGTAATACCAAATAGAGTATGAATCAAATTAAAGAGGTGTTATGATAAAATATTAAGTCCAAGTAAAATGAGCAAAAGATAAATATGTGCAGTACTTAGCTCATACAAATTAGGACTTAATTAAAATCAACACAAGATAGTTTCAAATATTTAGATAAGTTCAAATTTCAAATATGTGTAACAAAAAAAAATAATCACAAAGATTAAATTCCAAATTTTAGTTCAAACTAATATTATAACTAGGTTTGGATCAAAAACTCATACACACACAAACACCACCCGACTATAAAAGAATACAACAAAAAGTATTCAACTTAATCAATAGAAAGTGTATGAGTCAAATGGTCCAATCCAAGTCAAAAGAGTACGAGATAAAGAGTGTAGCACTCGACTCACTAAAATAGGATGGGTTTCCTAAAATAAAATTTAAACAAATAAAGAGTATTATATTAAAGTCGACACACTAATTAAACCTAACTAAATAAAGTTAACACACAAAAGTTCAACTTAGAGGGTGTAACTAGTTAGAGTCAAAAATCAGATTATCTTTAAACCCAAATAGATCAAATCAGATTTTAATATAAAATATGTGTGACACAATAAAAACTTAAGTTATTAAGTTTCAAAAGTTTAAGTCCAATATAAAAAGTGTACACACGCAAACTGAGTTGGGTGTAAAATAAATTCCAACAACAAACACCCAACACCCCAAATAAATTCAGACTTAGTCCAATCAAAATTTGTCCAAATAAAGTCTTTCCAAAGTTTTTCGTCCAAATAGGTGTCCAAAGATTAAAACCAAGATTAGTCCAATATTTAAAGGGAGATGAAAAAAATTCAGTCCAAATAAATTTTAGTCCAAAGTAGACACCCAACAAAGACATCCAAGATCTAAAAAGGGTCTAAACGAAAATATCTCAACATAAGCAGTATATAAAATGATACACAATATTTGGAACTAAACTAACAACACTTAAAAGAGTAAAAACCAACAAATTAATATTTTTCAAAAAAAAAAATTGTTCTACAACAAAAAGATTTCCAAACAAACAAACAAACTATCTATATAATAAAGTACAACATGAAGTATGGGTTTTTGTCATGCATGATAAACATGCATGACATTTTATGTGTTACATGCCTACATGCTTGCATGTATGATTATGCATGCATACATACATACATCATTATTTTATTATTTTTATATTAAAATTATGCATGCATACATACATACATCATTATTTTATTATTTTTATATTAAAATATTTAAAAAAATAATTCTTTCGATTTTTAATTTTTTTTAAGTTTTTTTTTTATAAAAAATACGGGTTATTATGGGTTGAGTTTTATCACGGGAGAAAATTTATCGCCGTGCGCTCGGGCACGCGCATACACTAGTGTATATATATAAGCGGGAAAGAGAATTCCCCAAAAACGAGACCCTGAATCGCAACCGAAAAAGTTGTCAAAAAAACTAACACGCATCGGAACCAGCAAACCCGAAACTCACAGGAAAAAAAAACGCACCTGAAAATCGAAAACATACAACTCGGAACTAAAAAGGCTCCACACGAGAGAAACAAAATTTCCGCCAAAAAATACGCCGAACAACCAAAGCCGGAACAGACTCCCAAATCAGCACCGGATCACGACGCCGAAAAAACCTTCCACCACAGATCAAAAAATTGAAAACCCCCAAATTTAATTTTGCCAACAAGAGCAGAAACGTAAATGGATGTAAATGAAACCAAACTCACCGGAAAAACGGGTCCACCGGAAAAATCGTACTCCGATTGCCTAAAAAAAATGAACCCAATGTAAAAGAACCAAACCCCACAATGATGTATATGGAGATGATTAAGGGTGACGGATTTAAGGTCTCTTAGAAGAGAGATGTAGAGCTTGGGTTTGTAGAGAGAGAAGTTGGGAAAAAAATGTTAAAGAAGTTGGCTGCCAAAAAAATGATCTCAAACCCCCAACTCAAAAAGAAAGCATATCTTCTATTATATACCCAACACACGAGACATAATAGGAAATACACAAAAACAAATTTAAAACATCTTTTGACAAAAACCCAAAAAAAAATAATATAAAAATTATTTTAAACAAAATACACAAGAAGAGTATTTTAACAAAATAATTTATGTATTAAATCAAAAATACATTCTGAATTTAAATTTTATTTTATATACCAAGTCAAATGAGATAAAAGACTTGCAATATACAATAAAATTTAAATTTAGAAAATAATATAAAAACTCACACAAGAGAAAAAAAAATATAAAAGAAAAAGTATGATACCCAAAATAATTTGTACGCTACACAAAAATTATTTTTATAAAAAAATAATTTATATAATAAATCAATATAGGAAAATATGATTTAAGATATTAAAAATAGATTTTAATAAAAAAAATGTAGGACCATATAAATAAAAAATTGTTTGTCTCGAGATTGAGCCAACACAAGAAGAATGAGATTTTCAATCTCCCCCTTTGGCCAATTTTGAGACAAAAAAAACTGAGACTTAAAGACAAGAAACGACACAAAATACATAACTCAACTATATACATGAGTCCTAAAAATAAAAAATTACATAACTCTACTACCAACAAGTGTCCTAATCAAAATAGAAGTGTATATAACTCAACTAACAACATGCAATCCTAAACAAAATAGAAGAGTACATAACTCAACTAACAACAAGACATCCTAAAATACTCAAAAAATTATAAAATACAATACCAAATGAGTCTCAAATTCTCCCCCCGTTTGTCTCAAAGGGACAAAAGGTAGAGAATAATCCTACAAAATAAAAGCTAGGACGACATAATATACACATAAAATGCATTAACAAACAAAAGTAAAATAAACTAAAACAAACTACAACAAACTAGTTTGAAATTTTGGTACTACTTAAGTCATTCGTCTTAATCCACTTAGATTTGACATTAGGAGTAACGGTCTTAAACGGGGTAAAATTAACATGAGATTGGGAACAATTCTCAACAAAGTTAGACTTTAAATGGATCTTGGGCATATTCTTAAAACTATTTTGTTGTCTACTTAAACGCTTATAGCAGAATTCTCCCAAATGACCCGTTTTAAGATAAAAAGTTCATTTAAACACATGCCTATCATTAGATTTAGCACTATCATGAAAACTCACATGTTTAACATATTCATATTTTCTAGTTAAATTCAAACGCTCAAAACAGAATTTTTCCAAATGTTCAGAATTGAACAAAAGTTACACTTGAAAATCTTTTTCTCAACACATTTAGCATTACAGCATTTAGTGGGCAGTTTTTCAGAATCAAATTTTAACTTTTTATGACAAAACTGCTCTAAATGGCCCATTTTAGAACAAAAGTTACACCAAAAAACAGACTTTCCACCATATTTAATTCTATCAAAATGCCTATATTTTTCCCAAAACAGCTTGATTCTACCCGAATTTCTTAAAACAAAATTTCTCAACTTGTCTAGTTTTAGCTCAAAAATCGCATTTAACGACACTCTTAGGAGTTTTAAAATTCCCAACATTTTGAGTTTGCCTAAACCAGAATTATTCTGCCCTAAAATCTTAAAGCGGAATTTTTCTAAATGTCCAATTTTATGGTAAAAAGTACATTTAAAGACAGATTTACCACTTGTAGAACAACCCCCGTTTTCAAAATGTTTATAAGACATCCTAACTTCATTTGAATCGGGAAATTGTTCTTAGAATTTATAAAATTAGTAACATAAATTTTTTTCCTTCAAAACCAAGGCCTTTAGTAGGAACAAAATCAAAATAATAATTCGTTGGATCATAACACGTATTTTTATTAATAGTTTTGATGGCATTACCGGCATTCCAATAACTCTTTAACTTTTTTGAGGTGAATTCTAGTTCCGTTTTACATTCATCATATCAAATCAAAAAGGCCTTTAGTTCAACTTGAGATTCATCAAATTTACACAAAACTTCCTTGTTTTCAGTTTCAAGAGAGTGATTAAGTTCAGTTAACATAACAACTTTTTTCTCTAGAAATAAAACATCGTTCTCAAGTTCATGTATACGAAATTCAGATTCTTCACACATTAACTTGATTTGATTGTTCAAAATGTCATGTTTAGCCATTAATCTAGAATTAATTTGACTTAAATCAGTGCACTCCTCAATTGTGTTCTCAAAACATTTTTCACTTACACAATCATCCAAATTCATACTCACGCACCCATCTAAAACTATAGAATCGTCTACATTTTCAGATTCACCAACATCACCGAAAATATCATCAATATTAGATATAGAAGCTGTGAATGTAAGGTGATAGTGAGCAGGTGAGGTACGAGATAAAATCACATTGTCTAAAACAGAATTATCTGTACATAAATCAGTATCATAAGAACAAGTAGATAAATTATCATTAATGACCTCAGATATAAAGACACAACGCGAGGTAAAGACAAACTAGATTAGCCCAATTAGTATCGCTATCACAAATAGAGATATCATCGCATAAACTACATAAATGGGAAGGAGATAGTGAAATTTCCCAAGCCTCTAAAGATGTAGTGCAAGATAAAATATCTTTAACTTCGGTTGCACCCATCACTTGGCAAATAGCATTCTCGCTTTTAATGTCAAATTGTGAATAAGACTTTGACTCTCTAAAACAATCATAAAGGGATTTTCTAGAAGAAAAAACAGCATCACGATATAAGATTCCCATATTTAAAAAATAGATTTTGAAAAATATAAAATATAGAATTTAAAAAGAGTTCAGGATCTTTGCGGAATAAAAAATTTATAAAGTGAATCCAGAAGCTATGATACCACTTGAAACGATCTAATGGTCACTAGAAAGGACCAAAGGGTACTCGCTAATGCGTATTAGGTAATTTAAAAACTCTTTTAACTCTTTAAAATAAAATCTATTAATTTATAAATTAAAAATACTCACGCAGACGAGTGAATAAAAGATGGTGATGCTAGATATAAAAAATAATTCCCTTTAAGAATGAGATGAGGAAAAGTGGAAGGTGACACGATATATGTTATCGAGGAATCCACCGTGGTCGTAAACCCCGTGTCCCTAGTCCCAGGACAACACACACACCCAAGTCCACTATTACCAATTACAAGTTACAGATTACAACCCCCAAGTCCACAATGATTTAAACTAAGAAAATACACATCCGTACAACCGGCATAGTCTCAATCAACCTAACTTGGCTGAAAATCAGTCAACCCAATAATACCCCGGTAATAGTGACTAATACTCACTCACTACACACGCAACACTCATACCAATGTTTAGATAAAGAATTCAACAACCCAGTGTAAATGAAATAGTTAGGCCAATAAAAAACTACACCCAGGCACAAACTAAACAACCCCACAATACTGAATCTTACTAAATAACCAAGGTAGTGAAAGCACAAGATACACACACAACTACACACTCAAACTCGAAACCCCGTGAAGTTGTGAGAAAATAGATTTAATAATAAAGTTTGTTTGAATCAAAACAACAAAATAATCTTGTTTAGAAAAAGAGACTAAACGCATACCCAGTTAAGTCTATTTTAATTAACAAGAAAAATTACCAGTCAGTGACTAAGTGAAACGTAGGGCAATATTAAATTAATCGATACTAAAAATAATGCTTAAATATTAAGTCACAAGACACAAGCAAGGTCTTGTTTAATATTTAATATTCAAGTAAAGGTTAATCCTAAAAACAAATTTAGTTGGCGTAAATGACCACAAATAAAATAGGAAATAAAATTCCAACAATTGTGTCGCGCAACCAAAAAAAATAAAAATTAACGTAACACCAAATAGAGTATGAATCAATTTAAAGAGGTGTTATGTAAAAATATTAAGTCCAAGTAAAATGAGCAAAAAATAAATATGTATAGCACTTAGCTCATACAAATTTGGACTTAATTAAAATCAACATAAGATAGTTGTAAATATTTAGATAAGTTCAAATTTCAATTATATGTGTAACACAAAAAATAAACACAAAGATTAAATTCCAAATTTTAGTTCAAACCAATACTATAACTAGGTTTGGATTAAAAATACATACACACACAAACACCACCCAAGTATAAAAGAATATAACAAAAAGTATTTAACTTAGGCAATAAAAAGTGTATGAGTCAAATGGTCCAATCCATGTCAAATGAGTATGGAATAAAGAGTATTGCACTAGACTCACTAAAATAGGATGGGTTTAACTAAAATAAAATTTAAACAAATAAAGAGTATTATGATTAAAGTCTACACACTAATTAAACCCAACTAAATAAAGTGAATACATAAAAGTTCAACTTAGAGGGTGTAACTAGTTAGAGTCAAAAATCAGATTATCTTTAAACCCAAATAGATCAAATCATATTTTAATATAAAATATGTGTGACACAATGAAAAACTTAAGTTATTAATTTTCAAAAGTTTAAGTCCCATATAAAAACTGTACGCACACAAACTGAATTTGGTGTAAAATAAAGTCCAACAACAAACACCCAAAATAAAATCAGACTTAGTCCAAAGATAGTCCAAACAAAATTTGTCCAAATAAAGTCTTTCCAAAGTTTTTAGTCAAAATAGGTGTCCAAAGATTAAAACAAATATTAGTCCAATATTTAAATGGAGATGAAAAAAAATCAGTCCAAATAAATTTTAGTCAACAAAAATTTTAGTCCAAAGTAGACACCCAAAAAATAGATCCAAGATCTAAAAAGGGTCCAAAGGAAAATACCTCAACACAAAGAGTATATAAAATGGTACACAATATTTGGAACAAAAATGACAACACTTAAAAGTGTCAAAACCCACAAATTAATATTTTTCAAAAAAAAATTGTTCTACAAAAAAATGATTTCCAAACAAACAATATATATATATATATATATATATATATATATATATATATATATATATATATATATATATATATAGATCTGAAATAAATAATCTATCTCTATATATATAAGCGGGAAAGAGATTACCCCAAAAATGAGACCCTGAACCACAACCTAAAAAGTCCCCAGAAAAGTCGCCGAAAAAACTAACAGCCACCGAAACCAGCAAACCCGAAACTTGCCAAAAAAAATGCGCCTAAAAACCAGAAATATGTAACTCTAGACTAAAAAGGCTCCACACCGGAGAAACACAATTCCCGTCGAAAAATAGGTCGGACAACCAAAGCCGGAACAAACTCCCAAATCAGCATCGGATCATGACGCCGAAAAAACCTTCCCCCACACATATCAAAAAATTGAGGAACCCCCAAAATTGATTTAGCCAAAAAGAGAAGAAATGCAAATGGATGTAAATGAAACCAAACTCGACGGAAAAATGGGTCCACCGAAAAAACCGTACTCCGATCGCCCAAAAAAATTGAACCCAGTGTAAAAGAACCAAAACCCATAATGATGTATATGGAGATGATTAAGGGTGAGGGATTTAAGGTCTCTTAGTAGAGAGATGTAGAGCCCACACAAGAAGAATGAGATTTTCAAGGGCGTCTAAACTTCAAAAACTCACTACACAGTTTGAGATCATTAAAATGATAGAGAGTGAGTCGTTTGAAGAGTTTTATGCTAGGTTGTCCAATATTGTCAACTCGTATTTTATTTTGGGACAGAAAATACCTGACAATCGAGTCATAAAAAAAACCTTAAGGTCGTTGCCGAGTAGATTTGATCCAAAAGTGACTGTTTTTAACTCCTTGGGTATGCTTGAATCGACGAAACTTGAAGAGATTATTGGTGACTTACAAACATATGTACTCGATATGTTTACCTCCAAGCAATTGCCAAAGAAAGAAAAGCGCATTGCTTTGAAAGCCCGAAAGGAGGAGACTAAAGTGTCAGATTTCGATTTCGATTCTGATTCCAATTTTGAGGATGTATCCTTGTTGGCAAAGAAGTTCAAGAAGTTTCTTAAGTTACAAAAGAAATTTAAAGATGCCAAAAGACTTGAGAAATTAAAGAACAACAAGGTAGATCCTGCCCCTAAGGATAAGAGTGAGAAAGTTAAGAGGGATAAGTCGGATAGGTGTTTTGGGTGTGAGGGTTATGGTCACAAGGTTATCGAGTGTCCCACTAGACTTAAGAAGGAGGGTAAGAAATCGATAGCATATAACGCCATTGAGCGTAACTTTGTAGCGTTCATGGCATGTCATGTGAGTGACGACGAAAAATCTTCCCATGAAGATTCTCATGTGAATGACACTTCCGAGGCCGTTAAGTGTGAATCCCAAGCGAGTGAGGGTGATTCTAGTGAGTATTAGGAGATTAATTTAGGAGACTTTCAAGTTGCCTTTAGTGAGTTACATACGAAAGCGGTAAAAGTGAAAAAGGCTAACTTGAAATTGCAAGCTAGGTTGAATGAGCGTGCCGCAGAAAATAATGATGCTTTTATTAAGGATCATAGGGCACGGGAGAAGACTCTTGAGGAGAAACTAGAATATGTCGAGAAAGAGAGATATGATCTTCATGGTTTCATGAAGGCTTTAAAGAAAGATGTCACACCCTAACCCCATTAGGATATAATTAACTAAATAGTTTACAAACCACAATATTAATTTATTTATTATTTAGGCAATACATATTGAAACAACTTCAAGGTTAAAATGCAGAATATAAAAAAAAATCCAATCGTTTTAAGGAGACAATTTCAACAGAACTCACATATCATTTAACTTAATTACAACTAGTGCAGTTTATAAAACAAACTAACAAGACCCTACTGCTATGTACCCAACCTCCTAGACCTGGCAGTGGCAGCTGGAAAACCTGAAAATGTAAACATATAAAACCATGAGTTTAAAAACTCAGTGAATGTACTACATCTCTATATAGTAAAAGCACTATATTAACATCTCAACATATTAATATATACATCTCTGTGACAAATTAGGCCATATACATATCCGGAGTTAATAAACCCCACATCTCCTGCCCGTAGGCAATAATCATATCCATAGGTTTTAAAAACCTAACATCTCTTGAATTGCATAGCAACTCAACATATCCTGACTTTTATAAAGCCATAACATCTCAACATCTCTTGGCTTTTAAATAAGCCATAACATATCAACATCTCATGACTTTTAAATAGGCCATATAATATCAACATATGATATATATATGTCATATCCAAAATCAACTCAGTATGTACACTCACCTTGTGTTGTCAACTATGTATTTACGTTTCCCTCAGGTGGAGCTGAACTTGGTTGATTTGACCTTACACCTGTTAATCCAACTAAATCAGTACTAAAGCTCAATCATAAGTATTATTTTAATATAAGTATGTAACTTTAAATGAGTACACAACCACAATATGATTCTACTCAAGTCATATTCCATGAACATATGTAAAGACGAAACGATGGTATATATGTTGATAAGGTCATGAACATTCAACCCTAGAAACTACCTCATAAAGAATTTATAACTAAACTCAAGTAAACATAAAAGTATACTTCTGAATATATATACACATGAAACATGTACTCAAAATACCCTTGGGAAAAAGCAAATAAAAACATTCTTTCATGGAGTATCCAATACGGCCTCAAATTATTGTCCTCCATACTTAACCATCCCATATTCATAAATAGTACACATACAGGTGTCCAAGCTTATCAATCTAAAAACATATCTGAATATACTTTCCGTTACAAGTGACGGTGTAATTTTTCAAGCTTCTTAGGGCAAGTTATGGCCATTTCTTTACAACACAAGAAATCTTCCCTACAAACTCCTTTATTGTTCCTTCGACTTTCAAGAATTTTCATAATTTTTCTACAGCATAACTTTCCATGATTTTCAACACACTTTCAGTAGACATACTTAATAGTACAGAATTAAATTCTCATAATATTTGGACTTCATTTTCTATCTCAAAAGCTTGACCAAACTCAGGGCATACCGAAATGAAATATACAAACAACAACTATATACCAACTTGCAACCATCACTAATACCTAACCATAAGGAGTTAAATTCTGATTTTCGGATATGATATGAATATATAAGTCTATTTTCATATCCAATTAGAATTTCTGAATTCCAGTAATCACGCAAAGAGATATTCAAGTTTGAATACAAAGGGTTTCAATACAAAACAATATGACCTATAACACCACTTATCTCACATATGAACCAATACATATTATCACAAAGGAGGATGGAATTTGGATCAATAATTCACGATTTATATACTTTGAAATAAGTATAATGGAAGTTTAAAACAATATTAACACATAATATTACCTTGGAAACACCTTAAGGATTTTCTTGGAATTGTTTTCCTAGATTTTCCTTGTAACCCTTTCTTCCTTAACTTCTACCTCTCTTTCCTCAAGCTAATAACACCTCAAACTGAACCTAGAGACTTATTTGCTGAAGAAATAAGCTTAAGGGAGAGTTTTAAGTCGGCCAAGGCTGCCTCCCAATCCATCCAATCAAATTAAAACATTTGGTTTAATAAAAGACAATTTACCACTTAAGGGAATTGACAGATTCGCCCCTTCTCGTAATTTCGACCTAACTTCTTACTCGAACATCTGTTTGATGCACCGTTGGTTTTGTTACAACCCTAACTCACATATCTACAACTATGTAGTTTTCACCTCAAGTCAATTGCAATGTTACAAGGGTCAAAACTAGTCTTAAACAGGAACATTTCTATCGAAGATAACCAAATCTTGTGTTCGTAAACAATTCGACATTTCATGATTTATGTAAGTAGAATTATACTAACCATAATCACTTAACATTAGATATACTAATAACACATTATTCACATCACATATGATAAGTATGATTTAAATATAATTTATCATAATTATATACGGGTTGTCACAACCTCCCCCGTTAGAAAATTTCGTCCCCGAAATTTAATACAAATGTCACTTACCAAACAAATGGGGATATTGTTTCTTCATGCTATCCTCCGTTTCCCAAGTTGCTTCTTTAATTCCATGGCTCATCCACATAACTTTAACTAAGGGAATAACCTTATTCCTCAATACTTGCTCCTTACGATCAAGAATTTTCATCGGTTCCTCGATGTACGACAAGTCTTCTTTCAGTTCAATAGGTTGGGTTTTCAGTTGATGAGATGGATCTGCCAAATACTTACGAAGCATTGATACATGGAACACGTCATGCAAACGAGATAACTCTGGAGGTAATACTAATCTATATGCCAGGGTTCCAATTCTTTCCAACACTTCATATGGTCCAATGTATCTTGGACTTAGTTTCCCCTTCTTTCCAAATCTCATAACACCTTTCCACGGTGAAATACATAGGAATACAAAATCCCCCTTCTGAAATTCCAATGGATACTTCCTCTTATCAGCATAAAATTTCTGCTTACTTTGCGCTATCTTTATCCGTTCCCGAATCAATTTGATCTTTTCAGTTGTCATATCTATCAATTCAGGACCCAAAAGTTTCCTTTCACCTACTTCATCCCAACACAAAGGCATTCTACATCTCCTCCCATATAAAGCTTCATACGGAGCCATACCAATGGTGGAATGATAACTATTATTATACGCAAATTCCATCAATGGCAAATGATCATCCCAACTACCTTTGAAGTCAAATACACAAGCTCGTAACATGTCTTCTAATATTTGAATCGTCCTTTCAGATTGCCCATCGGTTTGTGGATGAAATGCAGTATTGAACTTCAAACTTGTGCCCATGGCATTCTGTAAATGAGGCCAAAACTTAGAAGTGAAAGTTGGATCTCTATCTGATACTATTGACACTGGTGCTCCATGTAAACGGATAATCTCATCAACGTACATACGTGCATATTTGTCAACAGTGTAGGTCGTCTTAACTGGAAGAAAATGAGCTGACTTTATCAATCGATCTACAATCACCCAAATAGAATCATGCCCCTTTGGTGATCGTGGCAATCCTACAACAAAATCCATCGTTATATGCTCCCACCTCCATTCCGGAATAGGCAATGACTGCAATAATCATGCCGGCTTCTGATGCTCCGCTTTCACTTGTTGACATACTAAACATTTAGATACAAATTCGGCAATCTCACGTTTCATATTGTTCCACCAGTAATACTCTTTCAAATCTCTATACATTTTGGTACCTCCCGGATGCATAGAGTAAATAGAACTATGTGCCTCTTCTAATATATCCTTCTTTAAGGACGGATCATTCGGTACACAAATTCTATTTTTATAACACAATGATTCATCTTTCTTAATTTCAAAGTCACTTTCTTTACCATCCAGGATTTCCCGTTTCTTCTTTTCAAGGAATGGATCACTGACTTGCAAATTTCGTATGCGTTCTGCCAGTAAAGGTCTCACTGTAACGTGTGCAAATAACGCCCCCATTTTAGATAAGTTCAACTCGACTCCCATCAGTCTTAATTTCATAATATTGCCAACCCGTGCACATTGAATACAAGATAACCTCCCCAATGACTTTTGACTCAGAGCATCTGCAACAACATTGGCCCTCCCGGGATGATGGTGAATGGTACAATCATAATCTTTAATTAACTCCATCCAACATCTTTGTCTCAAATTCAAGTCTCTCTGAGTAAATAAATACTTCAAACTTTGATGGTCAGTGAAAATTTCACACGTCTCTCCATACAAATGATGTCTCCATAATTTCAAGGCAAAAACAATAGTCGCAAGTTCTAAATCATGTGTAGGATAATTATGTTCATGCGTCTTCAACTGTCTAGATGCATACGAAATTACCTTTCCATGTTGCATGAAAACACAACCCAGGCCCTGATGTGAAGCGTCAGTATAAATCACAAAACCTTCTCCACTGGATGGAACAGTGAGAACTGGAGCTGATACTAGCCTATTTTTCAACATTTCAAAGCTTTGCTGGCATTCATCACTCCACACAAATTTCACTTCCTTTCGGGTCAATTTAGTCAACGGCAAGGCTATAGATGAAAACCCTTTTATGAATCTTCTATAATATCCAGCCAATCCTAGGAAACTCCTTATCTCCGTTACATTCCTCGGTCTTTCCCATTGCACAATTGTCTCTACCTTCTTAGGGTCAACATAAATTCCATCTCCCGAAACAACATGCCCCAGAAATACTACCTGATTTAACCAAAACTCACATTTGCTAAACTTCGCAAACAATTGACTATCTCGCAAAACTTGCAATACAACTCTTAGATGCTTCTCATGTTCCTCTTGGCTAGGTGAGTATATCAAAACATCATCGATAAAGACAATCACGAACGAATCTATGAAAGGATGAAATACTCGATTCATTAAATCCATAAACATCGCAGGAGCATTCGTTAACCCAAATGGCATTACCAAAAATTCATAATGACCATAGCGAGAACGAAAAGCTGTCTTAGAAATGTCACAATCTCTCACCCTTAATTGATGATAACCCGATCTCAAATCAATTTTTGAAAACACTTTAGCACCCTGTAATTGATCAAACAAATCATCAATACGAGGCAATGGATATTTATTTCGAATAGTCACCTTGTTCAACTGTCGATAATCAATGCAGAGTCGCAGGGTGCCATCTTTCTTCTTCACAAATAATACTGGAGCGCCCCATGGTGATACACTGGGTCGAATAAAACCTCTATCTAGCAAATCTTGCAATTGAACCTTTAACTCCTTTAGTTCCACAGGTGCCATTCTATATGGAGAAATAGAAACTGGAGCTGTACCAGGCACTAAATCGATAGTAAACTCTACCTCTCTGCTAGGTGGCAATCCTGGTAATTCATCTGGGAACACATCTGCAAAATCCTTAACGACTGGGATATCTTCTAATTTTTGTAATTCCCTGTTTGTATCCACAATATATGCTAAAAAGCCTTTTTTTTTTTTTTTTTTAAGAAACTAGAACTTTATTAATAAAGAGAGAAATAGCCTCTCTCATGGCCTTTACAAAGCAGAAGAGAACCAAAATTCCTATACATCTTTAGATATTTTCCTCAGATAAGGATAACAGATCCTATCAAGTCTAATTGCACCTTTAATATTTCTAGGAAGGTCTAGAACTGTAGAGAAATTTGATTTAACCTGAGATTGCAGGCCATATTTGGATAGAAGATCAGCTGTGGAGTTGGACTCTCTGAAACAATGAATAACTTTGATATCAAAGCTCTTTATTAAATCTTGAATTTGAAGAACTAGATCTTTGATCCGCCATGGAATTTTGAGCTGATCATTTATGCAACTTACTAGAAGTTTAGAATCAGATTCCACTAATAGATTTGTCCATCTCTGAGAAATACAGTGCTCCAAACTCTCTTTGATTGCCCTAGCCTCTGACAAATTATTAGAACCATTATCTCCATAATCTACATATGCCCAGATAAACTCTCCATTAGAGTCTCTCAAAATTGCTCCCATGCCCATTCGACCTAGAGGATCACATGCACCATCTGTATTTAGTTTATAGTTCATAGGCTCAGGTCTAGCCCAAGAAACTGCTATAAAAGTAGGATGCACCCTCTTTTTAAATTCTATTTGAAGACTTTTACAAGCCTCAATACTTCTATGAGAGGAGGGGGGACTGATCTGAAAGGAAGAAACAATATCATGAGCTCTTTGGATAATCTTCTGGATTATATCAGCAGGAAGCATTGTAGCATTATCAAATCTGGCTTTATTTCTAGATAGCCAAATCTCCCATAAGATACAACAAAATAGCATTTTGCACAACCATTTTAGAAGTAGCTCAGAGCTTGAATTCAGCCACCAAGTCATGATCTTTGAATTATAGTTCCCAAGAGGGTGAATTTCTAACATTGATTCAAAGAAGAGCCAAATTTGAGAGGCAATAGGACCATAGAAGAAAAGATGAGGAATGGATTCTTCAGATTTAGAACAGCAGTGGCATCTAGAGGCAATCTTAATACCAACTGATTTGATATTTAGATCTAATGCCACTGCATTATGCACCACTCTCCAGGCAAAAGCAGACAGATTAGAAGGAACTTTACTATCCCAAATGAAGCTATATGATACTGATCTCAGCTTTGATCCCCGAACTACCTCAACAGCTGAAGAAAAACAAAATTCACCGGATATGGAAGGAGTCCAAATCCATTCATCCCTCACTTTAATTGAGTTCTCTTCCAAAGTTCCAAATGAAGCCTTGACAACCCTTATTTAACAATTTCCTCGCCCGAAGGGCTGAAATAAGACAGTTCGGAACCACATTCCTTTCCCCAGTAAATTTGAATTCTTCCTCCCCCGGCATATTAAATGTAACCTCCTTACGAAAACAGTCAATTGATGCATGGTAGGAAGATAGCCAGTCCATACCCAAGATAATATCAAAATCTCGAATATCTAGGGGAATTAAATCAATGGTCCACTCCCTATCCCCCATATACAATACACAATTTTTATACACAAGCTCCACTAACATCACATCCCCCATAGGTGTAGAAATATATAAACCACAATCTAGATAAGAACATGGTCTACCCAAATGCATGGTAAATGACAGTGCTACAAATGAATGAGTAGAACCTGGATCAATAAGCACGTAAGCATGTTTGTTCATGACAAACATTGTACCTGTCACCACCTCTGGAGTAGCCTGAGCATCCTGTAAAGTCATAGCAAATATCCTTCCTGGAGCCCTGGATCCACTAGCATGTCCTCTACCTCCTCCTCTCCCTATGCCTCCAGGTGATGAGCCTCGACTAATAGTAGCTGATTGAATCCCCCCCAGTAGCATATGACAATTCTTCTTGGTATGACCAATTTGATGACACTGATAACACTCTACCCCCTTTAACTTGGGGCAATCTGGACTGATATGGCCCTCAGCTTTGCAAAAATATCATGTAACAGGCTTACACTGCCCATTGTCATTCTCCTGCTGTCTATTCTGTTGGCCCATCGATCCTGCACCCCTAAAACTGCTTGGTGTCCTATTCTGAACAAAATTTCCAGACCCTCTACCGCGCTGAAATCTTTGACTCCCCTGTTTTGAGTATTCTACATTGCCTTCCTTTTGCTGAGATGAATCAAATCTACTCCTCTTTCCCCTTTGTTCCCTATTCTTTATTGCATCGTTAACATCTCCTTCAACCATCATAGCTTTGTTAACTAAGGAAGAATAATCTACCATCTCAAGTGCAGTGAGTCTAGACTTGATAACCAAATTCAACCCATCCTGAAATCTGGTGCATTTATCCTCCTCATCGCGTAAGAAATGTAATGAAAATCGAGACAAAGATGTGAATTTAGTTTCATACTCCTTGACCGACATATTCCCCTGAGTCAATGATAAAAATTCTCTCTCCTTTTGCTTCCGGTACATGCGAGGAAAATACTTTTCATATAAGACTTTAATAAAGGAATCCCAAGTAATTACCTCACCTCCCTCCGGAGTAAGCAATAAATGTTTGGAAGACTCCCACCAATATTTAGCTTCTCCCTTTAACATGAAAGTAGACAAAATCACCTTCTGCGCGCCAGGTACATTCATCACCCCGAAGATAGTTTCTGTGTCTCGAACCCAAGTCTCAACTTCTAAAGGATCTACAGAACCTGAGAATGATGGGGGGTTCAATTTGATAAACTTCTCGTACAGAGTATTCTTCTCCTCTCGTTGTATTTCCCTTTCTCTTCTTGCTAAAGTCTGCTCCTCCAAGTACTTGGCTTGTTCTTCTGCTATTTGCATCATAAACATGTTTTGTTGTTCTGCCATTAAAGTCATGGCACGAGCCATCTTCTGCATATCTGTAAGTTGTTCAGGAGCCCCCTCTACATTATTTGGATTTTATTGGTTTACTGTATTTGAAGACTCCTTATCTACCCTCTCATGAAAATTTGCTCCTTCATAGCTTACTATCTGTCATAAACCACAATTATAGAAACACGAATACAACATTTATTTATAACATAATGGTTAGTATTTCTCACAAATTAATATAAATGACCCACACAACGTTATTTCTGCCACTGCCATATCTAGACTCTCTAACCTCAGAATATAAAAACCTAAAGCTTTGATACCAAGTTGTCACACCCTAACCCCATTAGGATATAATTAACTAAATAGTTTATAAACCACAATATTAATTTATTTATTATTTAGGCAATACATATTGAAACAACTTCAAGGTTAAAATACAGAATATAAAAAAAAAATCCAATCGTTTTAAGGAGACAATTTCAACAGAACTCACATATCATTTAACTTAATTACAACTAGTGCAGTTTATAAAACAAACTAACAAGACCCTACTGCTATGTACCCAACCTCCTAGACCTGGCAGTGGCAGCTGGAAAACCTGAAAATGTAAACATATAAAACCATGAGTTTAAAAACTCAGTGAATGTACTACATCTCTATATAGTAAAAGCACTATATTAACATCTCAACATATTAATATATACATCTCTGTGACAAATTAGGCCATATACATATCCGGAGTTAATAAACCCCACATCTCCTGCCCGTAGGCAATAATCATATCCATAGGTTTTAAAAACCTAACATCTCTTGAATTGCATAGCAACTCAACATATCCTGACTTTTATAAAGCCATA
Source organism: Sambucus nigra (assembly GCA_949130495.1). NCBI lineage: Eukaryota > Viridiplantae > Streptophyta > Magnoliopsida > Dipsacales > Adoxaceae > Sambucus > Sambucus nigra. The sequence continues at coordinate 329,643,449 of OX422221.1, read as the reverse complement.
ACATCTCAACATCTCTTGGCTTTTAAATAAGCCATAACATCTCAACATCTCTTGGCTTTTAAATAAGCCATAACATATCAACATCTCATGACTTTTAAATAGGCCATATAATATCAACATATGATATATATATGTCATATCCAAAATCAACTCAGTATGTACACTCACCTTGTGTTGTCAACTATGTATTCACGTTTCCCTCAGGTGGAGCTGAACTTGGTTGATTTGACCTTACACATGTTAATCCAGCTAAATCAGTACTGAAACTCAATCATAAGTATTATTTTAATATAAGTATGTAACTTTAAATGAGTACACAACCACAATATGATTCTACTCAAGTCATATTCCATGAACATATGTAAAGACGAAACGATGGTATATATGTTGATAAGGTCATAAACATTCAACCCTAGAAACTACCTCATAAAGAATTTATAACTAAACTCAAGTAAACATAAAAGTATACTTCTGAATATATATACACATGAAACATGTACTCAAAATACCCTTGGGAAAAAGCAAATAAAAACATTCTTTCATGGAGTATCCAATACGGCCTCAAATTATTGTCCTTCATACTTAACCATCCCATATTCATAAATAGTACACATACAGGTGTCCAAGCTTATCAATCTGAAAACATATCTTAATATACTTTCTGTTACAAGTGACGGTGTAATTTTTCAAGCTTCCTAGGGCAAGTTATGGCCATTTCTTTACAACACAAGAAATCTTCCCTACAAACTCCTCTATTGTTCCTTCGACTTTCAAGAATTTTCATAATTTTTCTACAGTATAACTTTCCATGATTTTCAACACACTTTCAGTAGACATACTTAATAGTACAGAATTAAATTCTCATAATATTTGGACTTAATTTGCTATCTCAACAGCTTGACCAAACTCAGGGCATACCGAAATGAAATATACAAACAACAACTATATACCAACTTGCAACCATCACTAATACCTAACCATAAGGAGTTAAATTCTGATTTTCGGATATGATATGAATATATAAGTCTATTTTCATATCCAATTGGAATTTTTGAATTCCAGTAATCACACAAAGAGATATTCAAGTTTGAATACAAAGGGTTTCAATACAAAACAATATGACCTATAACACCACTTATCTCACATATGAACCAATACATATTATCACAAAGGAGGATGGAATTTGGATCAATAATTCACGATTTATATACTTTGAAATAAGTATAATAGAAGTTTAAAACAATATTAACACATAATATTACCTTGGAAACACCTTAAGGATTTTCTTGGAATTGTTTTCCTAGATTTTCCTTGTAACCCTTTCTTCCTTAACTTCTACCTCTCTTTCCTCAAGCTAATAACACCTCAAACTGAACCTAGAGACTTATTTTCTGAATAAATAAGCTTAAGGGAGAGTTTTAAGTCGGCCAAGGCTGCCTCCCAATCCATCCAATCAAATTAAAACATTTGGTTTAATAAAAGACAATTTACCACTTAAGGGAATTGACAGATTCGCCCCTTCTCGTAATTTCGACCTAACTTCTTACTCGAACATCTGTTTGATGCACCGTTTATTTTTTTACAACCCTAACTCACATATCTACAACTATGTAGTTTTCACCTCAAGTCAATTGCAATGTTACAAGGGTCAAAACTAGTCTTAAACAGGTACATTTCTATCGAAAATAACCAAATCTTGTGTTCGTAAACAATTCGACATTTCATGATTTATGTAAGTAGAATTATACTAACCATAATCACTTAACATTAGATATACTAATAACAAATTATTCACATCACATATGATAAGTATGATTTAAATATAATTTATCATAATTATATACGGGTTGTCACAAAAGAGGTTTTAGAGTGTGAGGATTCTAGCCGTGTGCTTGATTCTAGGATTAGTGAGTTAGAGGAGAAATTGAGGGACTTGAGTAAGGTGAAATATGATTTGGAGGCTAGATCGAAGAAGTTGGATAGGATGTTAGGCACCATACAAATCAATGGAGATAGGTTGGTTATAGGTTACGATGATAGTGGTGTTCCCATTCCCAAAGCCAATACTAATCGTATGAAACAGCCCACTAAGAACGTTAGGAGAGGTTGATATTTTAGTAATCATTCCCACCAATTTTATACTTGCACCCATTGTGATAGGAAAGGTCACCTCAGATGTTTTTTCTATGAACTTATAAATGCTCCTAGGAAGTTTTTGAATAAAGTCATTTCGGTTCCCAAAACCCCCATGCGTCATTTCACACCTACTTGCGTTAGGAAATCGGACTTAGAGCCTTTAGGAATTACACTTCATGGCTCTTGTTTGGTTGCACTTGATTCTTCCCATGCTAGATCTAAAGGATGATTGTGTGGCCCTGTTTGTCATACGCTAGTCTTTGCATCATGATTTATTTCTTGCTAGTGTTATAACATGTGTATCTTTTATATTATAATTTTTTATTTATTGAGTCTTATTTGAAAAATACAAAAACATTTTTTTTATATAAAAAAATTCAAAAAATACAAAAATGATTTTTGGTTTTAAATATTTTTTGAAAAAAAATACAAAATGATTTTATTTTGGGCTCAAATATATTTTTAAAAAACACAAAAAGATTTTTGATGTATTTTTATGTCGTGATTTTTTCATGTTTGATATGGCATATTGGTGTGCTTAGACCCCCGTCATTTCATTATCCATGTGGCTAGGACATTTGGTCATAATTACTGGTGCATTGAATGAACTTAACCATTGTCTTAATGGGATTTTTTCGAAGTTAATACGCATTTGAATTCGACTTTGTATATATATGCCATCTTTGCACACATGCACGAGTTTATATGAATGTTTGACATCTCAAGCATATTTGAGTTTGGTGATACGTTCACGTCTTGATTTTGTCATCTATGCGTAAGTAAACTTAGGAGGAGGTGTGCATGTAAGAACCGTTTACCGTGAGGATTAATATTGCATATGTTGAAAAAATTACGAGTACTTAAGGGAAAGGGCTGCGAGAGTACAATCAACTCGCCTTGAAAGCCACCGTTTAAAAGAGCCCAAGAAAAAATTAAGGCAATAAAAAAACTATCATATGCCAAAATAGGCCCAATAGGATTTCTCTAAGTTGAGAAAAATAGAAACCTCAAAAGAGCTTGAAAAAGAAATATACAGTTGAGGGAGTTTGGTTGAAAATTTAAACGGGTTTGCACCATGAATCCTTAGGTTGAAAACTGCATCATGACGCTATTGTTTGTAGAATCGTCAAAATTATGGATTTGTGTGTTTGTTGATTGTTTAGTTCATTTAGCTCAATATAATAATTGTCACATATGGCTAAAACTAAGTTTGATGACATTTCGCCATCCATTGGAGCTTCTTGAACGTTTCAATGTGTCGGAGTTGTGACTCATTTGTTTTAGTTCACGCCCATTCACTCCATATCCATGTTTGAGCACATTGATATTTTTTTGGCATGAAACTCACATTGTTTTACTTGTTTTATTTTTTTTCTGTTTTGAGTATGTTTTGCTGCTATTTGGTATTTTAATTGACATTTTCAGGATATTTTTTCGCTAGGCAAAACTTCATCATTTGTAGGACTAGAATTGAGAATTTTGTATGTTGTTAAAACGACATCTGGACATCGTTCAAGCTACAAGTCTATGTCGCTTGAAGGTTTGATCTCGCGAGGTTCGTGCGACTTGATGCAATGTTTCAGGTATGGGTCACGAGATAGGTCGCTTGATAATTTTATCGTGCGACTGTCTACTAGTTTGGAGATTCTTTAGTTGCTTGATGGTTGGTTCAAACGACATTCTTATGGCGTTCAAATGACAAGGCATTGTCGTTCCAGCGACCCTTGGAGAAATTTTTTGGTTCTTATGATTTATGTACCTGCTTCGTATTAATGATGATATCATATTGTTTTGGTACTTCTTGGCAGTTTATATGTAGTGTAGGTTGATTATGCATTATCCGTTTACTCACATCATTACTGATTTTGATGATTTCTTTCATGTGACTTATGTTTTCTAGCTACGATTTAGTACTTTGTGATATTTTTTTAACTGGCGGGGTATGTTTATCCAGATTTGCTTCATTGATTATCACATGCTAGATATTTGGTGTTTGTTTATCTTTTTTCACTTATTGTCTATTCGATACAAAAAGGGGGAGAGAAGTATGTGATGTAGGGGGAGAGTTTATGAGCACATAGTTTTTTTTTATTTCATTACAAATTAATATCATATACCTTCATGCTTATATATTGGTATTAATTAGTTTGCACAAAATGATATCCTGATTTCAATGGGGTTTTTTTCAAATTGGAAAAAAAAAAAAATTCTCACATGTTTAATAAATGGTTTTGTTTTACATATTGGTATTTTTATATCACTTGTTCCTCCATACTTCACTGCGTATTTGTCTGTTTAATATGTGTAAGTATTCTTCAGCGAGTCAAGATTTTAAGACTACATCACATTCAGACAGCTCATGCTGTCTTATCCTGTAATTTTTTAATTTGGGTTTAATGGGATGGTATTTAGGTGTCATACGGCTTGATGGCCCGGCTTAGGCATTTCACTGTTTGGGTTTTGTCCTGGAATAGTCAAAGGGGGAGATTTGTAAGGACAAAATTTCCAATTGAGTCCATTGTAAGTATTTGACTTATTCCCGGAATAAAATATTATTTTTGTGTCATAGATAGATTTTGTGTTGTTACGATCCCACACAGTTTATGACTAAAGTTTATTGAAGACGTTGCGGTTAAGCTTCAAAGATTTATCATGCCGAGTTTAATTTAGTTTACATTTCAAGTCTTCATTGCATTTTGATCTCTCAGGTATGAATGTGTAATGTTTATGGGACTCGAAAAATATTTTTAGGATATTATTTTTGTTAAAAAATGAATTTAAAGAGATTTAACTTCGTTTATTATGAGATAAGGATTGTTTAGAGTCGTATAAAACTCTCACTTGTGTTTAGATATTTCAAACGACATTCATAATCGTTCAAACGACATGTGGAGGTCGTTCAAACGACATGGCTTTGTCATTCAAACTACACTGCTATCTCGTTCGAACGATAACCTCGTCTCGTTTGAACGATGCGCCGACTTAAATTTTCCATTTAAGACGTGTTTCACTCAGAATTTCGTAGGCTGCAGAACCAAAAAAATAGTTTACAAATAATACATTTCATGCACAAGTTTTCTAAGGTGTTCAAAGTCTAAAGACCTTAAAGTTTCAAGATCCGAGCTTTCATTTACATATGCTATAGAGATATTTGTTTGCACCATTGGAGTTTGTTTATCCACAATGAACAACCTTTCATTGGATTTGGCGGTGAATAAACGAAGGAGTTCGTGTTCAACATCGTAGACGTTGTCAAGCTGTATCGATGGACACCGAGGCATTCGTGGACTTGTGTGCTGTGGACAAGTATCGTAGAAGGACTTCTGCTTAGGAATTGTGGAGGAACGGTTAAAGGATCAGAGAAGCGTCAAGACTTGTGGGGGATCAAGTCATTGAGTAAGTCTATCATTTGTACTTTATAATACCACATCATAGTGATTGTCTGGCTTGAGCCGTAAGAGGTATTTTCCCTTGCTGATTTCCTCGTACATCTCGCGTCGCTTTTGGGAACTTATTTATTTTACTTTCTTTAATCACCTAGATGCATGTTTAGGATTAAACAAGATAAAATTAGGCTTAAATAAAATAGTTTACATACTTGGTGCGTATAAAATTTGGAAAAAGGGCTTTTTAAAAAGAAAGTTGGTTTTGGCATCCCTAAAACACATTGGAAAGAAAAAGGGGCCTACATCACTATTTATCCAAATTTTATCCATTTAATTATAAGATTAATTAAACAATTTATTGATTAGCAACTTATATAATTTTCATCAACATGTATATTACTGGGGCATATAACAATAAATTTCTACTGTTCGAACTACACATAAAAAACATGATTCTACGAGTCGAATCCAATTTATAAAGTTCATATGATTTATTATAACATGTGTACGCCCATATATTGTAACGAAATCCCAACCTCTAGTCTAAGCATGCGCGAGTTTTGAGTCTTAATTCGTATTAAATATTTGCATAAAAACAGTCACAAATTTAGCTTCACTTTCCCTAATTAATATATCTAATTTATTTAAGGAAAACAATGATTTTTAGTGTTCAGACAACATTTAAAATGCATAATACTAAAGGGGAACAATAGAAGTATTCGTGCCTAATAAAAATCATTTGCAAAAAATCTGACTGGATGGTTGCGTTCCTCTTAAGAAAATAGCAAAGATGCGTTCTTTGGCGATCTTGAGAAAACTCGATTTGGACCTTCAAAACTTGGGTTGAATCTTGCTTTTAAATGAGGTTTGGGCTTTGTAGATGAAAGGAGATGTAAACAAGGGAGGCTGTTGCTCTTAGGGTTCATATGAATGTGTTTGAAAAAGTCTAACCCCGAATTACATTTAAATTAGGAAGTGGAAGAGTTTTAATATAACAAAAACTTTAAAAATTAAGCAAATCTCCCAGCACTGCCCATCACGAAGCAATTCGCCCCCAGAGCCAAATCTATTCGCCCTTGAGCAGGTGCCTAGGCGGCCCAAAATTATATAGAAGTGACTAAAAACCAGTTTTCTCCCCCGAATTCAATTCCGATTAAAATTTCATTTTTCATAATAAAAACAACATTTTAAATGCCAAAAATAATCCAAATTAAAATGAAAATATTCTTTCGACTTTTTCTTATGATGGTTTAAATAAACGGTCTAAAACTATGGGGTGTTACATGGACTCTTGCAACCTCTACCCATCCTAGCCTGGAAGTGGAATCATATTATGATGGACTTTGTTAGTGTATTACCTCCTACAGTCCAAGGATATAATTCGATTTGGGTAATAATTGATCGACTGACTAAGTCAGCTCACTTTCTTAAAGTTTAAACCACCGATTCATTTTAGTGACTTAACAACTTATATCTTCAAGAAATTATCAGATTATATGGAACTCATTTACCTATTACATTTGAAACAGATCCTCGATTTGTGGGACATTTATGGCAAGCTTTACAAAAAGCCACGGGAACTAAATTACTTCTTAGTACTGCACATCATCCTCAAATCGATGGAAAATCCGAACGACTAATTCAAACCTTAGAAGATGTGTTATGAGCATGCGCATTAGATTTATCAAGATATTGGAGTGATCACTTGGCATTAGTAGAATTTTCTTATAACAACAGTTATTAATCTGGTATTCAAATCGCTCCATATGAAGCCCTCTATGGAAGGCCTTGTCGCTCTCCACTTTTTTGGAATGAGTCAGAGAAAATCAAGTTTTTGGCACCGAGATTATAACAAAGACCACCGAGAAAATACATCAAATCAGGGAAAGATTATGAGAAGCTTAAATTCGACAGAAAATCTATACCGATAATCGTAGACGACCCCTTGAATTTCAAGAGCCCAAATTTTCTTAAAATTATCACCTCGAAAGGGGATTATTAGATTAAAAAGAACAGGAAAACTCGCACCACGATACATCGGACCCTTCAACATTACCGAACGTATTGTCCCAATAGCCTATTGACTCATATTACCCCTGAGTTAGCCCAAATTCACAATATATGTTAAGTGTCTCAACTGAGGAAGTGTATTGTTGATCCAAACCAAGTCATCACATGTAACGGATTATAAATACAACCTAACCATGATTTCCAAGAATGAACACTTCAGATCTTAGACACAAAAGATCGAATACTTCGTACAAAGACCATTCCTTTAGTAAAAGTCCTCTGATAACATCATGGTCATGAAGAAGCAACTTAGGAACTTAGAGATGCCACATATCAGCAATATCCAGAATTATTCGAAGGTAATTTCGAGGATAAAGTTTTTTTTGGGTAGGAAGAATTATAAGATTCGTATTTAGAACGCAACCGTATGAAATTGTATATCTACAGTAAAATTAATGAACAGACAATCCTATCCTAACATATAAGGATTGTTATCATCCTGAACCTTAGAAAGCTACAAATTCCAAAGTTACCTTTAAGTTTTAATAATTACAAAAAAAACTAAAGTTTCCAATTGACTTTTAAATAATCTAAATGATATATATATATATATATATATATTTCAAATATCTTTTACAAACACCTCCATTAGCCTTGAAAATTTTTGAACAGCCCTTCACAAGACTATCCTAACTTTTGAAAATTAAATAAAGACCCCAAAAGTTTGAAAAATAAATAAAAAGACCTTAAAACTTAACCAAAAACTCCTAAGGACTAAAACTAAATATACTACCATCTTACTTATCAGCTAAGCTGATAAGAATGACAACTAACCTCCATGGGAACCAATGAATTCCAAGGTAAACCTACACCCTTTTGCACCCCAAATTTCCTTCACATTTATTCCCATTAGACCAGCCTATTTCCACCTCAAATTCAACCAATAGACTCACCCTTACTTCCCTTATGTAAAAGCCTCTATCTGTATAGAGGATTCAGTACAAACAGTAGCTAAAAAACAAAGCTTAAATTTTGGCATTTTTGAGTATAGCTTAATTATTTCAATACACTATGTTTCTGCAGTAGAGTAGAGTTTATTTATGATTTTACATGGGAGATTTTAGGTAGGAATCATGACCTAATGGTCAAAATCAGAAAATCACCATGGAAGCTTGATCTTCAATGGTGGATTCTGAGTTCCTGACTTTATACTAATTTTAAAGTGGAAATCATTGTCCTTAGACTTATAGGATCTTAACCATATAGTTTGATTTCAATATAGTATCCATAGTTGTTCATAATTCAAGTTTTACAGTTTCGGTAGTTAAAATTTCAAAATCAAAATTCTTCTTGTACAGAATGAATTAAACCTTCAAACTAAAACCATTTTATTCTAAATTTATACCGAAACCAAACTATACTACTGCCATGCTTTGAATTTCACTACAAATCTACGAATGTTTGGATAACCAGAAAGCAAATTTGACATAACCCCTAAAATGAAATTTAAACTTTAAAAATTAATTTTGCACATAAAACCCTGATGTTTTTCAACTTCTGTATTTTCACCCCAAGTTTTAAGATTTACCACACTTTCCAGTATTCCACAAACCTTATTCTTAGACTAAAATATATTTTTCTTTGTCAGATTTACACGAATTATCACCTTGACTTAAAACAACTCCATAGAACTTTTCAAAACCCTAATGACAAGTAGGTGATTTATTATTCAATATTATTTTCACGCAAAGCTTTTGAATTACACCTTTTGTTGATATCGCTATGTGATAGACTCGGTATATCATATTCTCATTGGTGAAATCATTTGAGCAGTTCAACTATTTATATATTATTTATTCAAATTTTAACAATGATTATGCAATCATAGTATTTCATATGATGCAAATTTTACTCAATTTTATTATAGCATACATTATGACCAGGAAATAATCTTATTGCACCCACGACTGTATTATTTGGCCTGTAGGACTCAGATGATTGATGGCCTAGTTATTCTACCATATGGGATGTCTTTAATTCACTTAACACAGTTACTTATATAACCAGTATCTAGATTGATTGTCTATAATTATATTGGGTTGACGTCGTTGTATGTATGACTATTGCCCTAAAACCTCTAAATGGATAATTATATTTATTTGTTTAAAAACATCTCCTAACCATTAACAATTCTAGCCCGATATTTTTATGTTTTTAGATGTATGATTCTGGGAACGAACATGTCATTTTATCCTAATGTTGAATCCATTTCATTTTGATTTTCATATATTGACTCATCAAAAATCATATTTTGAACTGTATAGAATAAGAATTATCTCCTTGGTAGGTCTGTAAAACAATCCAAGCTACTCAAGATCGACTCGAGTTCGTTCGAATAAAAGCTCATTCAAGATCGGCTCGTTAGGTAAACAAATCAAGCTTGAATAAAATTCTAAGTTCGTTACCTTATTGAGTTCGACTCGAATTCGGTTCGATCATAAATAATCATACAAAAATAGTGTAAAAATTCAAGCTACTCGATCTCGGCTCGTGTTCGTTCGGATTAAAGCTCGTTTAAGCTTGGCTCGTGAAATAAACAAACCAAACTTGAACACATTTTTAAGCTTCTTAATCTTTTCAAACCAAGCTTTAGCATCCTACCATTTGGCTCGGCTCGTCTCGGCTCATTTATAACCAGACTACTTGGCAGTTTTACTTACGTTTTTATAAATTCCATATGGATCCAGGCAATAAAGAAGACAAAATCTCCACGATCTCGAACAAACATAATGCATCACCTTGTGTTACGTTAGCAATTATATATGTTTGGAAAATCAATCGCAACACTGATGACCCCATTATAATTTCCTATGCTACTACATATAAATGGATGTAATTGATACTCTACGAGGGCACATGTAGTACTTTTTTTCTTTTTTTTTCTTTTATGGATTATGTAATAAATAGTGCCTCTATTTAGTATGAGTGTAAGGAATAAATGTATTTTGGTATGTTACTTTATATTAATATTATTCAAACTCCTTGTTATCATTATTATTTAAGCATTCATTATTTAAATTATTTTCGCTTAAACCCATAAACCCGATCCTTATTACTCATGTTCATTCAGGACGTGACAGTATCACCGCTTTATAAAGGGGTTTTAGAAGATTATGGGCTAGTTGACAAATCTAACTCGCAAGGGGGTTCCGTTTGTTTGGGATGAACAGTGTTAATTAGCCTTTGATGAGCTAAAGGACACATTGACTTTGACACCAGTACTCGCAATGCCTAGGGAGGAGCAGAGTACTTTGCTTTTACAGATACGTCCTTACAAGGACTTGGAGGTGTATTACAGGAGAAGGACCAGACTATAGCTTATGCCTCTCCCAAGCTTAAGCCCCACGAGAGGAACCTTCCCACACACGATCTGGAGCTTACAGCGGTAGTTTTGGCCTTGAGGATATGGAGGCACTATCTCTCGGGGGATAAATTTAGTCTATTCACGGATCATAAGTCGCTGCAGTATCTATTCACACATAAAGATCTCAACATAAGGCAGTGTAGGTGGCTCGAGTTCATGAAATACTATTAGTTCAACATCCAGTACCACCCGAGTAAGGTTAATTTGGTGGCAAATGCATTGAGTCGAAGGCCTACAGGGGAGTCAACAACAGTCTAGAAAGCGAAGTGGAGTGAGCTTTGGCAGGATAATGTAGTGGCCAAGACGTGTATGGCAGTCTTGAATATCACACCTAAGATCATCATGAGGGTAGTGAATGAGAAGATGAGGGATCCATTTTGTGAAGATGAGGGATCCATTTTGTAAAGATAAGTGTGCCAGTTACCAGCATAGGGAGATGAGCCTTAATCAGTCAATTCAGAAGGAGTTTTATGATTTAATGGGAGACTGGTAATCCCAAAGGATGGGAACCTACGGCAGGCAGTGATGACAAAGTCTCATGGGTCGTAATTCTTGGTACATCCCAATGAGGATAAGATGTACCAAGACATAAGGAGACAATATAAATGGGTTGGGATGAAGCAAAACATTACTAAGTTTGTCTCAAAGTGCACCACTTGTAATTTAGTGAAGGTAGACCATCAGAGATCAGTTGGGATTTTGGAGTCATTAGAGATTCCAGTTTGTAAATAGGGGAACATATTGATGGGTTTCATCATAGATCTACCAACTTTGTGGAGGGGTCATGTTTCCATATGGGTTATTATGGATCACCTGACCAAGGTGACCTACTTTTTACTAGTTCGGACAGATTATACGACAGGGGAGTATGCCCAGTTTTTTATAGCCGAGATAGTGAGGTTATATAAAGTGCCAATTAATATTATGTTCGATGGGGACAAGATCTTTCTATTCCATTTTTGGTAAAATTTCCAGGAGGCTATGGGGACTGAGTTACAGTTGCGTACGATTTACCGCCCACGGAGAGATGGGCAAACTGAAAGAGTTAATCAAATATTGGAGGATATGCTAAGGATGTGCATACTTGATTTCAGAGGAGGGTGGGAGTAATTACTTCCACTTATAGAGTTTTCCTGTAATAACACATACCAATTCACGATAGGCATGAAGCCTTTTGAGTCATTGTATGGCTGACCTTATCATTCTCCCTCTTATTAGTTAGAGGTAGGGATAAGCTCCTTGAATCGAAGATGATTCAGGACACGCTTGTAAGGATCAAGATAACTTAAGGTCATATACATATAGCTCAGGAAAGCTAAAAGAGTTACGCAGATGTAGATAGGAGACACGTGGAGCTTGAGGTAGGTGACGAGGTGTTATTGTGGGTATTTCTTATGAAGGGAGTTATACGGTTTGGGATGAAGGGAAAGTTAGCATCAAGATATATGGGGCCTTTCCTGATTATTGATAGGATAGGGCCGATTTCATATAGGATCGCCCTTCCAAAGGAGTGACATGGCCTACTGGCATATCCCATTGGATAAGATTGATTTACATCCAAACATCTCGTATGAGGAGAGGCCGATTGATATCCTAGATTATAGCGAGCGTAAGTTTCGACCAAATGTTATGTCGTTAGTTCGTGTTCAGTGGAGGCATCATAATACCGATGAATCGACGTGGGAGAGTGAAGATGATATGAGGGAAAAGTATTTGAAGCTCTTTATACTAGGTGTGTCTAAATTTCGGGGACAATTGTTTGTTATTAGGGGAAAAGTATGTAACACCTCGTATTTTTAAGCATTTTTAAATTACACGTATGAACGTAATTTAATTAAATTAAGAAATAAAGTGACTTAAATAAATATTAAATTGGCTAATAAAAGAATTAATATTTATGTGTAACTACATTTACTTGTGTGATAAGTAAATTAAAACATGTCAAATTGTATTACGTCGTAAGTGAAAAAAATCGACGGGTTCAACAGTATCTCATTCGGGACGTACGGATAGGATCGGGTTGGGAATGAGATAAAAAGTTAATGTTGAATAATTCAGATGGTGATTTCAAGTGCGCCAATGATTCGTAATGGGTCGAGAAAGTAAAAAATAAGTACATTGGGGTTGTATTTGAGTATCGTAATCTTTTTAGGCCAATCAAACGAAGTAAAGTGGATTATGTGTAGTGCACATGGGGCTAGTGATAGAGTATTAGACTATATGAAGAATAACTAGGCTAATTAGGTGGGGCATCATAACTAGGAAGTTAAAATATATGCGTTAGGTGCGCATTATAGATGAGAGGCGAGGATAATCTCATGTGAGTACGACACTAGATGAACATGAATAATTATTCTGCATATTCATTATTGCATTATAAATACTTGAAAATATTTTCAAAATGTTTGGGCACTGACCCATATCAAAAATCTTTTCAAAACCTTCTAGGTTATCAGCGACAGGGACGCCAGGGTTAGCGTGTTCTTCCAGTCAGACGATGTTGCAGCAGTTGTGGATACCTGTAGGCTTTGCGTAAATGCTTTTATCATTTCTATCTATCTAGGATATTGCTTTAGTATTTCATTTTGGGCATGTTGCCCACAGTTAGACAATTACGTTTTAGACTTTGTTATTTTATTTAATTTATATGTTGGATGATTGTACGTGGATTTTACCGAGAGTTATTCGGTTACGCTATTTAATTATGTCATCAGCACTCATTATTATGTCATGTTGGTGAATGTTTATATTTACAATCGATTATTTAATTAAGTTGGATAATAAGTATGTAAAATTTTACACCGGTCTTAATAGGTTATTAGTAACTAAATTGATTTTCGATAGTGATGCTAAGAATTAACAGACAGAGATTCCTATTTTATTTCAGTTGAGGATTGACTACCTATTATTAGAATAGGTAGGGTGTCTTAGGGTGCCCTCCCCAAACCCTAACATGTAACTTTTCCCCAACATACCCTAACATGTTTTACCCTCCTCCACACAAAAAAAAACTGTATAAGATTTTCTCAGAATTTCATTTTGGCAAATATATAATTGTGTGCTATAAAAGAACAAAACGAATCAGTGTGATAGGTAACAATATCATCTCTCCTGGGATATACAAAATACTATTAAATATTCATAAACAATTAGCCCATCCATACATGTCCATCATTATTTATAGACGTTAATATTCTCTTATTTAAAAATAAATACTATCAAGTATTTACACAACCAACAATGAGAATTATTATGTAAAATAGGTTATAAGCACAAACATACCTACAGTGTAAAATAGAGAATCGATTGAAACATAGAAAATCATTTGATGCTAGATTTGGAATTTGACGAACATAAATATCAAATCTATGGGGTTTAGGACTCTTATTGATTTGATGAGCAGTCGACTTTTCTAGCGGTGAGATGAACAGTATGGAGTTTTTCGGCGGTGAGATGAGATTTATTTTTTGTAAGTGTTAAGAGAGAAAAATAATGCAACCATATGAAAAGAGTGAAAGAGGATTACTTTAAACCCTAAACATATCAATTTATGTTTATGAAGGTCATTTTTATAACAATATCCTTAAGAGGACCGAGGTCGGGGTTTTGATACACTAAACTGACACAGCCTCAAACCCGACATTTTTTTAATTTCAAACCCCACCCCGACTAGTTTATTTACCCCAAATGGTTAGGGCGAGGTGGGAACACGCTAAAACCCTCTTATTGCCATCCTTAGGTTTAGAGTTTATACAGACATATGGAGTGAACCACCTATTGGAGGATATGCATTGGACATGTGTAATAGATTCTAAGGGGGTGAAAGAAATACTTACCTTTAGTGGCATTTTCTTATAATAACAGACATCAACAGACTATTATCATGGCACAATAGGAGGCACTAAATGTTAGGTCTTTTATTTATTCCGTTTGCTATATGTATGAGGGGGATAACAAGCTACTTGGGTTGGAGTTTATTCAGGACACCATAAAAAAGGTGGAGCTTACCAGGGACATGATAAGGATTGCACAGAGTAGGAAGAAGAGTTCTATGGACAAGGGGAAGAGACTGTTGGATTTTTTCCTTAAAACCATGTATGATGTTTATTTTTCAATAAAGGTATGTCAAATTCATTTCGAATGAGAATCACATTTGTGAGGATACCTTATATTTGTGTTTTAAATATATTGTATGCAATGTTGGTCAATTAAAGTTAATAGGAATTCTGGTGAGACGGGTTCGGTTTGATCATAAAATATCAGAATTTCAGTTATAGTACAATTGAACAATTCACAACCCAGATAGGGAGTTGACATCCTACCGGTAAAGTTATGAGTGCAATCCTAGTAGTCTATCTTAAACTGTGGGAACTTTTCTGATGATTCATGAACATGCCTCATAGTTCAAAGAGGATTTTGACTAAAATATTAGGAATGTATTGAACAAGATCATGGTCGAGATTCAAGTCTAGGTTATGAGAAAATTATACTTGAACAATCTCATAGATTTAAAGATGGTTTATAGGTTATTAATCCCGGGGCCTATGAGGATTAGAATGCTTGCACAATTATTGCTTTAATTGTTAAGGGCGAGATTCAATATTATTTGATCTAAATATAAACAAGTTGGGCAATCGTTGTGTCACTAGGTCTGAGATAGTAATTTGGAGGAATTCGCGTTCCAAAAAGATCTTAGATTATTATACCCCCTTAATAGGCTTATAAATTTTGATTTTACTAGTAAATCTGATGAGTGGGTTATTTTATAATCAAGTAAAGTATCAAATAAGAAGTTTGAGATCAAGTAATAAATAATAATTTGGTTAAAATCGATTAGTGGCGAATTGATTAACTGAGTGAGCATTCTCAATTAGTTAATTGATTCTCGTAATATTAACTCTGGACACGTACAACTCTCAATCAACCCTCATCCCTATTTTCCCAAAATTTTCATCATAATTTCATTAATAAATCCCCGAGTATAATTTACCCCAAAATACTCTAAGTTTCACCTCGGATAAAATTCCCAACTAATCTAAGCCATAATATCAATTCATATAATTTTTCAGAAGTCCTAAATTATCACCAGGCACTATAATCTAATTCTCGAATTTAAATTACAAATATTTTTCATCAAATAAGCCAACATGTACATAGTAGGGCAATCGAACTGGATCGTCTTGAGGGCGAGCCGGTTCCTCCCAGTAGGCTGCAACAGTGTATCCCAAATTCGTTGTTCAGCAAGGTTAACCCCAAATCTATAAGTCCTAACATTATATTCTTCAATAAAATTCAATTACCACTAATTTTAAACATGGAATCGGTTTGTTTTGAACATACATCTCTCTATACATGATCACTTTACGGACTTTAAAAGAATTCTCTACATATGATAAAAGTCTCCCTATATCATAACAATTTATCAATTTCAATCTTCAAAGTTCATAATCCATCTATCAATATGGGATTCAAATGCTAAATTTCAATCTTAAATAATCACACATATATTTATATATGAATTCTACCCAAAAATAAATGCTCAAGGATGATACGAATTGACATTGAATACATAAATAAATAGCAAGATAATCACTTGCCTTAAGATTCGTAGTGTCTGAATTAAATTGAAAAGTTCCTTCCTTTTTTCTTCAATTTGCTTCTCTCTACAATTTTCCTTTAGCTTTCCTTTAGAATCATGAGTTTTTCTCCTCCTTTCTCTTCACTTTCTCTCTAACCTTTTGTTTTACTCAAAGAAACCTTTTGTATTTGTAAAGTGATTGTTTGTTTCCCTTAAACCGTTCATTTCATAATATCAATCCCAAAATAACCTCTTCATGTTCCATTAAAAAGACCAAAACACCCATTTACTAGTCCTGACTAGTTTAAAAAGCCCCCAAGACCCAAACACTACCTCCCGAATACTTAATTTTGACCATTTTGGGTTCAACCATGCACTTGAAATCATCATCCGAGCCACCCATCATCAATTTATCATCTTATTCCCAACACAACCCCACACGCGCGCCCGAATAAGATACTATTAAACAGTCGCTTTTACTCACTTACGATGTAATATAAAATAATGTAATTTCATTTACTTATCACATAAGTAAATATAATATCACATAAATATTAATCAATTTCTCACTAATTAATATTTATATAAATTCACATTATATCTGAAATTAATTAAATTATTGTGACACTTGTAATTTATATATTTTTTAAATTATGGGGTGTTACATTTGAATGTGAGTTAGTTAGATCCTCCCAATGCGGAAGTTCTACACGAGTAGATTCAAATTAAAGGATTGAACCAATACTACACAGTTAAACATAATTTATCATATCCTCCCTAATGGAGTCACTATCATTGATTGTGCAACAAAAGGACATCGATTATTCAATTATATAGGACATAAGCTTCCTGAACTTTTCGGAGAACATAATTGAAAGATGAAAATCTGTCTAGTTCAAGGTGGGGTAATTTAATATCCCAATGAAAAATCTCACTTTGCAAGGGAACTAAAATGATCGATGGGAAGCCAAATTAATAATTAATCAAAATTAATTCTCACATATTAAATTTGATATTAATTACTTTTTCAAATAATGATTCTCAAATTTTAAAATGAAATTATAATTCAACACACTTGCTTCAAATATTAAAGGATAACAAGTTAACTAACATGAAATTTAAAGACCAGAAAAGAAACATAGATATTGTCTTAACTGTTGAGGATTATAAGTTCATTTTAATTGAGCCACGCCCTATCAAGCCTGATGAATGGGCATCTGGAAATGATGTTTGAGAGTTTAAGAAGTGGCATAAAGTTAATTATATGGCTCATTGCTACATATTGGACTCTATGACCAGTGTGTTTACGCGTGATTATGAACCTCAAGGATATGTTTAAGATCAAATTGATTCCATAAGGTTAGGTGCTATGGAAAGGTCAGTTAACAAAAATTAGGTTAATGTTAATCTCATTAAGGACAATGTTCTAAAGATGATGTCAACCCGAATCGATTTTGTGTTCCAATAACTCTCAGAGTCTTTTAAGAACTTTCGCCTGAATTATTTTATTAACAAATTTGATTACTCCATAGCGTAACTACTTAAAGAACTCCAGGCTGCGGAGAATATCATTAAACAAATGGTTGTTATTCAGGCTACTAAGAAATGCCCATCTTCTTATGTTCCGAAAGGTAATAAGAAAGGGAAAGAAAGTCCCAGGCACAACCTATGGTAGTTAAAATTATGTTTAAGCTGCACGTAGTAAGTAAATAGCCGAAAGGCAGGTGTTTTATCTACAACCAATTAGGACATTAGAAGAAGCAATGTCCGGTTCAATTGGAAATGAAGAATGAAAGCGATAATTTTTTTAGTCATTGAGATATGTTTTGTATAGCAATATACCAGTATATGGTGTATAGATACAGGAGCCAATATGAATGTTTGTAATTTTTTGAAGGGTTCCAGGTAAACAGGGAGATCAGTGGTGGAGAAATATTTCTATTAATTGGGGATCGCAACAAGCCAACAATTTTAGATGTTGGAAATTTAGTTTCAAATTTTGGTGAAGACAAAACGTAAATATTAGTATATTATTTTAATGTTCAAACTATTAAAAGAAATTTAATTTATGTTTCTAAATTAGTTAAGAATGAATATTTGGTTTATTTTAATAAAGGTGTTTTTTAAATAATAAATGGCAAAAAATCATCTGATCTTGCACATTAGAAAATGATATTTATGTTATAAAGATCATCTCACCATTCCTACTAAATACTAAATGATTATCTTAAGTTAAATAACCAAAAAATAAAGAAACCTTCTAAGTTTAACAAATCATATCTTTGACACTTACACTTAGATTATATTAATCTAAAAAGAATTAAAATACTAGCATCAAGTGAACTATTGAATTCATTGGAAGTGGAGGCGCTTCCAGTCCATGACCTATTTAGAAGGTAAAATGACCAAGAGTCCCTTCAGGACCAAAGGCTATAGAGACAAAAATGTGTTGGAATTGGTTCATTTATACTTGTGCGACCCTATGACAATCCATTTAAGAGATGGCTATGAGTACTTCATGACTTTTATTGATTACTACTTGATATTTGGATATATTTACTTTATGCATCACAAGTCTTAAGTCTTTGAATAAGTTCAAAGTGTACAAGGTTAAGGTGTGGCGTAGGCATTAAAACTAATTAAAAATGTATGATCTTATCATGGAGGTTTAGGAATAACTTGTCGGATGTAGGGATTGCATCCCAATTATCTTCATTAGGCACTCTATAGAAAAATGGTGTACTAGAGAGAAAAAACAAAACTCTCTTGGACACGGTTAGATCCATGATGAGTTATTATGATATTTATAATTATTTAAGGTTTTGCATTAGAGACGATTACATACTTACGAAACCTTGTACCTTCTAAATCACTCTTAATAATTCCCATGAAATTGTGGACTTGACACAAGCCTAGTCTAGTATATGTTTGGATCTGCGGTTGCCCATAACATGTGCTGAGGAAGGATCTAAGGAAGTTGGAATTAAGGAAAAATTTATGTCTATTTATAAGTTAACTAAAAGGAATAAATGGGGATTAATAATGAGTAATTCTTACAAGAGATAAGAGGGAAAGACCAAGTAATTACTTAGGAACTACACGTATAAGATGAAATACATCATGATATCAATAGTACACTACCTAGCGATAGTGGGAGTATTATCGATGATCGGGATACACGTGTCACTTATACAGGATCACGAATGGAGCCAATTCTTAGTGGGAGATTCATATATCAGCATGATCGATTAGTGTCTTTGGGAGAACACATTGGTGATAGTGTCTTTGGGTGAACACTTTGGTGATATCATAGTGGAACACGAATCGGTTCCCAGTAACTACTATGAGGCACTCTAAGAAGACTTCGAGCTTTGGTTTAAGGTTGTGAATACTAATATGGATTCAGGTATTCAAATCAGGATTGGGATAGACTTGTCAAATGGGATAAAAACCATAGGATACAAGTGGACCTATAATAAGAAAATATGGGTAAGTGTAAAGGTGGAAACCTTCAAGGCAAGTCAAGTAGCGAAAGGGTTTACGCATAAAGAAGGGATTGATTATGAGGAAACCTTCTCACCAATAGCCATACTAAATTCTATATTGATTCCTTTACCATTTTGGATCATTTTGATCTCGAGATATGGAAAATGAACATCAAGACTGCATTCTTGAATCGTAGTATCGATGAGTGAATCTATATGATATAACTTGAGGGATTCATAGCAAATGGATAAAAATATAAGATATGTAAGCTTAAAAGATTCATTTATATACTTGATCAAGAGTCAAGGTCTTGGAACATCCAATTTGATTAGGTAATCAAATTTTATGGTTATGATCATATTCCGGAAAAAACTTGTGTGTATACTAAACATGATAAAAATGTGGTGGTATTTTTAATCCTATACGTGGATGATATTCTCCTAGTCGGGAATAATGTGGGTGTATTATCTAGCATAAGAGTGTTTATGCCTAGTAAATTTTATATGAAGGAGTTAAGAGAAGCTAGTCATATCCTTAGGATCAATCTTCTGCATAATCGCAAAAATAGGATGTTGGGATTATCCCAAGACGCTTTTATCAATGATGTGCTCACAGAGTTTAACACGCAAGATTTTAAGAAAGGATATTTCCTTTTAAGCATGGAATCTATTTATCTAGGGATCAATGTAGTAAGAAACTTGATCATATAGAGAGGATAAGGAATATACTTTATGCTTTTGATGTGGGCAACTCGTGTATATTATATTGTATACAAGATCAGACATATGCTCTTACATTGGTCAATAAATTTTAGTCTAATCTAGATGAGTAACATTATATTATAGTCAAGCACATTCTCAAGTACTTGAAAAGGACTAGAGATTATGTGTTGGTTTACTCGGTAGAGAATCTTGTATCAATTGGGTACACATACTCATATTTTCAATCGGATAAAGATTTAAAGAAGTCGATCTAAAGATATATATTTACTCTAGGAGGTGGAGCCATAAGTTAGATAAATATTGAATAATCATGCATTGTTGATTCCAACACGGAAGTCGACTATGTTGCAACTTCAAAGGCAACAAAGCAGATAATTTAACTTCGAAACTTCCTAAGTGATTTGGGTGCGGTTCATTTAATCCAATTGGTTATTACACTTTATTATGAAGATATTGGTGTGGTTGATAACTTGAAAGAACCAATAACTCATAAAATATCAAAGCACATTGAGCACATGTATCACTTGATACGAGATATCATGAAGAGAGGCGACGACATTGTGACCAAGATTAAATTTTAGGACAACCTATAATATCCCTTTACAAAGATCTTACCAGCTTAGACTTTTAATAGTTATATATATGGAATGGGTTTTAGATGCATAGGCATATGTCTTTAAGAGTAATCGAAGATTATTGGGATTTTATTCTTAAAACTATGTATGAGGTTTATATTTCAATAAAGAAGTGTCAAGCTAATTTTAAATGAGAAACTTGTTTATGAAAATGCCTAATATTTATGTTTTAAATATATTGTATGCAATTTTAGTAGATTGGACTTAGTAAAAATTTGGGTAAGTTAGGTTCGGCCGGATCACGAAAGATTAAAATATCGATTATAGTATAATTCAACCATTCACAACCTATATAGGGAATTGACATCCTATTGGTAAAATTGTGAGTGTAATCCTAATAGTCTATCTTAAACTACGGGACCATGTTTGATGGTTTATGAACAGATCTCATAGTTCAAAAAGTATTATGAGGAACATCTATAATGTATCGAACAGGACCACGGGTGAGAAATAAGTCTAGGTTATGACTAGATTAGACTTGCAGAATATCACATGTTTACAAAAGGTTCATAAGTTCTTAGTCCCGAGGGTTATGAGGATTGAAATGATTACACAACTATTGCTTTGAGTGTTATGGGTGAAATTCTATCTTATTGGATTTAAATCTCCGCAATTTGGGAAATCATTATTTGAGTCGGTCTAGATAACCTCATGTGTGTTATGTTGTGTATAAGATTAGACATATGCTTTGACATTGGTCAATAAATTTTAGTCTAATCTAGGTGAGGAACATAAGATTATAGTAAAGCACATTCCCAGGTACTTGAAAAGGACTAAAGATTGAATTAGTTTACTCGGCAAGGAGTCTAGTACCCATTGAGTACACGAACTCATATTTTTAATCGGATAGATATTTAAGAAGGTCAAACTCAAGATATATATTTACCCTATGAGGTGAAGCCATAAGTTGGAGCAATATCAAACAATCATGTGTTGTTGATTCCACCATGGAAGCCGACTATGTTGCAACTTCGAAGGTAATAAATTAGGTAGTTTGGCTTCGGAACTTCCTAAGTGATCTGAGTGTGGTTCCTAGTACAATTGGATATTACAAATTATTGTGATAATATCGACGTGGTTAATAACTTGAAACAACGAATAACTCATAAATATCAAATCACATTGAGCGCAAGTATCACTTGATACAAGATATCGTGTAGAGAGGAAACAACATCATGACCATGGTTGAATTTTAGGACAACCTAAAATATCATTTTACAAAGATCTTATAGCTAAGAATTTTAATAGTCATTTATAGGTAATGGGTGTTAGATGCATAGGCAAATGGCTTTAAGAGTAATCAAAGATTGTTGGGATTTTCTTCTTAAAACTATGTATGATGTTTATTTTTTAATAAAGGTGTCTCAGGTTAATTTTAAATGAGAATCATGTTTGTGAAAATGCCTTATATTTCTACTTTTTATGTATTGCATGTAATGTCGATCAATGCACTTAGTAGATATTCTGGTGAATTGGGTTCAGATTGATCACAAAATATTAAAATTTTGATTATAGTACAAGTCAACAATTCACAACCTAAATAAGGAGTTGACATCCTATTGGAAAAGTTGCGAGTGCAATATTACTAGTCTATCTTAAACTATGAGAACTAGTTTAATGGTTCGTAAATATGTCTTATAGTTCAAAGAGGATTATGATCGAAACATCAATAATGTATTAAATAGGACCACGGGAGAGATTCAAGTCTAGGCTATGACTAGATTAAACTTGCACAATCTCACAGGTTTGCAAACGGTTCATAAGTTCTTTGTCCCAAGGGTTATGAGGATTAAAATTCTTGCATAACTATTGCTTTAAGTGTTATGGGTGTGATTCAATCTTATTGGATTTAAATTTCCACAAGTTAAGCAATTATTGTTTGAGTAGGCTTGAGATCATAACTCAAAAGAATCCACGTCCAAGAAAGATCTTGGATTATGATACCCCTTATAGGCATATAAGTTTTGATTCTACCAGAAAATCTAATCAACGGATTATTTTATAATCCGATAAAGTATCAAACAAGTTATGTCTGAGATTAAGTAACAAATAATAAATTGTTAAAATCGATTAGCAACGAATTGATTAACTAGGCGAGAATTGTATGCTTAATGCATAGAATCATATTATATACCATAGTAACTTTAAAAACAAGACCTAATTATTCAGGTAGTTCTGAGATGATTAAATTAGAGTGCAATCGTGATTATTTAATGAAATTAATTACGATTAAATGGACGAAGAAAATATATTACGGGGATGTAATTTTGGATTTTCAAGTACCTATTTGGAAGCCAATTTTATTTAGTATTGGGTCCCTAGTGTAGTCCATTTACCTAAGCAGCTATCCTAGACTCTTTAAAAACCCAATTTAGCCCAAGCCCACTATTTATACCTATATATATTAGTGTAAGCTATGGTTTAAGTTGCTTACTCATTATTGAGGGTTAAAGAAGGAGTTAAAAATTAACACTTACATTTTTGTGGGGGTGTAGAGATAAAATGCCATATCTCACTCAAAATACTAAGTAGTCATCTCCAATAGTTCCCACACACATAACGTGCTTTGGGAGGATCATATACTAGAATATCCGAGGCTTGATGCTAGCAAGGTTTTGGGAGACCATGGAAGGGTGGAATTATGATCATCTTAATCAACTCATATCCTACACATCAGATTATCTACAAGATCAACAAAGGTTGTGATTATATCTTAGATTTTTTCTTCATATCTACCTTTTGTATTTTCTTTTCTGGAACGTGGACAATCAAAGACCAGGGATTACAAGTTTCTTATTATTTTAATCCCCAAAAAATATTCCTCTAGTTTTAAGTTAGGGATCAGGTGTTTCTCAAGGTATCTCTCACGAAAGAGTGATGAAATTTGGGAGGAAATGGGAGCTAGCACCCCTATATGTTCAACCTTTCACTATCATTGTCCGAGTGATATCATTTTCTTATCGTTTAACCTTACCCGATCATCTCAATAAGGTACACAACATGTCCATGTCTCTATGTTGTGGAGATTCCTTAGAGATGACACGGTGTACTAAAAAATTGATTTGGGTGAGACAGAGATTCAGCCCAATGCGAGATACAACGAGAGTCCATTTGCTATTCTGGATTCTATGGAGCATATTCTTCCTTATAAATCCATTCCGTTGGTGCGTATTTAATGGGGGCACCATAATGAGGTAGAGTACACGTGGGAATGGTAAAATGACATGCGAGAGTGATTTCCAAAACTCTTCTAGATATGTCTGTATCGAATTTTGAGGATGAAATTCCATTATTAAGGGAGAAAAATGTAATCTTTCACATTTGATATAATTATCATTGATTATTTGATTTGGATCATTATTTCTTATGTGCATGATATATATGTGTGCATGATGGTTGTGTGGATTATTATGACATTTAATTTGAGTGATGTAACTAATTTAATTCGAAGAAATCAAATTGTATGTGTATGATTCGTAATTAAATAATAAATTTATGATTTATTTTTAGGTTGCGAGTTAGTATCATTCGATTGGGCTTTAAGGGGGATACAAATGCCCGAAGTGGTATTTTTAATATATCGATTCAGGCCTCAAGGGTAAATAGCCTTTTAGGCTAAGTTGTGGGAACATATGAGTAGTGTGTTGCACTTATTTAGAGGTCATAAATTATGTCCATATGAGACCCATTGGATTAAGGTTTATATATATACTTAACCCTCATTAATCACTCGCCTAAAACATAACACAAAAACTTAACACGAGAGGAGATTTTGAGAGAACAAAAGAATAAGATTTTTAGGAGAAATATAGGATCACTGAGAGGATTCAGTCAAGAAACTCTATCTTCATATTCACACAATAAATAAGTTTCTTTACTACGTATTGTCTGTAACTTATTTATGAATAATTGCTTTGTTAATTAAATTGGGATTAGTTACCTAGATGGTTGAGATCTCATGCATAATCATAGAATATATTGGTGTTAATGCTAATTAAATTGTTTAGAAATGTTTACACTTGTCGTGGGACTGGTTTAATAGGATTATCCACATGTTTAGGATGAAACTTTAATGATTATAATTTATTTTAATGACTAAACTCGTAATTAAGATGAACCATAATTAAACACATACTGAAATTGACGATTTAAGCCTTATTTTTATGATTTGATGGTAATGATCATATAAAATTAGAAAAATGTTTAAGAACGCTTAGGAACCATATTTGGGATGCTTTTGGACTATTTATAGGTTAGGAAACCTACTAGATACAATATGGTGTGAGAAAACTGAAGAAAATCATATTTTTGTGATGTTTGGATTTTGGATCGAGCCGACCCTGGGAATTTTTTTTATTTTTTTATTTTCTTTTTATTCTAAGGACTTTTAGTCATGGGTCTTTTCAAGGGACTTTTAGAGGACTGGTAGGATTTCTTTATTATAGAGTATTGTGGCAATCCATTTTTTTATAGTCCATGAAAGTAGCCGACCACATCCTGATAAATTAAATACTTGACCCGGCCGAAATCATGACTTAATTTTCACACGCGTATGTTTTACACTACACCAAAATGATCAAATTGTCACCTTTCAGCCGGCCACCCTTGTCATGGTCATTGACTGTGACAACAAACATGCGTTTTATGTCACGGTCATTGATCGTGACAAGGCCATGGCAAAGGATTGTCACGGTCAAGGACCTTGACACGACCGTGACAATGTCTTCAGTAAAAAAAGTCCTAGCCTTTTTTTTCCCACCGTTTTTTGGTTTTCCCTCTCTCTCTCTCTCTCTCTCTCTAAGCGATTCAGCTATCTCTCTCTCTAAGGTATGTTTTTTTCCTCTCTTTCTCTTTCATTTCTATATATGTGTGTATATATATGTGTGTATATGTATGTGTATATGTGTGTGTATGTGTGTGTATATATGTGTGTGGTGGTGTGTGATGGGGGAGGGGTGGTGGGGGTGGGGTGGGTTGTGTGTGTACATGTGTGTGTGTGTGTGCAGGTGTGGTGGGGGTGGGGGGAGGGGGGCAGGGGGTGGGGTAGTGGGGGTGGGGTGGGGTGTGTGTGTGTGTGTGTGCAGGTGTGTGTGTGTGGCGGGGGAGGGGGCAGGGGGTGTGGTGGGGGTGGTGGGGGTGTGATGTGTGTGTGTGTGGTGGGGCAATCTTAACAATTGTATAGCCTTAATTAATAAATTGTATAGCTTTAATTGTAATTTTAATTGTATAGTTTTAGATGAAAGTAAACTAATAATTAGTGCCCATTTCATATGAAAGTAGGATTGTCCCTCATTGTAAATTAGTAAATTAATAATTTTATACTTTAATTATTAGTTTAATTAATGAAATGAATTAATTGAGTAGATGAATTAGAAGGAGTACGGGATACACATTTGTTGTTGACATTTCTGTTAGATTATTTTGTTTAGTAAATGTTGGTTTGGTTAGTTTTAAAAGTGGCATGACCACTGAATTATTGTCCATATGGGGGTGGGATTTTTTAACTTTTTTTGAAAATTACTTTGTATATCGAACAATATACATATAGTATGATAATTAAATTAAACATACTTGAAATATATAGTGTGACAAAAAAGTTGTCTCGCCCCGAATTGTCACGGTCATTGACCTTGACAAGTTGAACTTGTCAAGGTCAATGACCGTGACAATTAGAATTGGTGTAAGATCTTAGGTGCAATAAAGTCATGTTTATATCCATTACTAACACAGTATTCTGTAACACCTGAGTATATGAATTCTGCACCTCTATCACTTCTTATGCGAGATACTTGGGTGTCCTTCTCGTTCTCAATTTTTAAAAGAATTTTCAAGAACTCACGGAGGGTGTCAGATTTATTTTTCATAAAAGCGACCCAATTAAATTGTGTACAATCATCCTCCATTACAGGAATATAACAGTTACCACAGAAGCTAGTTCTAGAGGGGGTAAGGATGGGGGAAGGGGGTGGGGCAAGGTGGGGGGGAGGGGGCAGGGATGGGGGGTGGGTGGTGGGGTAGGGGTGGGGGGCTGCGTGTGTGTCTATGTGTGTGTATGTGCGTAGTGTCCCTTGTAAAAGAATTGATTGATTATTAATTTTTTTAGTAAATTAATATATGATTCCCCCTTATTGTAAATTAGTAAATTAATATATGATTAAGTATGAAAGTAGGATTGCCCCCCATTGTAAATTAGTAAATTAATAATTGTATACTTTAATTGTTAGTTTAATTGATGAAAATAATTATTTTGTGTGTGGTGGGGGGCACGGCGTGGTGTGTGTGCGTGTGTGTGGTGGGGGAGGGGGTGTATGAAAGTAAATTAATAATTAGTGCTCATTTTTATTTGTAGTAATTGTACATATTTGCATGTCTTCTTCTAATTTATTTTATCTGTACTAATAACATTTTTTTACGGTAAATGTCTCCTTCAGGTATTAAGGCGAGGATGATGATGCTGGTTATGATGATGTCGTCTGGGCTCGGTGGTAGCGGAGGCGACGAGGGCTCCTCTGCCCCTAGGCTCCCCAAATATGGAAAATTTGGGATTACCATCGAAAACAAATCGGAGCTATTAGCGAGATCCCTCGAGCTGCTAAAGACGGTCACCGGCCCGGGGTTTATGAGTTGGAAGGAGGTGCCATATGAGTTCAAGTTAGCTGTTTGGGCGGCACTACAGGTAATATATTTATATTTATATGAATATTTCAATTTCAATTTCGATTTCAATTTCATTTTATATTTCAATTTATATTTATTCACAACTAACATTGTATTTGTTGGACAGGAACAATTCAACTTGGATCCAAAGCTACGCGATTCCGTCTGGGAGCAGTTGAGGGAGCAACACAAGACGTGGAAGAAAAATATGCGGACACGGTACTTTGGAAAAACATGAGAGTCCATTATCCAATGCCGTGAATCCGTCCCTCCGAAGGAGCTGATCTCATTGGCACAATAGCAAAAGTTCATTGATAATGAGATCGGGGAGCGACAATTGGCATCTCGCCAATCGGGGAGGAAAAATCGGGCAAAAAAGACAGACGTGCACTACTCCGGCCGGACGTCTTACGCCGAGGTGGAGCGTAGGATAAAGGTAAGATTTAATTTTTCTATAACTACAGAAATATATTATTCTGCATTATTTTACTTTGCGGGGCCGATACTAATTTTACTTTATTTTATTTCAGGGGGTAGGGAGTGGCCCTCGGGGTAAGCCACATAGGCTCGATACTTATGTGGCTCTTTGGACGAAGAAGGGGAAGGACAATGAGGTGTACCCAAGCATCGCGGCCACGATTGTAAGTAATCCGACAGTTTACTTTTTGTTAATTACGTTATAATTTTTTAGTTTACTTATTTTACTAATCATGTGCTTTTTGTCATTTCAGGCAAAGCTTAAGGAAGTGTATGAGTCGCAGTCTGATGCCGACAAGGCATCTTTGTCCACAAACGCACTCAGCCAAGTGCTTGGCTTTGATCGCAAGGGGAGGACAAGGGTGTGAGCTCGCGGGTGGCCAAATCTAGGATCATCGGATTGGAGACGAGCGACACCGGGTTGGCTCGAACGGTGGATTCACATGATGTGAAGCTGTCCCGTTTGGAGGCGGCGGTCCAATATATGTACTCATTAATGAAGCGTGCGTTGGGCGGAGACCGTAAGGGGAAAGGCAAGGAGAAGGCGGTGGAGGAGGAGGTGCACGAGGATGAGGCGCAGGATGACGAGGATGTGGACCTCGCTGCTTCATCACCGACACGTGCGTACTTCGATGATCCACTTCCCTATTTGGCTCCCTTCAACATACCGATGTCGACACTTGGTTGGCCGAGCATATTCATATTGGACGTATTTGATGGCCAAAGGATAGGGTGGGGGCTGAGGGACCCGAATATCGTTCAGGGTGGAATAGTTCATGGACGTGAGCTTCAAGAGATCGAGTCCAAAGTGCTCGTCACACATGTGATACCTGAGAAGGGGAACTCCCTATTGTGGTTGCGCGAACAATGAGGCATGATGTATATTAGTGGGTGTGTCAATTCGTATATCGTGTGGCCTACTCACCTCCTCACATTTACCCCAGACATGTAGTGACATTATTTTTAAGTTGGTACATTTGAATTATATTTGGATTATATCGTCATGTATATTGTTTCTATTTTGAATATATATTTGCATTATCTTTAGTTTATTTGGATATATGATGTTGCTATAACAGGTACAAATATACTGCTAGGCAGTAGCAGTGGCCATACTGCCCAGTAGATTTTTTTAAAATTCTGCCAAGAATTGTCACGGTCATTGACCGTGACAAGTCCTTGACAAAAGTTATCACGGACTTGTCACGATCAATGACCGTGACAATTTTTTTAAAAAGGGTCAAGGCTTTGTCACGATTATTAATCGTGACTAAACTTGTCACGGTCATGGCCCGTGACACGACCGTGACAATTCTAACGAACTTGTCACGGTCAATGACCTTGACACGTCCTTGATAAAAAAAAGTTATCTCGCCCCGAATTGTCACGGTCATTGACCTTGACAAGGTCAATGACCGTGAAAATTAGGCAGATTTGGTGTAGAGTTAGTGCTATAACAACACTTATGGATATGGTCAAATCAGGTACCAAAAAATTCGGATGAGATGTTCAAGTATCTTATGACTAATCCACACGATAGTTAGGGTTCCTTGAATAACTCAAATTCTGTAACAAGTTACCTATAAATTGTACACCCCAACCCAAGGCAAAGGGATTGATAACTTGAGATTTCTAGAGACACTTAATCAGAACAAGTAGCCTCTCCGTGGACATAGGCCAGTTTTCGAACCACATAAATTGTTGTCAGGCGCGTGATTTCGTTTACTTTCTGTCATTTGTGATTTTTTCTTAGAATCTTTTATTGCGATATTTTTTGCACTCACAATTGGCATCGTTTGTGGGAATCGACTTGTATTCCTACAAAAACATTCATTACCACAAAACTTGTAATGTATCACCACATTAGTAATATCCCCCAAGCTAACAACGTTCAAGATGACCTAGTTCCTCCTATGGCTAGGTCTGAAATTCGCCAGCATGCAAACCCCAGGTTTCGCAAGGATAGGCAACCCTCTGAAGAAAGTCATGTGCCACCTAGGTTTACTCAGATCTCTAGGTTGGTCGATGCTTATGAATCTAGGCTTCATAAACAAGAGGAGGTTATGCGCCTCCAAGTGGAAGAAAACACTCGCCTGCAGAGGCAACTTGAAAGAATGGAGAGAGACCTCAAAAGGGCCTCTGGTAAATGTCGTGCAAGGACACATATCCCTCAGGCGAGCAACACTCGCAACAGAGGAAGAAGCACCAAGCGTGACCAGGAAAGGACTGAATGTGACAGGTCAGAGTGTGGCCAGCAGGAAAGGCACCACAGAAGCAATGATCGACAGAATGAAGACTTCAGGATTCTAGTACATAGGGATATGGACCAACACCTAGCTCCTCGAGGAGCTAGATCCACCAGAGACCTAGCCAGAAAAGTTCTCAATACTCAGATGAGGTCCCCTTTTTCAAGGGCAATCAAGCAGGAGGAGCCTCTGAAAAAATTTGTTGTCCCCAGGTTCAAGGTCTATGACGAGAAAACAGACCCTATAGACCATGTGGGTAATATCGGCAAGCAATGATCTTATGGATCCATAATGATGCACTTATGTTCAGAATCTTTCCTACTAGCCTACATGATGTAGCAAGGAAGTAGTTTAAGAGGCTTCCTCATAGGTCGATCAGGAATTTTGTAGCACGGGCAGAGGCTTTCACGACGCAATTCATAACTAGCAGCACCTATCCCAAGCGGATATATGCATTGCTCACTATGAAGAAGAAGCCACAGGAGAACCTCTGAGACTATGCCAAAAGATATTGGGAAGTTTTTAAAGAGATTGAGGATTGCTCAGGGAAGGTTGTCGTAGTATCCTTCAAAATCAGCTGTCAACCACCTCTTTATTGCACCAATCCCTCACTAAGAAGGAGGCCATCACCATCTATGATCTTATAGCTCGTATCAAGAAATACGCCAAAGTGCAAGACGTGGTTTATCCTAGTGGGGGAGACAATGGTCGAGCAAAGGAGAATAAGGGAACAGATAAGAATGATACCCAGAAAAAGGGAAGCAAGAATGGGGGTAAGAATGGAAACAAGGATGATCCCGCCAAAGCATTCCAGGCTGTTAACACAGTCTTTAAGGAAACTATTTACAAAATTCTCAACAAAATTAAGGATGAGACTTTCATTAAATGGCCTAAGAAGATGGGCGACGACCCAACTAAAAGGAACAACGCTTTAATATACGTATTCCACAAAAAGGGCGGTCATCGAATCGAGAATTGAAAAGCCCTGAAGTCACACTTGGAAGAGCTAGTTCAGATAGGACACCTTAGCGAGTATGTTAAAAAGAAATATAGAAGGTCGCAGCCAAAGGCAACTAAAATCCAGACAAAGTCCTTGACGATGATACAAGACATGAGTTCGTATCAATCCATAGGGAATCAGACCTCAAGCAGATCCAGGGAAATGTTGTTCGAATGGAACTCAAGAAGGTGACTGCAGTGATAGAAGCTTTTCAAATTAACCCTGCTAAATCATAGGCAGGAAAACGTCGGCAACCAGAAGACGTTGATTATACCGAGCACATCGTGTTCACCGTAGAAGGCTTGGTTGGGGTAAGGACCCCACATCATAACGCATTAGTGATCACACTCATAATTGTTAATTAGGATGTTGACAAGCTACTTGTGGACCAGGGGAGTTCCTTTGAAGTGATGTACCTAAAATTGTTCCATAAACTGAAGTTGAATGTCATAGACCTCAAAGAAGCCATTGTTCTACTGGTAGGCTTTGCAGGAAGAATCATGATGTCGTTAGGGAAGATAATCTTATCGATCAGGGTTGGAAATATCTCCAAGCTAATTGAGTTTTTAGTGGTGGACATTGAGTCCCCATACCACGCTATTTTGGATAGAGGTTGGCTCCACACCATGAAGGTCATACCATTTATCTATCATCAAAAGTTGAAGTGCATTATAGATCGAGGAGTGGTCAAGATCCGTGGCAACCAGACTATGACCAGGAAGTGCTTTATTGCATTTATCCACATAAAGAAAGAAAAGAAGAAGGAATCAGAGAATGCCCAGGAGAAATCGAGGAGGTGATTGTTCTCTCCAAATAGCAACTACGATATGGTCGATCGGGGTCCACCCCGTCGATAGGGTTATAGAAGCCCAGAGGAAGTTGTAGTCGATGATAACTTGACAGAGAGGAAATTTTTTATCGGGGCTGCTCTCACCGATCAAGAAAAAATGGAGTTGGTTGCACTTCTCAAAAGCAACATAGATGTTTTAGCTTGGGAACCTTACGAGTTACCAGGGATTGACCCCAGTGTGGCTTTCCATCATCTGCATGTCAATCCCACCTTTAAGACCATCACTCTAAAGGCTTGCGAAACTTTCCCTGAGAGGGCTAAGTTAGTGGAGAAAGAAGTAGGGAAGCTACTGGATGCAAGATCCATGACGGAAGTTCAGCTCCCTACATGGTTATCCAACCCAGTGGGGGTACCCAAAAGCAATGACAACTGAAGGGTTTGCATCGATTTCACCAACCTCAATAAGGCATGCCCCAAGGATTGCTTCCCTTTCCCAAAAATAGATCAGTTGGTTGACGCCACAACGACACATGAGAGGATGAGCTTCCAAGACGCTTACTCAGGTTATCACCAGACCCTCCTATACGAGCCCGACCAGGATAAGACCTCTTTTATAACCTCAATCGAGTTATATTATTACAAGGTCATGCCATTTGGCCTCAAGAATACGGGAGCAACTTACCAAAGATTGGTAACCAAGATGTTTAACAAACATATAGGAGGAACGATGGAAGTATACATTAATAATATCCTTATTAAAAAAAAGGAGAAGACTGATAACCTCTCAGATTTATCAATAACCTTTGAGATCCTCAGGAAGTATCGGATGAAGCATAATGCAAGTAATTGTTCATTCGGTGTCCAGTCATGAAAATTCTTAGGATATCTAGTAAGTAAGAGGGGAATCGAGTCTAACCCAAACCAAATCAATGCTATCACTACAGTCCATCCTCCTCAGATTTTGAGAGATGTTCAAAAGCTTACTAGAATGCTCGCGGTGCTTAATCACTTCATCTCCAAGTCTTTGGAACGTTGTCGACCATTCTTTTAGCTTATAAAAAAGGGTAAATGCCTCATATGGGACAATGACTATTCGCAAGATCTGGAAGAAATCAATTCCTACCTTATCAAGCCGACATAACTGGTAATTCCAAATGATGGAGACCAAATGTACCTTTACTTGGCAATATCAGACCATACTGTGAGCTCTGCCTTAATATGTAAAAAAGAGGGGGGACAAAACCCAATTTAATATGCCAGCAAGACACTCCTAAATGCTTAACAACGGTACTTGCCTCTGGAAAAGCTCGCCTATACACTGGTGGTTTCTTCAAGGAAGTTGAAGCATTACTTCGAGGCCCACTCCATAACTGTAAATACCTCTTATCCACTTAAGGCTATTCTACAAAAGGCTGAACTTTTTGGACGACTCTAAAATTGGTCGGTAGAACTCGAGAGATTTGATATCCATTTCCTGCCTAAAATGGCGATCAAGGAACAAATCCTAGAAGATTTCATTACTAAGTTCATAAGATATCAGCCAATAGACCAACTAAATAGTTAGCATTCGATGGCACAAGAAGAACATTTTTAAAAATTAGACCTTGTATGTTGATGGAGCCTCAAACTCTAAGGGAGGCAAAAGTATGGATTGTTCTCATCACCCTCGAAGTCATAGTAATTGAGCAAGGAATTAAATTAGGATTTAAGGCCTCCAACAATGAAGCAGAGTATGAAGCACTGATCATCGATTTGTAAAATGCCAAATTACTGAGGGCAAAGTGCCTCCACATATTCGGTGATTCCAAACTAGTCTCCAAGCAGGTAAGTGGGGAGGTAAGTGGGGACTTTAATGCTAAGGATAATCGAATGGTAGTGTACCTCAACATAGTAAGACGACTCATGGTAAACTTTGAAAAGGTGGAAATTCAACAGTTCCCTCGAGGATAGAACAATCATGCTAATGCTTTAGCACCAATAAACTCAAAAATTGACTCTGACTTAAGGAGAACAATTCAGATAGAGTTCCTCGTGCTTCCTAGCATCGATCAGGAAGTCATAGTCGAGCAAGTCCTCCTCATAAATAAGGTCCCAAATTGAATGGTAACTATCATCAATTATTTATGGAGTGACATACTGCCAGACGATAGGAGGTCGGCCCGTCAAATTAGGGTCAATGCAGCTCGTTTCTACCTTAATCTTGAAGGGAATCTTTATAAGAAATCATTTATAGGCCCTTACCTCCAGTGAGTTCACCCACAAGATGCCTAACAAGTACTTAGTGAGCTCCGTGCGAGCATCTGTGGGAGTCCCGTAGGTGGAAGATCATTAGCCTTTCGCATGACTAAGGAAGGATATTGGTGGCCTCGCATGTAAAAAAATGATGGTGCCTATGTTCGCAAATGAGAAAAGTGAAAGAAACACTCACTTATGGTTCATCATTCCGCTAGCAACTTAAAATTACTCACTAGCCCACGATCGTTCGCTCAATGGGGGGCTAGACATCGTGGGACCACTACCTACTGCACCTAGAAATCATAAGTATTTATCGGTTGCCACAGATTACTTCACCAAATGGGTAGAAGTAGAATCATTGGCAAACATTTGAGATTCTGACACGACAAGGTTCATATGAAGGAACATCATAACTCGCTTTGGTATACCAAGGGTTATCATTACCGATAACGGTACACAATTTTAAAGTGTTTTTTTAAG
This sequence comes from Sambucus nigra, assembly GCA_949130495.1. NCBI lineage: Eukaryota > Viridiplantae > Streptophyta > Magnoliopsida > Dipsacales > Adoxaceae > Sambucus > Sambucus nigra. The sequence goes on along the minus strand of OX422221.1, from coordinate 329,608,187 downwards.
CTTTTTGTAATGAGCACAACATCAAGCATCACTTCAGCTCTGTGGCGTATTCCCAAAGCAATGGGCAAGCAGATGCTTACAATAAATCTAGACTGATGGACTAAAAAAATGGTTCGAAAGAGCCAAAGGTGTCTGGGTGGAAGAACTGCCTCATATTCTATAGGCTTATTGTACCACACCCAGGAAACCAGCTAGGGAAACACCCTTCACACTTATTTACGGAATGGAGGTTGTCATCCCTTTGGAAGCAGGTCTCCCCACTATAAGAAACATGGTCAACCAAGGCCTCAATGATGGAGCACTATGCACTGATCTTGACCTATCAGATGAGCGACGAGAGATGGCTTTGATTAAGATGGCCTTCTACTAATAGCAACTCTCCAAGCAGTACAACAAGAGGGTCAATCCGGTGAATATTCCAATCAGGGATGTCTTGAGGAAAGTCCTTAGCAGTTCCATAAACCCATCAGATGGTAAACTGGAACCAAATTGGGAAGGAACCTTTAGGGTAATCAGAGATGGTTTTCAAGGGGCATATCACCTGGAAATGCTGGAGGTCATGGAGATACAAAGAGCATGGAATGCAGCCAATGTTAAGAAGTTTTACTTTTAAATCTTCTTTATTTTTACTAGCACGTTTAGTTTATGATTTTTTTTATTTTTCAAACATTATGCTGCTCAGATAGTATTCAATGAATAAATGTCGAATTAGCCCTTTTTCATATCTTTATATTTGCTGCTTAACTCTTATCGGTAACATCTCATTAATACGCACCCTTTCCAAGCGATATCTCTATCATGCATGACAAAACTTCTGAGATTAGTGTAAGTTATTCAACTTGTATTTAAAATCAGGAAACTTAACAGGTCGAGTAGGGTTCATAGCAATTACAGCGAGTCAGTAGATTCGTTTCAATTATTACGTCCCTCAAGTTCTTATTGTAAACACAAGGGACCTCATGGGTTTCCCCGGCAACCACAAAAGCCCTACAGGGTATCCTTAGGCAACAAAAGCCAACTTATATTGGTCGCCAACATTATTGGTCGCAAAAACTTTGTTTGGGCAGAATGCCCATTAACCAGGTTCATTCTCGCCATCATCTTGCTTAGGCCTAAGGGAGTGTGACGATACGACCTAAAAGGTAAAGTAGATGGAACAACTTAAATAAGGCTTGTTTGACTGGGGGAATAGATAAACACAAACAATATATAACCATCAATATCTCTCAATATCATTTAGTCAGATGTGAAGCTCAAAATGATAAAGTTAGAGGCAAAGAGATGCTTGGTTGAGTGATTAAATAGTAAACCAAATGTTTAGTCACCATGAGCGTAAAACATCGAGAAACAGTAAGCAATAATTTTTCATTAGAATGAAAAATTACATTTATAATAAAAACTAGAATATGAAAAGAATTTACAATGGCCCAGGATGACTAACAAGGTAATCTGCTACACGTGCTCTTTGACCATCATCTGGGTGAGGCATAATCTCCTATCCTATATCTTCTAAGTGATGTTCCAAAATTCGAGCAGGAATAGCCTCTATTGGGATCCACCGATCATCCATAGAAAAGGGATTGTGGTAGTAGGTTTGGCAATCGATCTAATACTTGCACCATAAGGGAGACTCCTTAGGCATCTTCAGCTCTTTAAGGGCACTAAGCCACCCCAGGCAAATGCATGGTCCTCTGCCTCCTTCAGTCTCACTGGGGAATTAGTCCAGCCCTGGTCATAATCATCTACCCAGACCTATCTAGGAATACTTTTAAACAAATGCCTCAACCTCGTCACATCCCTTTGAAGCCCAGAAGCAATTACATATGCCCACCGAATATCCCCTTTCATCTCACAACCTCCCTTTACAGAGCTTGGGTCTCAGTTCGAGCGACCCCTTTGGACGATGATGAAGAACCTCGCAGCACCAAGGAGGACCCCGATGGGGTGTTCTCCTTCAGACTAAAAATCTCCCTCTTCAAATCATCATTCTCCCTCTGGATCAACTCGCTCACTTTATTTACTTCAATGGCATCCAGGAGTTTGGCCTTCAGGTTATTTACCTCCTCTTGGACTGAAGCCCCAACCTCTTCCATCTCACGGAGATTGTCTTTTAGCTTTGCAACCAACTCGGATTGGTCTTTATACTGCTGGTTTTTTGCTCTCAGAGATTTGCAGATATCTACAAAGGCCTTTCAAACCATCGAATCCCCACTTGGCCCAAGAATTTATCCCAATGGAGAGTTTACAGTAGATTTAATAAACATCAGTACTAACACAAGATCAGCAACAAAAAGTTTCTTTTCATTCAAATATTAATGGGGGCAAATGCCAAGTACAAGAATGGAAATTACAAAATACAACAAATAAAGGATAAAAACAGAAACTCTAGACCAACGACGAATGTTTACACCTGATCAGAAGATGCTAGCCCCTTTCCCTTATTAATAGTAAGGGCCACTTAATCGCCAGTAACCACGATTGCGCCGACCTCACCCTTAACCTGTCCAATAGAAGGGTCTTCAACAGCGGGATCAAGAGGCTCTTTCCTAGCTTGAACAGAAGGTTAGTCGGTCAGAGGCTCCACAAAATCCATCGGGTTTGGGCCTGGCTTGTGCTGAGAAAATAAATGGGAGACCTCAGGAACCTCAACTATGGCCAAAGCTTAGTACCATCCCTTTTTGAAGCCCAAATGCCAAACATAGGCAATTCGGCACTCAGCATCATCGTACGCTGCCTCCGTCCTTTGATGTATGTCCCATCCCGGGTAGAATTAGCCTCTCCCTCTAACTTGTCCACCTTGGCGGACAGCTCCTTATTGGCCTCTGCCACCTTCAATTTATCAACAATTACCTGGGCATAAGCCTACCAGAGGTCAGCGATCTCTTTTATCGAAATCTCCTTAAGAGCCTCCAAAGCCCTTTGCTTCTCTTGGTCAAAAGTGGCTTTAGCATTGGCCAGGGCCTCCAAGGAGCTCCTCAAGGACTCTTCCAGCTCCACATTCTTCTTCGACTAATCGGCCCAACCACGGAGCAATATACTGAAATCAGAAATAAACTGTAAAAATAAGAGAAACGTAAATCAATTTGCCAAAAAAGAAATAATTGGAAATACTGAGGAATGCGAAGTAGCAAATCAAGCCCTTGGCCTGATTTTAAGTCTAACTGGTCTCCACCCATCTTCATTGATCGCTTGCGATAGGCAGGAAGGATGACCCCTTCCAGTAGTGCTGGGGCAAGATGGGGGGAGTCAACCACACTCTTCCCCCTGGAGATAAGAACAGGAGAAGTCAAAATAGGGACCTTTAGGAACTGTGACCTCTTCTTTTCCTCTTCTCTCTTTCTCTCCTCCTCTTTTTTTCCTCTATCGCCCTTTATCTTTCTTCTTTTTCTATCTTCTTCTTCTCCACCTTGCTCTCCCTGGCTTCTGATTTGGAATCACCAACCTTGGGGGAGTGCCCGTCCTTTATTTTCAAGGACTTCATACGATTAGACAACAGGTCGTCATCGTTATTAGGGAGAATTAGACACCTTTTTTTAATGGTGCCATTTTTTTCTTATCCTTCGCTGGTTCCTTCCTCACTATCTTCTTCTGACCCCTCCTCTTCACTTTCTTCCTCCCCTCTTTCTTTTTCCTCGCTTTGTTCCTCGAGCTACATTGGCTTAGAAGGTCCACCAACTTCTTCCTCTGGAACCTTCAAATCGGGGATGGTGTCAACTGGCCTAGTAGTGAAACTAGAGGTAGTATTCTTATACTCTAGCAGATAAGCAGCCGATCGGGGATGCTCGTCGTCAGCAAGAGTATCCCTAACCCTTCAAGCTTTTAGAAGATCAGTGGACCTAAGCTCGTAGGGACCAGGTTCTTGGTTCTTTACCTTAGCTATAAAAATAACCAAAAAAGAGAAATACGACATATAAAAAAAACTCGAAGAGGAACCAGCAAGCAAGGAACAGAAAAGAAATACAGTGTTAGAAACTTATATACTCCTCCCCAAAGGTAGGAATATGAGGTCCCATATACCTTACGCTCTCTGGTTGGGGAGGATATTGCCAGTTCCTAGCAATAAAGCCTTAATTCTAGTAATCTTCATGAGAATCAGGCAAATTTACAACTAGAACCCGGTCAGCACTCCTAGCCCTCAAGAACAAGAGCCCACGTTTTGTATATGAAAAGACATAGCAATAACAAATTTCTCCAAGCCCTAAGTTGGTCCCATATAACTCATTTATCTTATATACTCCATTAACAATTTTCCAAATGTTTGGAGTGCACGGGGCGGGAAAAATGTCAAATATTTGACGAAAAGAAAAAAATAAGAGATTTGCGGGAAATGTTAAACCCACTTGAGAAACCAACAAGGTGTGGATCCATTAACCATCGTCTATGGTATGAACGTTATGAGGAATGGGGACGCACTCAATATCCACCCAATCAGGGATATTATAGCACTTTCTGAATTCAGAAAGGGAATTATTACCAAACATCGCCATTATCAACAAAACCCTAGCTACACTACGAGAAACTTTACAGAAGATAAGAAACAAAGAAGAGTTAGAGCTAAAACTTACAAGTGTTGATGAATCCTTGAAAAAACACTGAAGAGGGGAAGCTCTGATTTTTAAGCAGAAGACGAAGAGAGGAAGCTTAGAGATGAAGTACAAGCAAAAAATGACTGAGACACTGAACTGACAGTTAAGTTACACACGAACAGTTTTCAATGCATCTTAAATCATGAGTCGCGCTTCCCTAAGAAAATCCCAACGCTTTAAATTTCTCCTTAAAAGACAAGCGCGTCCTCACCAACTCTCACGAACAACAAAAATGTCATGACGATATGTTGTTGTTTTAGGCCTTGGGCCTTTAGCTCAATTGAAATCTATTGGCCCAAAACTGTTAGCCCAAAGATTTTAGGGGCAATTATGGGAGCCCATTTTTTTTAATAGTCCATGAAAGTAGCTGACCAAGTTCTGATAAATTAAACACTTGGCCCGGCCCAAATCATGACTCAATTTTCACACGCGTATATTTTAGTGGTATAAAAACGCTTATGGATATGGTCAAATAAGGTACCAAAAATCTTGGATGAGATGTTCAAGTATCTTATGGCTAATCCACATGATAGTTAGAGTTCCTTGAACAACTCAAATTCTGTAACAAGTTATCTATAAATTGTACACCCCAATCTGGGGAAAAGGGATTGAGAATTTAATATTTCGAGAGACACTTAATAAGAACAAGTAACCTCTTCGTGGACGTAGGCAAGTTGCCGAACCAGGTAAATTGTTGTCGTGCGTGTGATTTCGTTTACTTTCTGTCACTTATGATTATTTTCGTAGAATCTTTTATTGTGATATTTTCTGCACTCGCAAGTATATAATTTTTAACAGGTAGGGATATCTATGGATATGAGGATGGACTCTGGTGAAATATTAACCCCAGTTAAAGGATTATGATTTGTTATTATAGTTATATATGTATATTGGATGGTTATGTTTTGTGAGTTATTTTTTAACATAGTGTGTGTGGGTGCGTATTCGTAGGGAATCTATCGGTGGAGATTTAGTGGGATTATTTTGCAAGATCGAGTACTACCACCCTGGATGATGATGCGAGCTCTGTATAAGTATATATTTCGATCCCACATGGATGTTGGTCAACCATTTGGCGAACGGGAGACAAATGAGGGTTGATCCATCAGGTAATCTTGGTATGTCATTACATGGTGGTGTGACGACACACTAATTTTGCTTTTTTATTATATGTCGATGTTTTGAAATCTTTTAGGGTAGTGATTTTTATAGATTGGCCCGATAGAGGCACAAGAGAGACCCCCCAAGGTTTGAACCTTAATGTGATACATATACAAAAATCATCTCGTCCGACGATGGACATATTTATACGAGGATTTAGATTGTGCCTTTATTCTTACTGTGATGGTGTTTCTTATCTGGTATGATACGGTATATGGTTACTATGTATGGCTTATTACTTTTAATGTATAGTTAGAGTTATATTACTATGTGGTAGACTTAAAGTGATATCATGTAGATTTTTTGTTAGTCTTGGAACTGGGATTTACATATTGAGTCTATGTCTAGTGCAATGAGATAATTAGTTAGGATGTACTTTACAAAAAATTGGGTGAGGTATTTTGGATGTGAGTGCCGGTAGGGCGACGCAAGATGTAACTGATTCACATTAATATTAATCACATAAAGTACCATACTTCTTGCAAATCGTGGGATCTAACCCACTTTATTTTTCTCAAGAACATTTTAGGTGAACATAAGCCGAAGCATCAGTGTTAAGCAGTTAGACATGCATTTCAGTTAATTATTAATCAATTTATCCTTAGTGTAGCATTTGTTTCCATCCAACATTTCATTTGTGTTAGACTCTCAATTATTGATCAATGCATTCAGATACTATTTATGAGATCGTGGTGGGTTCCAGGGTTATTTATTCTTTCAGATGAGACATTTAGTACTTTAATGATTATTTATTTATTGACTCAGTTTGGAGATTCTTATTTATTATATCATTTTTATTCGTATTGTTTATACTACTGTTGTGGATGTTTTTTTGTTTTTTATTTATAGTTGATGCTGAGAATGATATAAATTATTTGACGTCCCCTATCTTTGGCATTGAGGTTTGGCCACCCGATACGTGAAAAATTAAGGGGTGTTACAATGAGTTCTTTTTCTTCCTAAAGTCATCTTAAGCACAAGTTTAGTTTCTTCTTCAAGCTTCAAATTTGAATAGTTTCGAATGAAAAATTGTTCCTTATTATCATTTTATTCATAAGAATACAACATCATATTTCTCAAAACATATGTGATGAAAAGCCCTTAGTGTTTACCCATCATTCCTTGGCATTTACAATCAAGTTCAGTTCAAATACCATTGTTGAAATATTCATTTTGATAACATTGTTGAAAGAGCCTCTATTTTAACCACATTCTTAATTGCACCTCCTCTTCATGTTCTCTCAGTCTTTGTGCATGTAGGATTGCTTGATACGAAGCCTTTTTTGTCACACACCAAAGACTTCCCATCGAACCTCTTAAACTCTCCACCTTTGGATCCTTTATATGACCCTGATTCGTGTCCTTTTTTCTTGTTCTTACCACTGCTTTCATAATATGTGCCTTAAATTCCATTTGATTTCCAATTTTCTTTTCGGGTGTAAGATTATCCTCTGTTATCCTCAATCTTACAATCAAGTCTCTGAGCCCCATATCTTTACATTTATAATTGAAATGACTTTTAAAATCTTGTTAAGATGGAGACAATTTCTCAATTACTGCAACCACTTATAATAATTCATTCAATTCCAACTTTTCAAAATGAATTTTGTGAAAAATTAATTGAACCTATTGGACTTTTAACAATTAGTCATCATAATTGAACTATACACAAAATATAGGGTATTGTCCAGGCCATTAAGGATATAATTCTTGCATAAGAAATTAAGATGTTATCATGGATTCATAACATCAATAATTTGTCGATCGAGTAGGAACCTTTACACGAAGGGATTTCACCAAGTTTGATCTAGTAAAATATAACAACATATTCTGTAGCCATATTTTAATATCAACCCCATTGAGCTTTTTAGTTTTTATGGTGATTTACATTTGCAGACACAATATGATGAGCAAAGAAACATTTGAAGCCATTGAGATTGTTGATAACAAAAATGATCCATCTATGTGGATCAATCAGAAATGGATACTTGTCTCCTTACATGGCAACAATCCTAGTCAGCAGCCACATAATTAGCCCCGAATATAGTTGCTCGACAGGTAGGCCGACTAACACGAAGAATGCAGATCATCAAAGTAGATAATTAGTCATCACTTAGGGAAACGGCCAAAGGTCTTTCCACACGTGGTCTAAACTATCAACCATCATATTCATTATGTACGGGTGTAAATGCTTGAATATATAAAGGCATTCCAACCCTAAATATCTGGATCACTATAAATACATTGTATTCCTTTCGCAAAAGCCAAGATAGAATGGATTCTAGGTTATTCTTCCTATAGCAAGAATACCTAGTTTTCTGCAATCTCTAAAATCAATACAATAACGATGAACGTAAGATTTTCTTCACAGTCGAACCACTTTAAAAAGTCCTAGTTTCTTTTGTGATTATTTCATTGCGCATTATATTTTATCTCTAATTAGAAAATTGAATTTAGTCTATTTTTTTACATCAATAGATTGGCGCCATATATGGGAACGTGTGTCTATTACCGTTCTCTATCTTGTACGTCTTTGTTCAAGGGAAAATGAATGACCCTGAGAGTAGTACCAGAAATGAAGGCAACATTACTGTCCCATTTGCTGCGCTTACAACAGCCGACTTGAATCAAATTCTTGCCAATATTTCCAGGGGTCAAGATGCCATGAAGGAAACCATGAGGTAACTGGCTCAATCATTACAAGCCAGGTCTCCATCTCTTTATAGGCAAAATATAACTCCTTCGATGAGGAGAGAAATGCCACCTCCGTCTCCAAGGCATAGCCGACATAACTATTCTAGGTCTTTACGCGATATAGGCCTTACCGTCCCGGAGTAAGCTCATAGCTCAGATCCACAGAATTCTATGACAGTCATTCTCTGTAAAAGTGGTGATCGCTTAAATAAGCTCTGATTCCAATTTGAAGACCCCTTTTGACTATATGGAAAGTGTTTTTAAGGATGACAAAATGATTTTCTTTGTATGAAAAACCTTTTTCCACTTTTTAATTCGCACCAAGTTGTGAACTAATATTAACTTAACCAAATCTTATCTTGATTAATCATAAACATGCATCTAGTGATTAAAGCAAGTAAAATAAAGTAAATAAAAGAAGACTCGCAATGTCGGATGTACGAGGAAACCACTAAGGTAAAAAGCCTCGGACGACCGAAGCCATACAATCAATATGATGTGGTATTACAAGGAACAGACACAAGTCTTACTCAATGACTTGATCCTCATGAGACTTGGCATTCTCCTGATCTTCAACAACTCCTCCACAGTGTCCATACAGAAAGTCCTTCTTCCACAATGCTCGTCCACAACACACGCGTCCAAGTATGTCTCGGGTGTCCACCGATATGGCTTGTAACGTCTACAATGTTGAACACGGTGTCCACCGATATGGCTTGTAACATCTACGATGTCGAACACAAACTCCTTCGCTTCTTCACCATAAAACCCAATGTTCAAGTGTACAATAAACTCTTGTTTGTGACAACAAAGATGACTATAACATATAGTAATGAAAACTCGGATCTTTGAAACTCTAAGGGTGTTTTAAACTTAGAATTTTTTTTGCAGAAAACGTATTGGTTCATAAACTGTATTTCAGACTGCACATTTGGCGAAATTCTGAGAAAACACGACATAAATAATTTTTTAAGTCGGTGTTTCACTCGAACGACTGCTATGGTCGTTGGAACAATTGAGATGTGTGTTTGATTTTAACACAACTCTAAACCATCTTTATCTCAAAATAAACGAAGTGTAAACATTTTCAAACTCTTTTAAAACCATTTTTAAATTATTTCTTTAATAAAATAACATCCATAAACAGTTTAAAATAAATTTCGAGTCCCATTAAAATTAAGCATTCATACCTGAGTGATCTCGAAACGCAATTAAACTTGAAGATAAAATATGCACCATAAAATCAGCATGATAAATTCCTTGAAGCTTTGCTGCAACGTCTTCAATAAACTTCAATACATCATAGTCTATATGGGATCGTGACAATAAAAATCTACCTATGAATCAAATGTATTTTATTCCGGGAATAAGTCAAATAAACCTATAACAGACTCAATTGGAAATTTTGTCCTTACATTCTCTTTCTCCTGAAAGACCAAGCATTTTGGAAAGATTGAGAAGTCGTTTGGGATACCGAGCAAACAGAAATCATCCTAGAGAGTTATCCAGAACTAATGAACACCAAGATGGACATCATGAGGTCTCAATTAGGTTCAAATCATGCGTCCGACGATCTGTGCACACCGAGCAGACTTCTCATGAAGAGAGCTCAGTACAAACACATGGTCAGGACGACCGAGCTATTTTGAACAGATTTAACGTTGGCAATCCTTCATGGAAAGGATCAATTCAACGATTAGAAGATCGGCTGGGAGAAATGGCTAAGGTAAAGAATCCATTACAAAGGAATTTTTTCAAGAGATCTCCCTTCATCCAGGAAATTCTTGATTTCTCAACTCCATACAAGTTTAAAACCCCATTGGTTACTCCCAAATATGATGGTAAAGCTGACTCAATTTTACATATTGAGCAGTATCAGGCTATCACTGACATATATTGTGTTCCTAATGAAATGAGGTGTAGATATTTTCTAAGTACCATTACTGGTTCAGCCCAAATATGGTACAACAACTTGCCCCGAGGACAAATTGCCAACTTCAGTCAGCTTTCCAAGTTATTCATCAACAACTTCTATTTTGGGGCTAAGCCAGTTAAGGGAGTGGCCCACTCCTGAGTGTCAGGAAGCAAGCAGGGGAAACCACCAGAGAATACATCACCCGTTTTAACAATGAGAAACTATAAGTGGTTGATTATAAAGAGAAAACAACCATCACTACTTTAATAGGTGGATTACTTATAGAGAAGCTATACTACGCTTTAGTAGAAGATCCTCCCAAAACCATAACTGAGCTCATGGCTAAGGCATAAAAATCATGAATGTTGAAGAAGCAATGGTTGCAAAGCAAAGTCCCACCACCAAGCCTGAGAAGAAGGAACAAAAACAGAAGAAATATGATAAGCCCCAAAAGTACGAAGCATATACTCCGTTGACGGTTAGTATTAAACATATCCTGGAGGAAATTAAGCATAATATAGATTTATGATGGCCCGAGAAGATGAGGGCACCACCCAACAGGAGAGATAAATTTAAATATTATGAGTTCCATAAGGATCATGGCCACATGATCGATAACTGTATGGCTTTAAAGAATGAAGTGGAATCCCTCATTCCCTGAGGAAAGTTGAACAAATTTATTGATCAGCGTGAAAGTCGAGAAATTATAGGAAGGTCAAATTCTCCTTATAAACCTAGAGATGACAGGAAGCAAAACCATGAAGATGATTATGAAGATGATCCCGACCTACCGAAGAAGTCGAAGCAACCAAAAATTGAGGTAGCTATGATAAATTTCGGTTCTTTTGATTGTCATGTTATTATAGGTGGATATACAGGAGGGGAAGATAAAACTGCTGATAGAAAGGCCTACTTGAATTAAGCAAAGGCCTACTCCTATATACAACTAATCAATCTGAATGATGATGATCGGCCCAAGAAATTCAACAAAGACAAACTGATTATCGTCTTTTCCAAAAATGATCTCTATGGGGTATTGTATCCTCATGATGACCCATTGGTTATCAAGTTTAGAATTCAAGAAGCCATCATCGCCAGGGTTCTGATAGAGAATGGAAGTTCAGCTGACATCATGTTCTACCCTTACTTTAAAAGTTTAGAACTGAAACTTAGTCAACTGGAACCATACCACAGGCCATTAATAGGTTTTTTAAGAGAAAAAGTCTATCCCCTTGGGACAGTCAAGCTAGAAGTGTTGTTAGGCACTTGGCCAACAAGCCGCACGGAAAAGATACGCTTATTTGTTATGGATAAAAATGTTCAATCTGCTTACAATGTGATCTTCGGTAGGGTAGGACTAAAGAAATTTAAAGTTGTTCTTTCCATATTCAATCAATGTTTAAAGTTCTCTACTGACTTGGGGGTGGTGTCGTGAAAGGTGATTAAAAGGTGGCTGGAGAATGCTATTACTCCTCAGTTAAGCAAGAAGGTTTGGTTCATTTGAAGAAGAAGAAGACCATCACTTACCAGGTAGACATTACGGAGCCCAACAGTGAATTAGAAGTTGATACTCTGGATCCTCGAGATGAAACGAAGTTAGTCAAAGGGAAGATTATCGAAGCCACCAAAAGTATAATCTTGGATGTTGACACATCGGAGAGAACCACCCAGATCGGCTCCACATTGGATCCACTACTCAAACAAGAATTGGTCTTGTTGTTAAGAGAACGAAGGAATGTGTTCGCTTGGAGTCATGAGGATATGCCTGGGATTGATCCCAACTTCCACTGTCATGAGCTCAATATTAATAAGGACGCCAAGCCAATCAAACATAGGCGCAGGGTGTTTAGTCCGAAAAAAAACCAAGTTATACAAGAAGAGGTGGAGAAACTACAAAAGGCCCAATTCATTAAGGATGTCAAATATCCAGCATGGTTGGCCAATGTTGTGTTGGTCAAAAAGAAAAATGATAAGTGGAGAATGTGTGTAGATTTTACTGATCTTAATGAAGCTTTCCCAAATGACCACTTTCCTCTGCCCAGAATTGATCAGTTAGTAGACGCCATAGCTGGACATAAGTTATTAATTTTCATGGACGCTTATTCCAGTTATAACCAAATCAAAATGAAACCAGAGGATAAAGAAATCACCTCTTTCATTACCACTCGAGGTACTTATTGCTACAATGTAATGCCCTTCAGGCTTAAAAATGTTGGAGCAATGTACCAGAAGTTAGTTAATAAGGTGTTTGAAGAGAAGATTAGGAAAAATATAGAGGTTTATGTAGATGATATGTTGACTAAAAGTAAGAAAGCTTTAGATCATATAAAGGACCTCAGTCATACTTTCGACCATTTAAAAAAGCATTAAATGAAGTTAAATCCGACCAAATTTGTGTTCAGTGTGAAATTGGGAATGTTCATCGGCTTTATAGTAAACCAAAGAGGAATTGAAGCTAATCCTACCAAAATCAAAGCTCTGATAAAAATGCATTCGCCGACTTGTAAAAAAGATGTTTAAAAACTTACTGGTATAGTAACTGCTTTAAACAGGTTTATTTCTCGAGCAACAAATAGATGTTTACTATTCTTTATGGTGCTTAGAAAGACCTTTGAGTGGAATAAAGAGTGTGGAGAAGCATTTTAAGAGTTGAAAAGGTATTTGGGATCTCTACCATTATTGTCCTGACCTGTCTTGGGAGAAAAATTGTACTTGTATTTAGTTGTTTCTGAGTCCGCAGTTAGCTTGACATTAGTTTGGCTAGAGAATGGGATTCAAAAACCAGTCTACTATACCACAAGGCATTCAGGGGAGTCAAAATTAGGTACCCCCTCTTAGAAAACTGGCCTTAGCTCTTGTTGAAGCCTCCAGGCATATGAAGCCTTATTTTCAAAGGCACACCATAGTTGTGTACACTAATCTACCTCTTCGGCAAACACTTTATAAACCTAAAAGTCAGGTAGGCTGATGTATTGGGCAGTAGAGCTGGGAGAATATGACATCACTTAATAAGAACAAGTAACCTCTTCGTGGACGTAGGCAAGTTGCCGAACCAGGTAAATTGTTGTCGTGCGTGTGATTTCGTTTACTTTCTGTCACTTATGATTATTTTCGTAGAATCTTTTATTGTGATATTTTCTGCACTCGCAAGTATATAATTTTTAACAGGTAGGGATATCTATGGATATGAGGATGGACTCTGGTGAAATATTAACCCCAGTTAAAGGATTATGATTTGTTATTATAGTTATATATGTATATTGGATGGTTATGTTTTGTGAGTTATTTTTTAACATAGTGTGTGTGGGTGCGTATTCGTAGGGAATCTATCGGTGGAGATTTAGTGGGATTATTTTGCAAGATCGAGTACTACCACCCTGGATGATGATGCGAGCTCTGTATAAGTATATATTTCGATCCCACATGGATGTTGGTCAACCATTTGGCGAACGGGAGACAAATGAGGGTTGATCCATCAGGTAATCTTGGTATGTCATTACATGGTGGTGTGACGACACACTAATTTTGCTTTTTTATTATATGTCGATGTTTTGAAATCTTTTAGGGTAGTGATTTTTATAGATTGGCCCGATAGAGGCACAAGAGAGACCCCCCAAGGTTTGAACTTTAATGTGATACATATACAAAAATCATCTCGTCCGACGATGGACATATTTATACGAGGATTTAGATTGTGCCTTTATTCTTACTGTGATGGTGTTTCTTATCTGGTATGATACGGTATATGGTTACTATGTATGGCTTATTACTTTTAATGTATAGTTAGAGTTATATTACTATGTGGTAGACTTAAAGTGATATCATGTAGATTTTTTGTTAGTCTTGGAACTGGGATTTACATATTGAGTCTATGTCTAGTGCAATGAGATAATTAGTTAGGATGTACTTTACAAAAAATTGGGTGAGGTATTTTGGATGTGAGTGCCGGTAGGGCGACGCAAGATGTAACTGATTCACATTAATATTAATCACATAAAGTACCATACTTCTTGCAAATCGTGGGATCTAACCCACTTTATTTTTCTCAAGAACATTTTAGGTGAACATAAGCCGAAGCATCAGTGTTAAGCAGTTAGACATGCATTTCAGTTAATTATTAATCAATTTATCCTTAGTGTAGCATTTGTTTCCATCCAACATTTCATTTGTGTTAGACTCTCAATTATTGATCAATGCATTCAGATACTATTTATGAGATCGTGGTGGGTTCCAGGGTTATTTATTCTTTCAGATGAGACATTTAGTACTTTAATGATTATTTATTTATTGACTCAGTTTGGAGATTCTTATTTATTATATCATTTTTATTCGTATTGTTTATACTACTGTTGTGGATGTTTTTTTGTTTTTTATTTATAGTTGATGCTGAGAATGATATAAATTATTTGACGTCCCCTATCTTTGGTATTGAGGTTTGGCCACCCGATACGTGAAAAATTAAGGGGTGTTACAATGAGTTCTTTTTCTTCCTAAAGTCATCTTAAGCACAAGTTTAGTTTCTTCTTCAAGCTTCAAATTTGAATAGTTTCGAATGAAAAATTGTTCCTTATTATCATTTTATTCATAAGAATACAACATCATATTTCTCAAAACATATGTGATGAAAAGCCCTTAGTGTTTACCCATCATTCCTTGGCATTTACAATCAAGTTCAGTTCAAATACCATTGTTGAAATATTCATTTTGATAACATTGTTGAAAGAGCCTCTATTTTAACCACATTCTTAATTGCACCTCCTCTTCATGTTCTCTCAGTCTTTGTGCATGTAGGATTGCTTGATACGAAGCCTTTTTTGTCACACACCAAAGACTTCCCATCGAACCTCTTAAACTCTCCACCTTTGGATCCTTTATATGACCCTGATTCGTGTCCTTTTTTCTTGTTCTTACCACTGCTTTCATAATATGTGCCTTAAATTCCATTTGATTTCCAATTTTCTTTTCGGGTGTAAGATTATCCTCTGTTATCCTCAATCTTACAATCAAGTCTCTGAGCCCCATATCTTTACATTTATAATTGAAATGACTTTTAAAATCTTTTTAAGATGGAGACAATTTCTCAATTACTGCAACCACTTATAATAATTCATTCAATTCCAACTTTTCAAAATGAATTTTGTGAAAAATTAATTGAACCTATTGGACTTTTAACAATTAGTCATCATAATTGAACTATACACAAAATATAGGGTATTGTCCAGGCCATTAAGGATATAATTCTTGCATAAGAAATTAAGATGTTATCATGGATTCATAACATCAATAATTTGTCGATCGAGTAGGAACCTTTACACGAAGGGATTTCACCAAGTTTGATCTAGTAAAATATAACAACATATTCTGTAGCCATATTTTAATATCAACCCCATTGAGCTTTTTAGTTTTTATGGTGATTTACATTTGCAGACACAATATGATGAGCAAAGAAACATTTGAAGCCATTGAGATTGTTGATAACAAAAATGATCCATCTATGTTGATCAATCAGAAATGGATACTTGTCTCCTTACATGGCAACAATCCTAGTCAGCAGCCACATAATTAGCCCCGAATATAGTTGCTCGACAGGTAGGCCGACTAACACGAAGAATGCAGATCATCAAAGTAGATAATTAGTCATCACTTAGGGAAACGGCCAAAGGTCTTTCCACACGTGGTCTAAACTATCAACCATCATATTCATTATGTACGGGTGCAAATGCTTGAATATATAAAGGCATTCCAACCCTAAATATCTGGATCACTATAAATACATTGTATTCCTTTCGCAAAAGCCAAGATAGAATGGATTCTAGGTTATTCTTCCTATAGCAAGAATACCTAGTTTTCTGCAATCTCTAAAATCAATACAATAACGATGAACGTAAGATTTTCTTCACAGTCGAACCACTTTAAAAAGTCCTAGTTTCTTTTGTGATTATTTCATTGCGCATTATATTTTATCTCTAATTAGAAAATTGAATTTAGTCTATTTTTTTACATCAATAGATTGGCGCCATATGTGGGAACGTGTGTCTATTACTGTTCTCTATCTTGTACGTCTTTGTTCAAGGGAAAATGAATGACCCTGAGAGTAGTACCAGAAATGAAGGCAACATTACTGTCCCATTTGCTGCGCTTACAACAGCCGACTTGAATCAAATTTTTGCCAATATTTCCAGGGGTCAAGATGCCATGAAGGAAACCATGAGGTAACTGGCTCAATCATTACAAGCCAGGTCTCCATCTCTTTATAGGCAAAATATAACTCCTTCGATGAGGAGAGAAATGCCACCTCCGTCTCCAAGGCATAGCCGACATAACTATTCTAGGTCTTTACGCGATATAGGCCTTACCGTCCCGGAGTAAGCTCATAGCTCAGATCCACAGAATTCTATGACAGTCATTCTCTGTAAAAGTGGTGATCGCTTAAATAAGCTCTGATTCCAATTTGAAGACCCCTTTTGACTATATGGAAAGTGTTTTTAAGGATGACAAAATGATTTTCTTTGTATGAAAAACCTTTTTCCACTTTTTAATTCGCACCAAGTTGTGAACTAATATTAACTTAACCAAATCTTATCTTGATTAATCATAAACATGCATCTAGTGATTAAAGCAAGTAAAATAAAGTAAATAAAAGAAGACTCGCAATGTCGGATGTACGAGGAAACCACTAAGGTAAAAAGCCTCGGACGACCGAAGCCATACAATCAATATGATGTGGTATTACAAGGAACAGACACAAGTCTTACTCAATGACTTGATCCTCATGAGACTTGGCATTCTCCTGATCTTCAACAACTCCTCCACAGTGTCCATACAGAAAGTCCTTCTTCCACAATGCTCGTCCACAACACACGCGTCCAAGTATGTCTCGGGTGTCCACCGATATGGCTTGTAACGTCTACAATGTTGAACACGGTGTCCACCGATATGGCTTGTAACATCTACGATGTCGAACACAAACTCCTTCGCTTCTTCACCATAAAACCCAATGTTCAAGTGTACAATAAACTCTTGTTTGTGACAACAAAGATGACTATAACATATAGTAATGAAAACTCGGATCTTTGAAACTCTAAGGGTGTTTTAAACTTAGAATTTTTTTTGCAGAAAACGTATTGGTTCATAAACTGTATTTCAGACTGCACATTTGGCGAAATTCTGAGAAAACACGACATAAATAATTTTTTAAGTCGGTGTTTCACTCGAACGACTGCTATGGTCGTTGGAACAATTGAGATGTGTGTTTGATTTTAACACAACTCTAAACCATCTTTATCTCAAAATAAACGAAGTGTAAACATTTTCAAACTCTTTTAAAACCATTTTTAAATTATTTCTTTAATAAAATAACATCCATAAACAGTTTAAAATAAATTTCGAGTCCCATTAAAATTAAGCATTCATACCTGAGTGATCTCGAAACGCAATTAAACTTGAAGATAAAATATGCACCATAAAATCAGCATGATAAATTCCTTGAAGCTTTGCTGCAACGTCTTCAATAAACTTCAATACATCATAGTCTATATGGGATCGTGACAATAAAAATCTACCTATGAATCAAATGTATTTTATTCCGGGAATAAGTCAAATAAACCTATAACAGACTCAATTGGAAATTTTGTCCTTACATTCTCTTTCTCCTGAAAGACCAAGCATTTTGGAAAGATTGAGAAGTCGTTTGGGATACCGAGCAAACAGAAATCATCCTAGAGAGTTATCCAGAACTAATGAACACCAAGATGGACATCATGAGGTCTCAATTAGGTTCAAATCATGCGTCCGACGATCTGTGCACACCGAGCAGACTTCTCATGAAGAGAGCTCAGTACAAACACATGGTCAGGACGACCGAGCTATTTTGAACAGATTTAATGTTGGCAATCCTTCATGGAAAGGATCAATTCAACGATTAGAAGATCGGCTGGGAGAAATGGCTAAGGTAAAGAATCCATTACAAAGGAATTTTTTCAAGAGATCTCCCTTCATCCAGGAAATTCTTGATTTCTCAACTCCATACAAGTTTAAAACCCCATTGGTTACTCCCAAATATGATGGTAAAGCTGACTCAATTTTACATATTGAGCAGTATCAGGCTATCACTGACATATATTGTGTTCCTAATGAAATGAGGTGTAAATATTTTCTAAGTACCATTACTGGTTCAGCCCAAATATGGTACAACAACTTGCCCCGAGGACAAATTGCCAACTTCAGTCAGCTTTCCAAGTTATTCATCAACAACTTCTATTTTGGGGCTAAGCCAGTTAAGGGAGTGGCCCACTCCTGAGTGTCAGGAAGCAAGCAGGGGAAACCACCAGAGAATACATCACCCGTTTTAACAATGAGAAACTATAAGTGGTTGATTATAAAGAGAAAACAACCATCACTACTTTAATAGGTGGATTACTTATAGAGAAGCTATACTACGCTTTAGTAGAAGATCCTCCCAAAACCATAACTGAGCTCATGGCTAAGGCATAAAAATCATGAATGTTGAAGAAGCAATGGTTGCAAAGCAAAGTCCCACCACCAAGCCTGAGAAGAAGGAACAAAAACAGAAGAAATATGATAAGCCCCAAAAGTACGAAGCATATACTCCGTTGACGGTTAGTATTAAACATATCCTGGAGGAAATTAAGCATAATATAGATTTATGATGGCCCGAGAAGATGAGGGCACCACCCAACAGGAGAGATAAATTTAAATATTATGAGTTCCATAAGGATCATGGCCACATGATCGATAACTGTATGGCTTTAAAGAATGAAGTGGAATCCCTCATTCCCTGAGGAAAGTTGAACAAATTTATTGATCAGCGTGAAAGTCGAGAAATTATAGGAAGGTCAAATTCTCCTTATAAACCTAGAGATGACAGGAAGCAAAACCATGAAGATGATTATGAAGATGATCCCGACCTACCGAAGAAGTCGAAGCAACCAAAAATTGAGGTAGCTATGATAAATTTCGGTTCTTTTGATTGTCATGTTATTATAGGTGGATATACAGGAGGGGAAGATAAAACTGCTGATAGAAAGGCCTACTTGAATTAAGCAAAGGCCTACTCCTATATACAACTAATCAATCTGAATGATGATGATCGGCCCAAGAAATTCAACAAAGACAAACTGATTATCGTCTTTTCCAAAAATGATCTCTATGGGGTATTGTATCCTCATGATGACCCATTGGTTATCAAGTTTAGAATTCAAGAAGCCATCATCGCCAGGGTTCTGATAGAGAATGGAAGTTCAGCTGACATCATGTTCTACCCTTACTTTAAAAGTTTAGAACTGAAACTTAGTCAACTGGAACCATACCACAGGCCATTAATAGGTTTTTTAAGAGAAAAAGTCTATCCCCTTGGGACAGTCAAGCTAGAAGTGTTGTTAGGCACTTGGCCAACAAGCCGCACGGAAAAGATACGCTTATTTGTTATGGATAAAAATGTTCAATCTGCTTACAATGTGATCTTCGGTAGGGTAGGACTAAAGAAATTTAAAGTTGTTCTTTCCATATTCAATCAATGTTTAAAGTTCTCTACTGACTTGGGGGTGGTGTCGTGAAAGGTGATTAAAAGGTGGCTGGAGAATGCTATTACTCCTCAGTTAAGCAAGAAGGTTTGGTTCATTTGAAGAAGAAGAAGACCATCACTTACCAGGTAGACATTACGGAGCCCAACAGTGAATTAGAAGTTGATACTCTGGATCCTCGAGATGAAACGAAGTTAGTCAAAGGGAAGATTATCGAAGCCACCAAAAGTATAATCTTGGATGTTGACACATCGGAGAGAACCACCCAGATCGGCTCCACATTGGATCCACTACTCAAACAAGAATTGGTCTTGTTGTTAAGAGAACGAAGGAATGTGTTCGCTTGGAGTCACGAGGATATGCCTGGGATTGATCCCAACTTCCACTGTCATGAGCTCAATATTAATAAGGACGCCAAGCCAATCAAACATAGGCGCAGGGTGTTTAGTCCGGAAAAAAACCAAGTTATACAAGAAGAGGTGGAGAAACTACAAAAGGCCCAATTCATTAAGGATGTCAAATATCCAGCATGGTTGGCCAATGTTGTGTTGGTCAAAAAGAAAAATGATAAGTGGAGAATGTGTGTAGATTTTACTGATCTTAATGAAGCTTTCCCAAATGACCACTTTCCTCTGCCCAGAATTGATCAGTTAGTAGACGCCATAGCTGGACATAAGTTATTAATTTTCATGGACGCTTATTCCAGTTATAACCAAATCAAAATGAAACCAGAGGATAAAGAAATCACCTCTTTCATTACCACTCGAGGTACTTATTGCTACAATGTAATGCCCTTCAGGCTTAAAAATGTTGGAGCAATGTACCAGAAGTTAGTTAATAAGGTGTTTGAAGAGAAGATTAGGAAAAATATAGAGGTTTATGTAGATGATATGTTGACTAAAAGTAAGAAAGCTTTAGATCATATAAAGGACCTCAGTCATACTTTCGACCATTTAAAAAAGCATTAAATGAAGTTAAATCCGACCAAATTTGTGTTCAGTGTGAAATTGGGAATGTTCATCGGCTTTATAGTAAACCAAAGAGGAATTGAAGCTAATCCTACCAAAATCAAAGCTCTGATAAAAATGCATTCGCCGACTTGTAAAAAAGATGTTTAAAAACTTACTGGTATAGTAACTGCTTTAAACAGGTTTATTTCTCGAGCAACAAATAGATGTTTACTATTCTTTATGGTGCTTAGAAAGACCTTTGAGTGGAATAAAGAGTGTGGAGAAGCATTTTAAGAGTTGAAAAGGTATTTGGGATCTCTACCATTATTGTCCTGACCTGTCTTGGGAGAAAAATTGTACTTGTATTTAGTTGTTTCTGAGTCCGCAGTTAGCTTGACATTAGTTTGGCTAGAGAATGGGATTCAAAAACCAGTCTACTATACCACAAGGCATTCAGGGGAGTCAAAATTAGGTACCCCCTCTTAGAAAACTGGCCTTAGCTCTTGTTGAAGCCTCCAGGCATATGAAGCCTTATTTTCAAAGGCACACCATAGTTGTGTACACTAATCTACCTCTTCGGCAAACACTTTATAAACCTAAAAGTCAGGTAGGCTGATGTATTGGGCAGTAGAGCTGGGAGAATATGACATCACTTAATAAGAACAAGTAACCTCTTCGTGGACGTAGGCAAGTTGCCGAACCAGGTAAATTGTTGTCGTGCGTGTGATTTCGTTTACTTTCTGTCACTTATGATTATTTTCGTAGAATCTTTTATTGTGATATTTTCTGCACTCGCAAGTATATAATTTTTAACAGGTAGGGATATCTATGGATATGAGGATGGACTCTGGTGAAATATTAACCCCAGTTAAAGGATTATGATTTGTTATTATAGTTATATATGTATATTGGATGGTTATGTTTTGTGAGTTATTTTTTAACATAGTGTGTGTGGGTGCGTATTCGTAGGGAATCTATCGGTGGAGATTTAGTGGGATTATTTTGCAAGATCGAGTACTACCACCCTGGATGATGATGCGAGCTCTGTATAAGTATATATTTCGATCCCACATGGATGTTGGTCAACCATTTGGCGAACGGGAGACAAATGAGGGTTGATCCATCAGGTAATCTTGGTATGTCATTACATGGTGGTGTGACGACACACTAATTTTGCTTTTTTATTATATGTCGATGTTTTGAAATCTTTTAGGGTAGTGATTTTTATAGATTGGCCCGATAGAGGCACAAGAGAGACCCCCCAAGGTTTGAACTTTAATGTGATACATATACAAAAATCATCTCGTCCGACGATGGACATATTTATACGAGGATTTAGATTGTGCCTTTATTCTTACTGTGATGGTGTTTCTTATCTGGTATGATACGGTATATGGTTACTATGTATGGCTTATTACTTTTAATGTATAGTTAGAGTTATATTACTATGTGGTAGACTTAAAGTGATATCATGTAGATTTTTTGTTAGTCTTGGAACTGGGATTTACATATTGAGTCTATGTCTAGTGCAATGAGATAATTAGTTAGGATGTACTTTACAAAAAATTGGGTGAGGTATTTTGGATGTGAGTGCCGGTAGGGCGACGCAAGATGTAACTGATTCACATTAATATTAATCACATAAAGTACCATACTTCTTGCAAATCGTGGGATCTAACCCACTTTATTTTTCTCAAGAACATTTTAGGTGAACATAAGCCGAAGCATCAGTGTTAAGCAGTTAGACATGCATTTCAGTTAATTATTAATCAATTTATCCTTAGTGTAGCATTTGTTTCCATCCAACATTTCATTTGTGTTAGACTCTCAATTATTGATCAATGCATTCAGATACTATTTATGAGATCGTGGTGGGTTCCAGGGTTATTTATTCTTTCAGATGAGACATTTAGTACTTTAATGATTATTTATTTATTGACTCAGTTTGGAGATTCTTATTTATTATATCATTTTTATTCGTATTGTTTATACTACTGTTGTGGATGTTTTTTTGTTTTTTATTTATAGTTGATGCTGAGAATGATATAAATTATTTGACGTCCCCTATCTTTGGCATTGAGGTTTGGCCACCCGATACGTGAAAAATTAAGGGGTGTTACAATGAGTTCTTTTTCTTCCTAAAGTCATCTTAAGCACAAGTTTAGTTTCTTCTTCAAGCTTCAAATTTGAATAGTTTCGAATGAAAAATTGTTCCTTATTATCATTTTATTCATAAGAATACAACATCATATTTCTCAAAACATATGTGATGAAAAGCCCTTAGTGTTTACCCATCATTCCTTGGCATTTACAATCAAGTTCAGTTCAAATACCATTGTTGAAATATTCATTTTGATAACATTGTTGAAAGAGCCTCTATTTTAACCACATTCTTAATTGCACCTCCTCTTCATGTTCTCTCAGTCTTTGTGCATGTAGGATTGCTTGATACGAAGCCTTTTTTGTCACACACCAAAGACTTCCCATCGAACCTCTTAAACTCTCCACCTTTGGATCCTTTATATGACCCTGATTCGTGTCCTTTTTTCTTGTTCTTACCACTGCTTTCATAATATGTGCCTTAAATTCCATTTGATTTCCAATTTTCTTTTCGGGTGTAAGATTATCCTCTGTTATCCTCAATCTTACAATCAAGTCTCTGAGCCCCATATCTTTACATTTATAATTGAAATGACTTTTAAAATCTTTTTAAGATGGAGACAATTTCTCAATTACTGCAACCACTTATAATAATTCATTCAATTCCAACTTTTCAAAATGAATTTTGTGAAAAATTAATTGAACCTATTGGACTTTTAACAATTAGTCATCATAATTGAACTATACACAAAATATAGGGTATTGTCCAGGCCATTAAGGATATAATTCTTGCATAAGAAATTAAGATGTTATCATGGATTCATAACATCAATAATTTGTCGATCGAGTAGGAACCTTTACACGAAGGGATTTCACCAAGTTTGATCTAGTAAAATATAACAACATATTCTGTAGCCATATTTTAATATCAACCCCATTGAGCTTTTTAGTTTTTATGGTGATTTACATTTGCAGACACAATATGATGAGCAAAGAAACATTTGAAGCCATTGAGATTGTTGATAACAAAAATGATCCATCTATGTTGATCAATCAGAAATGGATACTTGTCTCCTTACATGGCAACAATCCTAGTCAGCAGCCACATAATTAGCCCCGAATATAGTTGCTCGACAGGTAGGCCGACTAACACGAAGAATGCAGATCATCAAAGTAGATAATTAGTCATCACTTAGGGAAACGGCCAAAGGTCTTTCCACACGTGGTCTAAACTATCAACCATCATATTCATTATGTACGGGTGTAAATGCTTGAATATATAAAGGCATTCCAACCCTAAATATCTGGATCACTATAAATACATTGTATTCCTTTCGCAAAAGCCAAGATAGAATGGATTCTAGGTTATTCTTCCTATAGCAAGAATACCTAGTTTTCTGCAATCTCTAAAATCAATACAATAACGATGAACGTAAGATTTTCTTCACAGTCGAACCACTTTAAAAAGTCCTAGTTTCTTTTGTGATTATTTCATTGCGCATTATATTTTATCTCTAATTAGAAAATTGAATTTAGTCTATTTTTTTACATCAATAGATTGGCGCCATATGTGGGAACGTGTGTCTATTACTGTTCTCTATCTTGTACGTCTTTGTTCAAGGGAAAATGAATGACCCTGAGAGTAGTACCAGAAATGAAGGCAACATTACTGTCCCATTTGCTGCGCTTACAACAGCCGACTTGAATCAAATTCTTGCCAATATTTCCAGGGGTCAAGATGCCATGAAGGAAACCATGAGGTAACTGGCTCAATCATTACAAGCCAGGTCTCCATCTCTTTATAGGCAAAATATAACTCCTTCGATGAGGAGAGAAATGCCACCTCCGTCTCCAAGGCATAGCCGACATAACTATTCTAGGTCTTTACGCGATATAGGCCTTACCGTCCCGGAGTAAGCTCATAGCTCAGATCCACAGAATTCTATGACAGTCATTCTCTGTAAAAGTGGTGATCGCTTAAATAAGCTCTGATTCCAATTTGAAGACCCCTTTTGACTATATGGAAAGTGTTTTTAAGGATGACAAAATGATTTTCTTTGTATGAAAAACCTTTTTCCACTTTTTAATTCGCACCAAGTTGTGAACTAATATTAACTTAACCAAATCTTATCTTGATTAATCATAAACATGCATCTAGTGATTAAAGCAAGTAAAATAAAGTAAATAAAAGAAGACTCGCAATGTCGGATGTACGAGGAAACCACTAAGGTAAAAAGCCTCGGACGACCGAAGCCATACAATCAATATGATGTGGTATTACAAGGAACAGACACAAGTCTTACTCAATGACTTGATCCTCATGAGACTTGGCATTCTCCTGATCTTCAACAACTCCTCCACAGTGTCCATACAGAAAGTCCTTCTTCCACAATGCTCGTCCACAACACACGCGTCCAAGTATGTCTCGGGTGTCCACCGATATGGCTTGTAACGTCTACAATGTTGAACACGGTGTCCACCGATATGGCTTGTAACATCTACGATGTCGAACACAAACTCCTTCGCTTCTTCACCATAAAACCCAATGTTCAAGTGTACAATAAACTCTTGTTTGTGACAACAAAGATGACTATAACATATAGTAATGAAAACTCGGATCTTTGAAACTCTAAGGGTGTTTTAAACTTAGAATTTTTTTTGCAGAAAACGTATTGGTTCATAAACTGTATTTCAGACTGCACATTTGGCGAAATTCTGAGAAAACACGACATAAATAATTTTTTAAGTCGGTGTTTCACTCGAACGACTGCTATGGTCGTTGGAACAATTGAGATGTGTGTTTGATTTTAACACAACTCTAAACCATCTTTATCTCAAAATAAACGAAGTGTAAACATTTTCAAACTCTTTTAAAACCATTTTTAAATTATTTCTTTAATAAAATAACATCCATAAACAGTTTAAAATAAATTTCGAGTCCCATTAAAATTAAGCATTCATACCTGAGTGATCTCGAAACGCAATTAAACTTGAAGATAAAATATGCACCATAAAATCAGCATGATAAATTCCTTGAAGCTTTGCTGCAACGTCTTCAATAAACTTCAATACATCATAGTCTATATGGGATCGTGACAATAAAAATCTACCTATGAATCAAATGTATTTTATTCCGGGAATAAGTCAAATAAACCTATAACAGACTCAATTGGAAATTTTGTCCTTACATTCTCTTTCTCCTGAAAGACCAAGCATTTTGGAAAGATTGAGAAGTCGTTTGGGATACCGAGCAAACAGAAATCATCCTAGAGAGTTATCCAGAACTAATGAACACCAAGATGGACATCATGAGGTCTCAATTAGGTTCAAATCATGCGTCCGACGATCTGTGCACACCGAGCAGACTTCTCATGAAGAGAGCTCAGTACAAACACATGGTCAGGACGACCGAGCTATTTTGAACAGATTTAATGTTGGCAATCCTTCATGGAAAGGATCAATTCAACGATTAGAAGATCGGCTGGGAGAAATGGCTAAGGTAAAGAATCCATTACAAAGGAATTTTTTCAAGAGATCTCCCTTCATCCAGGAAATTCTTGATTTCTCAACTCCATACAAGTTTAAAACCCCATTGGTTACTCCCAAATATGATGGTAAAGCTGACTCAATTTTACATATTGAGCAGTATCAGGCTATCACTGACATATATTGTGTTCCTAATGAAATGAGGTGTAGATATTTTCTAAGTACCATTACTGGTTCAGCCCAAATATGGTACAACAACTTGCCCCGAGGACAAATTGCCAACTTCAGTCAGCTTTCCAAGTTATTCATCAACAACTTCTATTTTGGGGCTAAGCCAGTTAAGGGAGTGGCCCACTCCTGAGTGTCAGGAAGCAAGCAGGGGAAACCACCAGAGAATACATCACCCGTTTTAACAATGAGAAACTATAAGTGGTTGATTATAAAGAGAAAACAACCATCACTACTTTAATAGGTGGATTACTTATAGAGAAGCTATACTACGCTTTAGTAGAAGATCCTCCCAAAACCATAACTGAGCTCATGGCTAAGGCATAAAAATCATGAATGTTGAAGAAGCAATGGTTGCAAAGCAAAGTCCCACCACCAAGCCTGAGAAGAAGGAACAAAAACAGAAGAAATATGATAAGCCCCAAAAGTACGAAGCATATACTCCGTTGACGGTTAGTATTAAACATATCCTGGAGGAAATTAAGCATAATATAGATTTATGATGGCCCGAGAAGATGAGGGCACCACCCAACAGGAGAGATAAATTTAAATATTATGAGTTCCATAAGGATCATGGCCACATGATCGATAACTGTATGGCTTTAAAGAATGAAGTGGAATCCCTCATTCCCTGAGGAAAGTTGAACAAATTTATTGATCAGCGTGAAAGTCGAGAAATTATAGGAAGGTCAAATTCTCCTTATAAACCTAGAGATGACAGGAAGCAAAACCATGAAGATGATTATGAAGATGATCCCGACCTACCGAAGAAGTCGAAGCAACCAAAAATTGAGGTAGCTATGATAAATTTCGGTTCTTTTGATTGTCATGTTATTATAGGTGGATATACAGGAGGGGAAGATAAAACTGCTGATAGAAAGGCCTACTTGAATTAAGCAAAGGCCTACTCCTATATACAACTAATCAATCTGAATGATGATGATCGGCCCAAGAAATTCAACAAAGACAAACTGATTATCGTCTTTTCCAAAAATGATCTCTATGGGGTATTGTATCCTCATGATGACCCATTGGTTATCAAGTTTAGAATTCAAGAAGCCATCATCGCCAGGGTTCTAATAGAGAATGGAAGTTCAGCTGACATCATGTTCTACCCTTACTTTAAAAGTTTAGAACTGAAACTTAGTCAACTGGAACCATACCACAGGCCATTAATAGGTTTTTTAAGAGAAAAAGTCTATCCCCTTGGGACAGTCAAGCTAGAAGTGTTGTTAGGCACTTGGCCAACAAGCCGCACGGAAAAGATACGCTTATTTGTTATGGATAAAAATGTTCAATCTGCTTACAATGTGATCTTCGGTAGGGTAGGACTAAAGAAATTTAAAGTTGTTCTTTCCATATTCAATCAATGTTTAAAGTTCTCTACTGACTTGGGGGTGGTGTCGTGAAAGGTGATTAAAAGGTGGCTGGAGAATGCTATTACTCCTCAGTTAAGCAAGAAGGTTTGGTTCATTTGAAGAAGAAGAAGACCATCACTTACCAGGTAGACATTACGGAGCCCAACAGTGAATTAGAAGTTGATACTCTGGATCCTCGAGATGAAACGAAGTTAGTCAAAGGGAAGATTATCGAAGCCACCAAAAGTATAATCTTGGATGTTGACACATCGGAGAGAACCACCCAGATCGGCTCCACATTGGATCCACTACTCAAACAAGAATTGGTCTTGTTGTTAAGAGAACGAAGGAATGTGTTCGCTTGGAGTCATGAGGATATGCCTGGGATTGATCCCAACTTCCACTGTCATGAGCTCAATATTAATAAGGACGCCAAGCCAATCAAACATAGGCGCAGGGTGTTTAGTCCGGAAAAAAACCAAGTTATACAAGAAGAGGTGGAGAAACTACAAAAGGCCCAATTCATTAAGGATGTCAAATATCCAGCATGGTTGGCCAATGTTGTGTTGGTCAAAAAGAAAAATGATAAGTGGAGAATGTGTGTAGATTTTACTGATCTTAATGAAGCTTTCCCAAATGACCACTTTCCTCTGCCCAGAATTGATCAGTTAGTAGACGCCATAGCTGGACATAAGTTATTAATTTTCATGGACGCTTATTCCAGTTATAACCAAATCAAAATGAAACCAGAGGATAAAGAAATCACCTCTTTCATTACCACTCGAGGTACTTATTGCTACAATGTAATGCCCTTCAGGCTTAAAAATGTTGGAGCAATGTACCAGAAGTTAGTTAATAAGGTGTTTGAAGAGAAGATTAGGAAAAATATAGAGGTTTATGTAGATGATATGTTGACTAAAAGTAAGAAAGCTTTAGATCATATAAAGGACCTCAGTCATACTTTCGACCATTTAAAAAAGCATTAAATGAAGTTAAATCCGACCAAATTTGTGTTCAGTGTGAAATTGGGAATGTTCATCGGCTTTATAGTAAACCAAAGAGGAATTGAAGCTAATCCTACCAAAATCAAAGCTCTGATAAAAATGCATTCGCCGACTTGTAAAAAAGATGTTTAAAAACTTACTGGTATAGTAACTGCTTTAAACAGGTTTATTTCTCGAGCAACAAATAGATGTTTACTATTCTTTATGGTGCTTAGAAAGACCTTTGAGTGGAATAAAGAGTGTGGAGAAGCATTTTAAGAGTTGAAAAGGTATTTGGGATCTCTACCATTATTGTCCTGACCTGTCTTGGGAGAAAAATTGTACTTGTATTTAGTTGTTTCTGAGTCCGCAGTTAGCTTGACATTAGTTTGGCTAGAGAATGGGATTCAAAAACCAGTCTACTATACCACAAGGCATTCAGGGGAGTCAAAATTAGGTACCCCCTCTTAGAAAACTGGCCTTAGCTCTTGTTGAAGCCTCCAGGCATATGAAGCCTTATTTTCAAAGGCACACCATAGTTGTGTACACTAATCTACCTCTTCGGCAAACACTTTATAAACCTAAAAGTCAGGTAGGCTGATGTATTGGGCAGTAGAGCTGGGAGAATATGACATCACTTACGAGCCAAGCTCATCATTAAAAGGATAATTTTTGGCAGATTTCATTATAGAGTTCACCTATATAGAGGTTATAGACCAACAAAGCTTGCCTGCCGAGCAGACTTCTTCGGAAGAGAGCTCACCTCAAAAGCAAGCCAAAGTCGTAGTCGACCTACCTAAATCATCCAACACTCAAGATATGGCTCAGAAGTATACAGAGGAAAGCAAAAAGATATTCCACTACGGATTTCTATCTGTATAAAGCTTTAGCAATGATATTCCATTATGGAGCTTATATGCAGATGGATCTTCATGAGCAACTGGTAGTGGAGCAGGTACTATACTTAATATTCCTGACAATATTGATGTTAAATATAACCTTAGGTTTCAATTAAAGGCATCAAATAATGAAGCTGAGTACGAGGCTTTGATAGCCGGACTGGAATTAGACCATTCATTAGGCGCCGAGCAAGTAGTGGCGCACAATGATTCACAGTTGGTTGTCAACCAAGTGCTTCTTCTTTATGGAGTCAAGGGATAATTGATGGCTAGATAGTTGGACAAGGCAATAAAAGTCATTTCCAGATTTCCAGGCATACAAATGAACAGGATACCAAGGATAGCTAAAGCCCAAGCTCACGCACTTACTTGGTTATCTTCAACAATAAGAATAAAAATCAGGAGAAGCATTCCAATTGAGATCTTGGCAAGCATGAGCATAAATGAGGATCCAATGATCAGTTCCATTACTGTAGATTTAGAACCTTCCTGGATGGATTCGATCATAACTTACATCAAAGAAGGAACCCTACCATCTGATCCAAAAGAATAAAAAAAGCTATGGTATAAAGCAGCCATATATGTGTTGGATAAAGGAGTCTTATACAAAGGGGGTTTATTATTTCCTTACTACGTTGTGTCCATCCGTTGGAAGTTGATGATTTGATCAAGCATGTGCATGAAGGTTATTGTGAAGCTCATTCAGTTGGTCGATCATTACTCCAAAGAATCAACATATAGGGATACTACTAGCCTACTATGAGGGCAGATTATAGGGCCTTCGCGAGAAAATATAATAAATGCCAGAAGTTTGCTACTATTCATAAAGCACCCAACGCTGCTTTAGCACCAATTAATTCTCCTTGGTCGTTCGCCATTTAGGGAATTGACTTCTTCGTCCCACTGGCGACCACCAAAGGTAGGTTCAAATACTTGGTAGTTGATGTTGACTATTTTATAAAATGGGTGGAAACAGAGCCGTTGATAGAGATGCCTTATGACAAGGTATACCAATTCATCTGGAAGAACATTATATGTAGGTATGACATGCCTTATGCCTTCATTACAGAGCATAGAACTCAGTTCGATAATGATGAAGTCAAAGCCTACTGTGTTTAGTCTAAAATCCAAAAACTCCACTCTGCACCAGGACATCCATAAAGCAACGCTCAGACAAAAATGATAAACAGAACCTTGCTTAATGGGACGAAGAAAAGACTTGATGCTGCTAAGGGAAACTAGATTAATGAATTGCACTCTGTTCTTTGGGCTTATAGAACAACACCGAGGACAGCAACTAGAAAAACACCTTATATGCTTGCGTTTGGGATAAAAGCCATGGTACCAACCGAGATAGTCCTACCAATTCATAGAGTGATGAAATTTGATTCTCCCAAGAGTGACTTGATGAGAAGATTGGATTTGTACATGTTGAAAGAAGCCCAACAAGATGTCGTCCTCAGAAGTGTTGCATATTAACAAAGGATTGCTCACTTTTACAACAAAATGGTCAACTTGACCAACCTAAAGGAAGGCGACTACGTCCTCAAGAAAGTCATCGAGAAGGGCAACAATATTTATTCCAATTGGCATGGCCCGTATCGTATTTCAACAGTAATTTGACAAGGGACTTTTCGACTTGAGACACTTGATGGGGAGGAATTCTAGAACCCTTAGAACTCCGAGCACCTCCGCAAATATTATTAGTAAATAAAGGCATTGGCATATTGTATTTATTTTTACTTTATGTTCAACACAACTATCTTTCAAGTTTAATAAAAATCTTGATTTTAGTTCCCTCAATTTTTTCGATTTATTTTCAACATCCCCATAGAAACAACAAACAAACAATGTCTCTTAGTCTTCAGCCCTTGCCAATCAACATCACATACTTAATCAGGCTAAACTTATCAAATTCGAGATACACCAATAGCTTAATGCACAGTCGTGTCTCACCTGACTAAGTTATTACTTCGTGTATGACTTCGGATTAACAAGTTACGAATAAGAAGTATTACTCGACCAAGTTAAATACAGGAATATACACATATACTCCTAACACACTTGGTCTCCACTAATAAATTACTTCATATATGACTTCGTCTTTGACAGTTTAAGAGTAAGAAGTTTGTAAAACTTCGTATACAACTCAAACAGTTAAAAATAAGTTTTACCTCACTAAGTTAAATGCAGTAAGACATGTATACATTCCTAAATACTGGAATACACACATATATTCCTCATACACTTTGTCGCCACTGATAACTGATGCTAAACTTGGATCAACAAAACTATTTATAGTTTCATTCAAGTGCATTGGTAGAATCTAAGGCCTCGAAATCACAGTTTGATAATTTATCATCAAACGATAGCTTAGTTGACTAATTGATTAACTAATCATAAGATGACAACATAAAAGCATGTATTATTATTATTAAAATACTAACTATATTACATTCAAGATCAACTAAATAAATAATACAGAATAATTATTCCACTGGATGTTTTCCTTGTGCTTTGGTCATATCAGAAGAGGTTTGTGGCGCCCTCTCTTATTGCACTCTTTCCATCCCAGCAGGAGGGTCATCCGGGGTATAGGGGGAATTGATGTAGTTAAAATACCTCAGAATTTGTCTATTACTACTGCTCAATATATTGATCAGATGAGGAGGACGAATTATTTCATGCACATCATGAAGACTGTAATCTCCCAGGTATTTGGTGTTTAAACACTAGGGAATAGCGTAGGAGGAACCTATGATATGTCCAACTTAAATGGGGGCTTATCATAATCCAGCAAACCAGGTTCATTCCAGTACCATAGCTCACTGTTTTAGTCATATTTTAGTAAGGTCGGCAACTTGGTCCATCCTCATCTTTAACCTTTACGATGACTCTGGGAAAAATGATCATCAACATGGCTAAGGGCCTCATTATAGCCTTCCATCCAGACCTCCCTGGGTTATTTGTGAAATTGAAAGCTTAACCTTTTAACCTGATGTTGAAGTTTCTTTAAGACATCACTCTTTACTTTCAACTGGACGGATTGATCTGTAATAGCTTTATCCTTGGCTTCCAGCTGGATAGACAAATCAGGAATGGCCTGACTCTTTGCTTTTAAGTGGGCAGCTTTGTTGGCTAGTGTTTTTCTAATTTTTGTCTTATCTACAGTTGGTCGAATAGCCCTTTCTTACATGGGAGCTTGCCCAGGTTTGGCTTTTCATAAAGCTTCAAATTCTTCTACTAATTTGGCATTCTCAGTTTCTAAAAAAGAATCACCCTCATCGGTACCACAGGTAGACGATTTCTTCAGGTTTTCCAACTCATTTTTGAGCCGATTGTTTTCCTCTTTTAGCAGTTTGTCTACTTCCCGAGCTTCATCCACTTCTCGATTCAATAAAAACTCTTTTCTTCTGTACACGGAGGCATACTCCTCAAGCTTCTTCTCAAAGCCCTATCCCTTACTCAATGCTTTATACTTAACTTCATAATCGACATGAAGCGAAACCAAAGAAAAATTGTGGTCCTCTTATAAATCTTTAACCATCTCATAATAAGCAACATTATTTGCCACTACCCTGTCTAGCAAACAATGAGTATGGATGTATGATTCCTTAACTTGGTCGGACACATCAGGACCAGGCAAGTCGACTAAGTCTTCTTCGAATAAAGAAACATGGCCAGCTTCCAAAAAATTTCTACTCTGCCTGAGCAGGTGGGATTCAACATGTAACAACCCGAATTTTTTTAAATGAGAATTTTTAAATTAATTTTGGAAATCGAAGAAAAATGAAGTATTGGATTTTATAAATTTTATAATTTAAAGTGTTGGTTTTTATATTTGAAAAATAAATTTTCAAACGGAATTTGAATCGGAATTAAAATAGAGTTTTAATTGAATTTTTATTACGTAGAAGAGTCCTCAAAATATAAAACTCTCTAAGAGTCCTCAAAATATAAAATTGTCTAGAAAAAAAATATTTAAAATATTGTACTGTCCGCTCGAGCTAAAATTTTTTGACAGCTTCCTCTCATCTTCATCTAATTCTCTGTAAAATTTCATCCAATTCCAACAGTCCGATCGTCCGAAATAATTTTTGTAGTGTTTGTATCTGATTAAAACTCTTTTCTTAATCAAACTCTAAATCCTTTATATATCAACAAATTCGGGGCTTGGCTTTTCAAATCACTTTCTCTCAAACTTTTCAACCAGAAGACCTCTTCAAAATTACTCCCTTTCATATACAAACCATAGCCCCAAACTTATTCAAGATTTCAACCTTAGATTAGAAGGCTTATTTTGTGTTTTCTCGAGTTTGGGCTAGAACGAGATTTGATTATTTTTGCAAGAGGAACGTGATGGTGTGATTAGATTTTAAGGCTGAAATTATGTGATGATTCATGTGATGATGTTGAGGTATGGGATTTTACACAATATGCTCCTTAATCTCGCGAGTGTTATTCCCTTTGTTTTCTTGTGATTATTGACTCACATTTGAATTGCTAAATTCAATTGGAATCTGGAAATTATTGTTGGAATATAATTTTAATTCATGTGGTATTATTATTTGTGTTGGGCATGTTGTCATGAGATTTTAATATAGCACTGATGTTGGGCACCCGCCAAGATTCCTATTCCGGCTACTTGATAAAGTATGGCGCGATATGGTGGGGCCTGGTGACTCGGTTAATGTGTTGTTGATAAATTATATTGATAAAAATGCTTATGAGATTAGTATTTGATTTGAATATTCGTACTCGTATTGTTACGTTTTATTCACCGTTAATATTTGTTGAGCATCTTTCTTGTCGTATTGTGTACTTCCCCATATTTTCTTTTAGTGGCAGGTTAGCGAGAATTTTGGGCGCTTGGGATTTATCGGAGATGGATTTTAGCTTGGATTATTTTCGAAAGAGTATTTGAGAGTACATGAGAAGAATTGTACTTATTTTGGTTGTATAAAGCATTGGCGATTTATTTTCTTTTGAGATAGTTAGATGTCTTATTTCGAGAGATTTTTGGTTGTATGTAATTTGAAGATATCTGAGATTAGTATATTCTCTTATTTTTATTGTGGGTTTTAGATACTCTATACCTTGTTATATTGTGGATTAGTTTAGTTTTATCGATAGTAGCGCTCCGTTCGCTCTCCCCGGGTGGGCGGGGTGTTACAAAATGGTATCAGAGTGTAGGTATACGACAACCCTAGGGTGTTGAGTTTTGGATCTAGCATGCGGGTTAGTCATGTTTTCTTTGGAGATAGAAATTTTTGGTGATAAATCGTGTTAGGCATCGAGGTTAGATGTGAGGTGTTTAAAGTTGATTTTTGGAGACAAGATTTATTTTTTGAGATTGTTGGTGTGGCCTAATTTTTTAGTGTTAGGCTTCGTCGAATTTCGAGGGCGAAATTCCTTATTGGTGGGGAAGTATGTAACAACCCGGATTTTTTTAAATGAGAATTTTTAAATTAATTTTGGAAATCGAAAAAAATGAAATTTTGGATTTTATAAATTTTATAATTTAAAGTGTTGGTTTTTATATTTAAAAAATAAATTTGAATCGGAATTAAAATAGAGTTTTAATTGAATTTTTATTACATAGAAGAGTAGTCAAAACATAAAACTCTCTAAGAGTCCTCAAAACATAAAACTGTCTAGAAAAAAATATATTTAAAACTATTGGACGATCCGATCGAGCTAAATTTTTTTGGACATCTTCCTCTCATCTTCAGCTAATTCTCTGTAAAATTTCATCCAATTCCAACGGTCCGAAATAATTTTTTTAGTGTTTGTATCTGATTAGGACTCTTTTCTTGATCAAACTCTAAATCCTTTATATATCAACAAATTCGGGGCTTGGCTTTTCAAATCACTTTCTCTCAAACTTTTCAACCAGAAGACCTCTTCAAAATTACTCCCTTTCATATACAAACCATAGCCCCAAACTTATTCAAGATTTCAACCTTAGATTATAAGGCTTATTTTGAGTTTTCTCGAGTTTGGGCTAGAACGAGATTTGATTATTTTTGCAAGAGGAACGTGATGGTGTGATTAGATTTTGAGGCTGAAATTATGTGATGATTCATGTGATGATGTTGAGGTATGGGGTTTTGCACAGTATGCTCCTTAATCTCGCGAGTGTTATTCCCTTTGTTTTCTTGTGATTACTGACTCATATTTGAATTGCTAAATTCAATTGGAGTCTGGAAATTATTTTTGGAATCTAATTTTGATTCATGTGGTATTATTATTTGTGTTGGGCATGTTGTCATGAGATTTTAATATGGCACTGATGTTGGGCACCCGCCAAGATTCCTATTCCGGCTACTTGATAAAGTATGGCGCGATATGGTGAGGCCTGGTGACTCTGTTAATGTGTTGTTGATAAATTATATTGATAAAAATGCTTATGAGATTAGTATTTGATTTGAATATTCGTACTTGTATTGTTACGCTTTATTCACCGTTAATATTTGTTGAGCATCTTTTATGTCGTATTGTGTACTTTCCCATATTTTCTTTTAGTGGCAGGCTAGCGCAGATTTTGGGTGCTTGGGATTTATCGGAGATGGATTTTAGCTTGGATTATTTTGAGAAGAATATTCGAGAGTACATGAGAAGAATTGTATTTATTTTGGTTGTATAGAGCATTGGCAATTTATTTGCTTTCGAGATAGTTAGATGTCTTATTTCGAGAGATTTTTAGTTGTATGTAATTTGAAGATATTTGAGATTAGTATATTCTCTTATTTTTATGATGGATTTTAGATGCTCTATACCTTGTTATATTGTGGATTAGTTTAGTTTTATCGATAGTAGCGCTCCGTTCGCTCTCCCCGGGCGGGCGGGGTGTTACACAACAGAAACTATGTCCTTTTTTCTAGCATCAAACTGAAAATTACAGATGTAAGAACACAAGTATGATTACTGAGCAAATATAATACAAGGTGTGTGACTTCATGAAGATAACTCAACTAATAAATAAGGCATAAGTATGGTAAATGTAACACATTTAGCCAAAAAAAATATTTTCATTAATAAACCAAACAGTGTTACATAAAAACAATCCTATTACAAGGAAGAAGAACAAAAGGAAAAATAAAGGAGTTAAACCTTCTCCTTATCCTGAACATTAATTCTAGAAGGCATCTCAGTAGAAGGGATGGCTTTATCAGTTGGCTTTAAATCAGACTCATTGATCTTCATAGAAGATTCTCCAGAACCTTCCTCATTATCAAAGTTTTCCTCTAAGTTTGGAGGATTGCCTGGATCATGCCTCTGGAACAGTTCGGAGTCTTCAACAGTGCCGACCTCCTTGAGTGCCTCCGACCAGCCATTCTTGAATAACTTCCTCCTGACATACTCAATTTGTGATGAGGCAGCCAAAAACACTTTTTCCTAACCTTTATTAAAGGAATCTTTCTTTATTTTCTTATTCTTTGCCTTTTCTGCAACTAGGTTAACAGTCAAACCAATTATCTTCTCCTCGACAGACTTAAGAAGGACTTGGTTTTCTACCAACTTGTCTTCAGCCACCTTGGCCCTATCATTAGCAGTTATCAGGATGGTCTCAGCAGTATTTAATTTCCCCTCAACTTCAGTGGCTCTATTATTAGCCTTCTATAACTCTCATTCCCAAAACTTATGCTTGGACTCCAACGCTTGTCTTGAAGTCTTCAAAGATTGCCTTAAACCCTCAAATACCTCTTCCATATCCCCTCCAAAAGAGCGCAGTTGATTGTCCTTCTCCACCAACTGGTTGAAGTTCACCAAAATCCGCACAAAGGAAAAATATTATATTACAAGAAGAGAAACAAGACAGTCAGGACAAGTAACAAAAGGGAAACAGTTATCGTTCTAACTTTAATCATGGAAAGGAATCAATAGTAGCTCTATCAGTAGAGCGAGTACCAACTTTTATTAATTTTCTAGCGAGGCCGGGGTTAATAACTATAGAGTATGACCCTGTAATAGCCATCTCCTCTTGAATTTTCTCGACTAACTCTTGGTTGGTAATGATCTTCTCAAATTGTTTCTCAGAAAGACCTCTTCTTAATCTCTTGAATTGAGGTGCACCAGTATCAATCTCCTCAGTAGTGATAAACTGAGGTATTTTTCAGTGCTTTTGGATGTCTTTTCCATCACAGAAGACTTCTTGACGTCAGTAGCTTTGGTAGTTTTCTCTGCAGCCCTCTTGACAATAGGAGACAAAGCTTCAGTCATCAAATCAAGAATTATCCTCTTGTCCATACTTGCCACAGGTGAAGTAGGGATGGTCGTGATGTCTAACAACTCAAAAGAAGAAGAAGTACCTAAATCCTTTTCATCTCCTGCAGAATCCTCGGCCGAAGAAGTGGGAAGTGGTTCCTCTTCTAGATTAATAGGGGTTAAGGCTGTAATAGTGGTGGGCCATAGAAACAAAGGAAGAAATCGAGCTCCTATATTATAATAAGTAAGAGGCCGCTAAGGTATTCCTCGCTAATCCTTTGATGAATGCTCCACAGGAATTTCAACTCTCGAAGATTGATATCCCCTTCTTTAGGACACTTTTTCTTGTTCTCAACTGTGAAAAAAAGGACAAGAAACATTAGTCAACATATTATCAAATAATTGGATAGCAAAAAAAAATACAGTAATCAAGATCAGCAACCTATTCCATGTCCAGCTTGAGAGCATCCGGGCTCATCATACACTTCTTCTCTTTGAAGAGGAGCGTGTTTCCAATTATTTTCTATTACCTCATAAGCAAAATTGCCTTTGTTGGAGTCTGGTAAATTGACGACTAAGGCTCTGTTGGAAAACGTTGTTTTTATATAATAGGTACTGTCAGTAGTAACCCATTTGTAATAAAACATCAACTCAGGGATGCTAATGTGGATTTCGTATATTTAGTTAAGACTATGTATCTCATTCACTACTCTTCAAATATTGGGGGTTACTCTAGCAGGAAAGACGTCAAAATACTGACAGAACTCCAGGAAGAAACGATTGGAGGGAAAGGTTATACCACACTTAGCTATGAATAATGAGGGAATCCAGTGACTCTCTGGTAGTGATAAACCTCAATTGATGGTATAAGTATTTCTAAATCTACCCAATCAGGGATGTTTCTTTCCCGACTAAATTCGTCCAAAGAATCCCTATGAACTATGTAAATCATGATTAGAGCAAAGAAAGAAATTGAAAAGAAAGGGTAGAAGAAAGCTTATAGAGAAAATGGTGGCAGAAGCAAGGGTAAGATGCAAAGGAAAGCTCAAAGATGGAAGGCTTGAGAGAAGAAAGAGAGTTCGAAAGCTAGAAACGTTGTGGTGCAAAAAATCGATAAACCTCTCGTCTCTTATATCTTACCTAGAAAATCGTGCAGGTGACGATTACTTGTATCGACGATTGAAGTTCTGATGGTTGCACAACTATAAAAGTGTGAAAATACTAATATACCCTTTGGCGGTTCGTTAACTTTCAAATTATTCACAAAATTGCCATAACATAATAAAGGCATGGAAAATTTTCACAAGTCCCATAATTCGGCTTATGCCGACCAACTTTGAAGAAATCATACTACATCCTTTCAATCAAAACATCAAGAATGAATTATTGGGGGCTTTTGTTGATACAAAAAATTATCCATCTATGTGGACCAATCAGAAATGAATACTTGTCTCCTTACGTGGCAATAATCCTAGTCAGCAGCCACTTAATTAACCCCGAAGATAGTTGCTCGGTAGGCAGGCCGACTAATATGAAGAATGCAGATGATCAAAGTAGATAAATAATCACCACTTGGGGAAACGACCAAGGGTTTTTCCACACGTGGTCTAGATTATCAACCATCAAATTCATTATGTACGGGGGTAAATGATTGAATAAAGAAATGCATTCCAATCCTTGATTTTCGGGTCACTATAAATACATTGTATTCCTTTCACAAAAGGCAAGATAGAACGGATTATAGGTTATTCTTATCGTAGAAAGAGTACCTAGCTTTCTGCAATCACTCAAATCAATACAATAACACTGGCTGCAGAATTTTCTTCACAGCCAAACTACTTTAAAAATTCCTTGTCTCTTTTGTGATTATTTTATTGCATATTATATTTTATGTGTGATTAGAAAATTGGATTTAGTTAATTTTTTACATCAACAGTGATTATTATGGATAATTATACTAATCACACATATTTAGTTAATTTTTTACATCAACAGTGATTATTATGGATAATTATACTAATTTTAACAAATTTTAAATTATATTTTCCTAAAATGAACACTATATATATATATATATATATATATATTAAAATGAAATTTACTTTTATCAAATTGTATTAATATTCAAACCAATTTTTTCAATGTAATAAAAATTAACTAAAAAATCTATTTTGAATCAAATCTTAAGAAACTATTGTTAAAAAATTTAAAGCATTTAAAACGAGATTGTGTGATAATTGATTAAATTAATTCGCAAGTTTTCAATTAAACCTTATTTAATTAGAGTATATTTTTAAACCAAATAAATTCAGCCCCTAAACATGCATCTAAATATGATAAATCATTCAAACCATGCATGAAACATAAAGATGACCGATATAGGAAAAAAAAAACTTTCGGGTAACCTTTTATAACACTTTGAAGAATTCACAAGACTTTTGACTTACATACAACCTGATAATCGCCCACAAGTGTGTAATGCACAGTGCCTTCAGCAAACCTTCAAAGATACGAGAGACAACGAAATACCCTCCAGGCGTCGGTTCGTTGTCTTCGGCTCGTCCACACGTAGAATGACTACGCTCGGTATCCACCGATCAAATATGGAGATCCCTTCTCCATAGAGGTTGATCAAAAGCAAAGTTGTTCTTAAACACCAAACAATTCACTAAAGCATATGGGGGTTTTATGAATTGAAAACCAAAAAGGGAATTGAACCCTAAAGGAAGAAGCCTAAAGAATTCTGCTTTCGCAGTGTTTCTGTTCTGGAAAACGTATGGACTTCTTAATGAAAACGTTACCATTTAACGAGTATTTATACAAAAACGCACCGCCTCGAAATCCGAGCTCGTTCGAACGAGAAGCATATGTCGCTTGAACGAAGGACGCGTGTCGTTCAAACGACATCGCGCGACTTCCAATCTCGTTCGAACGAGATGCTGATCTCGCGCAAACGACCTGGGCATCAAAATCGAGGTCCGCTTCAAAGCTTAGAAAAAATACTCATTCTTAATATTTGACAAAAATGTCCGCCCCAACACTTAGAAAATATTTTGTAAAAATCTCCCAAAAGCTCTAAGTGAAAAGTAAAGGTATTTAAAACATAACCTTACCAAAGTAAACTTCCCGGAGCTTAGAATGATGAAGAACTTGAGTAATTCGGATCCGTCTTTGATGTAGATGTCTCTTGAATGTTCTTCGACGGTGTAGCGGCATATGACATAATAAATTGATAACGGACTTATGAAAATATGTCCTTACAAATCTCCCCCTATGTCTATGCCGGTACATACATAAAAACTCCGAATTATCAAAAACCAAAATGTCTATACAAATCTACCCTCCCATGAATAAATTTTCAAGATCTCAAAACT
Organism: Sambucus nigra; assembly: GCA_949130495.1. NCBI lineage: Eukaryota > Viridiplantae > Streptophyta > Magnoliopsida > Dipsacales > Adoxaceae > Sambucus > Sambucus nigra. The sequence continues at coordinate 329,566,703 of OX422221.1, read as the reverse complement.
GTTCTTCAATCATCTTCGTCAAATCTCAAAGCTTTTCTCATCAGGGTGTGTAACATCATGATCTTCAATCTTTGTACCTACACACATGAGATAAAGCAATATACCTTCGTGACGCATCGAGTTTGAAATGATATAAGAATAAAGCATTAATAAATCAAATCTTCCCCATAATGTGAAAACCTCCCCCATAACATGATAATTCTTTCTCCCCCTTTTTTATGATGTCCCCAAATAGACAGATAAGAAGAAAAAATCAAAACATGGAGTTTCACGAAAAAATGCATAGCAAACATTCACAAACTATTTTTGAATTTCTCAATTTTTCATACAAAAATAAGATACTAAAAATCATACCATGGATTTAAACTCAAACAACGGAGTCATGAAAACGGAATGTATGGGTGTGAACACATTCGATAGGTAAATAAACTCAATCAAGCATATGTGCACGATGCATATGTGTACCCCTAACGAATGAATATAAAAAATATCCTTAGGTGAAAAAATTGTTGAATTTAGATGACATCGTCTTATGCAAATCAACAAATCAAAGTCAAAATGATTTCCACCCCAATAACGTCCAAAACTAGCGCATTTTCAAGAATTTCAAGTACGTGCAAACCCGTTTTAATTCTCCAACCAAACTCCCTCATATATATTTTCTTTTATAGGAAATCTAAATTCTCAAACTTTGGAGAATTGGTGCAAAAACCTAAATGGCGCATAATTGGCAGGAATTTCTTTTTATTGCTTTTAAATTTTTTTGGGCTCTTTTAACCTCTTTGGGACCCGGATAATAAAATTCCTCAATTTTTTAGGTCCAATTTAACGGTAGCTTAGTATTCACAAAGGTAAAATGAACCTTTCGCAGCCCTTCTCCGTTTTCAAACAAGGCACACAAACTCACAAAACGGTTCTTATATACACAATTTCCTTATCAAAATTTATTGCGCTTGGTTCGTTTTAAGGACAGGATTGAAGTGAAAACACCCAACCAACATGTTATAAGACAAGCACAATAATCAAATAAATTCGTGCATGTGTGCAATAAAGGAAACATGAGTCAAACATGTAGGAAGTAACACTTAATTACATCTTAATGACTCCAAACATTATAAAGCACAAAGATGACATGATATATTGTCTCAAAACACTATAAAATAGTCACATGAAAATAATGAAATGAAGTTGTGACTCGGTCATCCAAAGTGTTCATCCATAAACGGTGCAAACAAAATACAAAAATCTTTTTGTATTTTCTCAAAATTTTCTCAAAATAAAATCTTTTTGTATTTTTCAAAAATATTTCAAAAAAAATAAAACATACAAAAATGATACATACTAGCAATAGGCAAATAATGTCATCATGAAAATCATCCTATGCTAGTAAACAAGTCAAACCTCAATCGTTAAGTGCGGAGGGGTTTTCCAAAGGTGGTGACAACTTATGAAAAAGCTCCATCAATTCTTGTGAAGTTTTGACTAAAAACTTAACTTGCTCACCTAAATGTGCAAACTCTCTCATGTAGTCTCCGAGAGCATGTAAAGGATCATGTGTAGATGCATGTGAATCAGAAACACGTGTAGAAGCAAAACGTGACACATACCCAACTTAAAGCAAAATTCCCTAAGGTGTCTTCTCCTTTTGCAATGTGAGAAAACATAAATAGGCCTCGGAACACCTCGCTCAAAAACTCTAGGACGCACTTTCCTAATAGGAATGGGACGCCTAGGTGGATGAGGGTGAGACTCATGTGAATCTGTCACTAAAGTGGAAACCGACTCGGGTGCTAATTGGGAAGTAGAAGCACCGTCATGACTTATTCCTAAATTCTCGCCTTTACCCTTAAGAACCACCTTTTCAACCTTCTTAGGTGCGTTCTCAAACATGAATTTGACCTCCCTGGCACGTTCGAGATCACTCTCGAGTTGGGATACATGTGTCGTCAGACTAGACAATGTGTCGGTCAAATCACACTTCTCCTTTATCAAAACCTCCTTCTCTCTCTCCAAATCTAAAACCCGACGACCTAAATCTCTATTATACTTCTTTATTTTCAAGGTCTCGGTGTACAAATCTCTAAAATATTTTTGGATCTCACTTTCATCTCCACTCTCCTCCTTGCTTTCTTCCTCACTCGAAGAACAAAAATCACTATCATCGCTCTCGTATGCACTCTCGTGAGACAAAGTGGGTGTGCTCACACGACTAGAAAAAGCGACAACCATCCCATGTGCTAAACCTTTATCGGAATCATCTCCCTCATCACCCTCATCTCCATCACTATCACTAAGAGTGGCGGGCATAGCAGTCTCTTTGCCCTTTCTCCTTACCCTAGTAGGACACTCTTTAGCTATGTGCCATTTGCCCTCACACTCAAAGCACCTAATCTCATCCTCCTTGTCACTATCTTTGGCCTCCACTTTCTTTTTATTTGACTCAAAATATCTATTTTTGTTGGAAAAATTTTCTTTATTCATTTTGAGAAACTTTTTAAAAAATTTCGCAAACAAGGCCATATCAAAATCTTCCTCAGAATCAAACTCATAAACTTTTTCTTTCTTTTTCTCAAAATGAGTCTTTAAAGCAACGCCATTATCCTTAGCCTTAATGGTTTGGAGAAACATGTCAATCTCATAGGTTTGAAGATCTCCTACAAGTTCTTCCAACTTAAGTGATTTTAAATTTCCCAAAGAGTTCAAAACAGTGACTTTAGGAATAAAACGCTTTGGAAGAGATCTTAAAATCTTTTTAACGACACGCGTGTTATCAATCACCTCACCCAAATTAAAATTGGTGCTAACAATGTCCGACAAACGTGCATAAAAATCATCAAAGCATTCAGACTCAGACATGGTGATAGTCTCAAATTGGGTGGCCAAAATTTGTAACTTAGATTCTTTAACTGCGTTCGTACCCTTATGTGTCAATTTCAAAACATCCCATGCCTCTTTAGACATGGTGCACGTCATAATTTGGCGGAACTCGTCGGGAGTGACGACTCCAAAAATAGCACTCAAACCACGGGAATTAAAATTAGACATTTTATAATCATCTTCAGTCCAGGCTGACACGGGTTTTAAAGAGGTGATATTATCAACGATGACCGTGGGGGGATTCCATCCATTTTCACAAAGTAGTCAAACACGCTCGTTAATAGATTTTAAAATAGATTTCATACGAGCTTTCCAGTAGGCATAATTAGACCCGTCAAAAATAGGCATCTGATTATATAAGTGCTCCATAGGAAAAAGTGCGATTTTTCACAAAACTGATTTAAAAAAAAAATTAATATCACACAATTTTGTGAAAAATAGGAATACGCGATAAATTATCGCAACCTTCTCTGATACCAATTTATAAACATGAGCAGACAAATTGTATCAGAAAGTAAATCCTCGAAAAATCAGGATCATGCGATAAATTAGCGTAACCCGCTCTGATACCAATTTGAAAAACGTAAAACGAGACTGTGTGATAATTGATTAAATTAATTCGCAAGCTTCCAATTAAACCTTATTTAATTAGAGTCTATTTTTAAACCAAATAAATTCAGCCCCTAAACCTGCATCTAAATTTGATAAATCATTCAAACCATGCATGAAACATAAAGACGACCGATATAGGAAAAAACCCCTTTCGGGTAAAAACCTTTTATAACACTTTGAAGAATTCACAAGACTTTTGACTTACATACAACCTGATAATCGCCCATAAGTGTGTAATGTACAGTGCCTTCAGCAAACCTTCAAAGATACGAGAGACAGCGAAATACCCTCCAGGCGTCGGTTCGTCGTCTTCGGCTCGTCCACACGTAGAATGACTACGCTCGGTATCCACCGATCAAATATGGAGATCCCTTCTCTACAGAGGTTGAACAAAAGCAAAGTTGTTATTAAACACCAAATAATTCACTAAAGCATATGGGAGTTTTGTGAATTGAAAACCAAAAAGGGAATCAAACCCTAAAGGAAGAAGCCTAAAGAATTATGCTTTCGTAGTGTTTCTGTTCTGGAAAACGTATGGACTTCTTAATGAAAACGCTACCATTTAACGGGTATTTATACAAAAATACACCGCCTTGAAATCCGAGCTCGTTCGAACGAGAAGTATATATCGCTCGAACGAAGGATGCGTATCGTTCAAACGACATCGCGCGACTTCCAATCTCGTTCGAACGAGATGCTGATCTCGCGTGAATGACCTGGGCGTCAAAATCGAGGTCCGCTTCAAAACTTAGAAAAAATACTCATTCTTAATATTTGACGAAAAAGTCCGCTCCAACACTTAGAAAATATTTTGTAAAAATCTCCCAAAAGCTCTAAGTGAAAAGTAAAGGTATTTAAAGCATAATCTTACTGTAAAAAACGTGACTGTGTGATAATTGATTAAATTCGCAACTTTCTACGTTGGCACACTTATTTAATTAGTGTCTATTTTTAAACCAAATTGATTCAGCCCCAAATCATTCAACTGTGTGTATGCATGTGTCAAACCATAAAATAAATAAAGCATGCGACACAAGCTTAAGGAAAAATCCCCCAAAGGGGAAAAACCTTTTATTTCACTATAATTTGTAAGAAAATGGATTACACGGATTACAATGAAATAAGGTGACATAGGAAATACCCGCAAGTGTCGGTTTCGATGTCTCGGCTGGAACTTTCCATTTCCAGGAGGGCAGCAATGAAGAAGAGAAACGGCTTCTCCACAAGATGTGAACTTTATAAGGACTCCCTCCACAATAGCACACAGCTCTCGGTTGTAGAGCTCTCCTCACAAAGAATAAATAAGGGCAAAAGTTGTGTTCTTGAACACCAAAACAATTCACTAAAGCATATGGGAGTTTTGTGAATTGAAAACAAAAAGGGATTAAAACCCTAAAGGAAGAAGCCAAAAAGGATTCTGCTTTCGCAGTTTTTCTATTCGTCAAAACGCTGTGACTTCTTCTGAAAAACGGAACCATTTAATGAATATTTATACAAAAATTGCGCCACCTCGAAATTCGAGCTCGTTTGAACGAGATCAGCATGTCGCTCGAATGAAGTACAATTGTCGTTCGAACGAGATCTCACGAGACGCTATGTCATTTTAATGACAAAACTAGGTCGTTCAAACGACCTATCAAACGAGATTCTACACGGCCTGTAGAAAATTTCGATACGAATGCGTGGCTGCCAGTTTCGTATTTTTCTGATTTTTTATGAATTAGTAACGATTTTTCTACGAAAAGGTGTCTGAGAACAAAATCTTTAAAAAAATATTTCATAAAAATATCCCAACACTTTAAGTGAAATGCTAAGGAATTAAAACTCAACCTTACCAAAGTAAACTTCGCGAGTCTTTTTGATGAACAACTTGATATTCAGATTAGTCTTTGATGCTTGAATGTTCTTGAATGCTCTTCGACGGTGTAGCGGTATAAGACATAATAAATTGATAACGGACTTATAAAAATATGTCCTTACAAATCTCTCCCTATGTCTATGCCGGTACATACATAAAAATATTCGAATTATCAAAAATCGAAATGCCTATACAAATCTACCCTCCCATGAATAAATTTGCAAGACCTCAAACAGTTCTTCAAAAATTCTTCATCAAATCTCAAAGCTTTTCTCATCAGGGTGTGCAACATAATAATCTTCAGTCTTTGTACCTACATGCATGAGATAAAGCAAAATACCTTCGTGACGCATCGAGTTTGAAATGGTATAAAAATAAAGCATTAGTAAATCAAATCTCTCCCATAATGCAAAAACTCCCCCATAACATGATAATTCTTTATCCCCCTTTTTATGATGTCCCCAAATAGACATATAAGAAGAAATAATCAAAACATGGAGTGTCACGATAAAATTGCATAGCAAATATGAATCAATCAACGCGCATGCAAAGGAGTATACCAAAAACATTCACAAACTATTTTTGATTTTTTAAAATTTTCATACAAAAATAGGATACAAAAAAATCACACCATGGATTTAAACTAAAACAACCAAGTCATGGGAATGGAATGTATAGGTGTGAACACATTCGATATGTAAATAAACTCAATCAATCATATGTGCACGATGCATACGTGTACCCCTAACGAATGAACATCAAAAGTATCCTTAGGTTTAAAAATTGTTGAATTTAAATGACATCGTCTTAATCAAATCAACAAATCAAAGTCTAAATGATTTCCACACCAATAACGTTCAAAACTATTTAGTACCGTTTCGAGAACTTTTCAAAGGACGTGCAAACCCATTGATATATCCATCCAAAATTCCATCATATATAATAATGCAATTTTTTATATCTAAAGAGGTACTAAATTCTCAACTTAGAGAAAACCTATTGGCCCAAATTTTTGGCATATTTTATCTTTTTATTGCCTTAATTTTTTATGTGGGCTCTTTTCAAACGGTGGATTTTACGACGTGATTATTATTCACTCGCAGCCCTTTCCCGTGTTCACTCATCATTTTTTCAAACTAAACAAATTCCTCACGGGCAATGATTTTTACATCCACTACTTTTATTACTCTCGTATTATTGCACTTGGTTCGTTTTAAGGACAGGATTGAGATGAAAACACCCAACCAACATGTGATAAGTCAAGAACAATAATCAAACAAATCCGTGCATGTGTACAATAAAGGTAATCATGAGTCAAACATGTAGGAAGTTACACTTAATTACATCTTAATGACTCCAAACATTATAAAGCACATGGATGAATTAACCTATTGTCTCAAAACACTATCAAATAGTCACATGAAAAATATGGAATGATGTTGTGACTTGGTCATCCTAAGTGTCCATCCATATATGGTGCAAACCAAATACAATTTTTTTTGGATTTTTTAAAAAATTTATTAAACTAAAATCTTTTTGTATTTTTCAAATTTTTTCAAAAATAAAAATCTATACAAAAAGTACATGTCACAACGCTAGCAAACATAAATATCATGAAACCAAATAAAACTAGCATATGACAAACATGCGAACACAATCATCCATATGATATGGCAAGAGAAGAATCACGTGCAAGCAAATGAGAATCAACTATTCTAAAATCTAGTGTATCCAAAAGTGATTTCCTAACCCAACCGGATGTAACACGTCGACACGGGATTTTGAGAACCAGCAAAACACTAAACTTCGAATTCCTAGGACCTCTTCCAAGATCAAAACAAAATCTCCTAAGGTGACATTTCCTACCACAATATGAACATGTGTAAACGGGAGGAACGACACCTAAAGTGTGATCTTTTCTAATGTCCTTGGAATTAGTTGACCCTCTAAAACAAATAATGGTTTTGGCTTTAGCATTAGAAGCATGAGAACACGATGAGCCATTACCATCACTATCAAACCTACTTCAGTTTGTCAAATCATTTTTTAACTTCAAAATTTTTGACTCAAGCAAAGAATTAGACTCTTCCAAAGACAGGGATTTATTTTTCAAAATTTTAATTAAACTTAACAATTTATCACGCTCCCCCTCAATTAAAACAAACTTATTCCTAAGAGTCTTTTCACGTGCCATAAAATCATCGATTAATTTTTTATCTTCGACGGCACAAACGGGAACCCTAGAATTTTTTAAGTCCTCCAATTCCTTCTCTAAAACAAGGACTCTCTCATCCCTCTTCTTTTTGGCAATTTTCAAATAATCAAAATCAATACACAAATTACCAAAGTGCTCACGACAAATATCACTTTGAGTTTGAAACGCTTGCAAATATTCAATCTTACTTTTAAAGAGAGAATTTTATTTTTCCAAAACTTTAATTCTTTTGTAAAGTTTCAAATTCAAACTTTTTAATTTTTCAGTACGGTCGTCAACTTTTTCAAAAATAGGCTCCTCATTAAATGAGCGTTCCATTGGAAAAATTGCGATTTTTCACAAAACTGGTTTAAAAAAAAATCAATATCACACAATTTTGAAGAAAATAGGATCACGCGATAAATTAACGCAACCCGCTCTGATACCAATTTGTAAAAAATATGACTGTGTGCTAATTGATTAAATTCGCAACTTTCTACGTTGGCACACTTATTTAATTAGTGTCTATTTTTAAACCAAATTGATTCATCCCCAAATCATTCAACTGCGTGTGTGCATGTGTCAAACTATAAAATAAATAAAGCATGCGACACAAGCTTAAGGAAAAATCCCCCAAAGGGGCAAAACCTTTTATTTCACTATAATTTGTAAGAAAACGGCTTACACGGATTACAATAAAATAAGGTGACATACGAAATACCCGCAGGTACCGGTTCCGATGTCTCGGCTGGAACTTTTCCTTTCTAGGAGGGCATCAATGAAAAAGAGGAACGACTTCTCCACAGGATGTGAACTTTATAAGGACTCCCTTCACAATAGCACGCAGTTGTCGGTTGTAGAGCTCTCCCCACAAAGAATAAAGAAGGGCAAAAGTTGTGTTCTTGAACATCAAAATAATTCACTAAAGCATATGGGAGTTTTGTGAATTGAAAACAAAAAGGGATTAAAACCCTAAAGGAAGAAGCCAAAAAGGATTCTGCTTTCGCAGTTTTCTGTTCGTAAAAACGCTGTGACTTCTTCTGAAAAACGAAATCATTTAATGAGTATTTATACAAAAACTGCGTCGCCTCGAAATTCGAGCTCGTTCGAACGAGATCAGCATGTCACTCGAACGAAGTACAATTGTCGTTCGAACGAGATCTCACGAGATGCTATGTCGTTTGAACGACAAAACTAGGTCGTTCGAATGACCTATCAAACGAGATTCCACGAGGCCTGTAGAAAATTTCGATACGAACGCGTGGCCGCCAGTTTCATATTTTTCTGATTTTTTATGAATTAGTAATGATTTTTCTACGGAAAGGTGTCCGAGAACAAAATCTTTAAAAAAAATATTTCATAAAAATATCCCAACACTTTAAGTGAAATGCTAAGGAATTAAAACTCAACCTTACCAAAGTAAACTTCGCGGAGTCTTTTTGATGAACAACTTGATATTCGGATTAGTCTTTGATGCTTGAATGTTCTTGAGTGCTCTTCGACGGTGTAGCGGTATAAGACATAATAAATTGATAACGGACTTATAAAAATATGTCCTTACACTTACCAAAGTAAACTTCGCGGAGCCTTGAATGATAAAGAACTTGAGTAATTTGGATCCGTCTTTGATGTAGATGTCTCTTGAATGTTCTTTGATGGTGTAGCGGTATATGACATAATAAATTGATAACGGACCTATGAAAATATGTCATTACCAAGGTTCTAAAAAACGCGGGGCGTGATCGAGGCGTGGAGGCCAAGCCTTAAGCCTTAGAACCCTAGGCCGGCCTTGGCGTAAAAAAGCGTGAAAAGGCGTTTAGGTCTTTTTAATATATTTTAATATTTTTAACCATAACAAGGCTATTGAAATACTAAAATTGTACATATCATAAAAATATGTCTGAATTTTTGTAAATAAAAATACTATTTGATTATTTTGGATGAGATAATGGTCTGGTTTACAAAAAAATCTTTAAAAGGCGATATCGTTTCACTAAAGCATTGTTGTTTTTAGAGAAAAAGTACGCCTTAAGGGTTTTACCAAGCATAAGGCGTCGAAATCTTAAGGCGGGGCGTTTCTCCCAAGCCTCAAGCCTAGGCGTGCCTAGGCGGAGCCTAGACGGGTTTTTTAGAACAGTGGTCATTACAAGCATGGACACAATGAAATAAATTTTCTATAAAGGAATATCATCTTAAGATCGTTAGATATAGTAATGGGGCAAAATGATTTTGATGAATATAATAATTGCATAAGATAATTTATTACATAAATATCATAATCAAACAGAAACATAAACTACTTCAAAAACAACTTCGAACATATTATATCCTATTGAACAAACTTACAATGATTTGGTTTATGAAATGAATGCACAAATTTAGATTGAGACAAGTGTTAAAAACTTTGCCCCTAAGATGATATTGTCCTGACATAATGCGTCATGACTCTCGATGTTGATCTCCCATGATACATCGATCTTGTTTTTGCAATAGTAGTATGTCAAATTGCAAGATGCAACGAACCAAAATAATAACTCTCTCTATTATGAAGTCTGAAGATACCAAATTGAATCTTAAATGCATAAAAAAATGACACGGACTCTTTTTTTTTTTTGTCGTACTAAAAAAAACACAAACAAGTATATAAATAGGCTTCCAACGAGAGTAACAACATACACGATTGTTGGCAAGTGGTGGCCTTAGACAACCCATTAGATAAAACGAGTTGGACAAACGATATGGATAGCCTAATAAGAAACAAAAAGCCGAATTTGGCTAAAAATATATCAATTTAGCCCAGCTATAGCCCAAGGCCGGTGGCACCAACCCTAGTATATGGTTTTGAAACTAGTAAATAAGTGGGTCACCTAAATTAAGGTTGGAATCATTTACATCAACATCAGGACGGCGCACGTGGTGACAAAACTAAAATTTATGGTTGTGTTGTGAACAGGGCAGGGTTGACAATCATGAATATCTGGGTGAAGCAACTACTCTCAGCATCTCTTGTTCTCCTTATCTCCACAGCCTTACTTCCTCTTCTCAGCAAATACCGTAATAACACATTATTTTTGTCAAACCCCGTTGCCGCTTTTATATCAAACTTGTTGTATTTGGTTTTTGAAATTTGATATTATATTTTCGTGCAGATTTGGTGAAGAGAGAAGTAGCAGATTTGTTGGTGAGGAATGGGAGCATATACACGAGTGATGCCTCTCTCCCATTTGCAGACTCCATGGCCATTCGTGATGGTCGGATTCTTGGAATAGGCAACTATTCTTCTCTACAGGTCATAACTTATTCATATCTCAAACTAACTATTCTTTTGGCTATTGCCTTTTTATTTATATCACATTTCATCAAAAACAACAACAACAACAACTTCATTGTAATGTTCTTCTCTAATTTAGAGTACCAGAGCGGGACTCCCTTGCGGGATATTTTGTAGAAATAAAAAATAAGTTTTGTATTTTGATTTTTTTTATGGGTAGTAAACATTTCATGGAATCCCTTAAAAAAATCAGCTCAAAATAATATTTTTTGGTATTTTAAAAAAAATGAACCCTCAAATATTCACTTATTTTTTTAAAATACCAATTTTTTTTTATGAAAGTATCTTGAAATGTTTATAACCTATACAAAAAAAAACAAAAAAAAACTTGTTTTTATTTAAAAAAAAAAATCCTGCATGGGAGTCCTGCGTTTGGGCTCCCGCACAGGAGCCGCTCTCTTTAGAGTACATACGCCCAATAGGAAGTACTATCGTCAGGTGTAGATACGTTACCTTCCATTGTCTTAAATCAGCTGCGACGGGTAATAAAGAGCTAGTAGTCCCCCCAACATAGGATCTTCCTGCCATTAGCTAACTCAAAAGCAAGTGAGACACCTTGATTGGACCTCTCTCTCGTTGTTGAGTTCCTTCATTCATGCTGGTTACAACCAAAGACAAGGAGACATAATAGAAAGAAGGAAGGAAGTAGGTCTAGGTAAAACCAACATGGATTCATTATGTCACCAAATTTGAGGAGGACATGGAAGGTAGATATGAAGATCATAGAGCAGCTGGCGAAGCCACGCTAACTCAAGAGTTGTAGATGCTAAAGTACGATACTCTGCTTCCGTTGAGGATCTAGACACAAATAATCTGTTTCTTAGCACCCCAATTGATGGCGTGATTGCCAAGCAGAAGAGCAAACCTAGTCGTGGAGCACGATCATTGGGATCCCCAACCCAATCAGCATCACTATAAGCAGTGAGATCAACAAGGCCTGGAGAATAGAGAATATCATTGTGAGAAGTGCGTTTAAGATAACGAAGAATTAGTTCACCGGCTGAAAAATGAGCATCAGTTGGGCGGTGCATGGATTGGCAGACATAATAAACAATAGAGATAATGTTTGACCAAGTAAAAGTGAGGTGTTGCAAAACACACACAACACCAAGATAGTGCGTAGGATTCGGTAATGGTGTGCTAAGTGCATGCAGTAAATGAGAAGTGGTGCAGGGAGTATTGACAGATTTATAGTCACTCATTTTGGCATTGTGAAGAAGTTGAGTAAGGTATAGATGAATAAAAGTTTGAATTAAGACCGCCGAATATCAAGGCTGAGAAAATAGTGAAGATCACCAAGATCCTTCATGTCAAATGTTTGCCCCATGTCAATAATGTGTTGATTAATATAGAGTTGATCATTACCAATTAATATAATATCATCATCAAGTGCCAGAATAGTAATAGACGATGCAAACGAAGAGAGATATATCAACGGTAGACAGTTTAAAGTTAAGTGTAATGAGATGGGATGTGAACCGATCAAACCAAGCATTTGAGTTCATATAATGGCTTGTATAGTAATAGACGATGCAAACGAAGAGAGATATATTAACAGTAGACAGTTTAAAGTTAAGTGTAATGAGATGGGATGTGAACCGATCAAACCAAGCATTTGAGTTCATATAATGGCTTGTGTAATAAATAAAAGGCATCATTGAACCCAATAGGTTGGCTCATGTAGGCCTCCTCCTTAAGAAAGCATTAAGGAATGCATTTTTAACATCTAGCTGCCTAAATGCCCATTGGAAACGGGCAACAAGACCGAGATAAACTGAACTGTAGTGAAGAAGGTCTTTTTTCATTACATGATTAAATGTTTCATCATAATCAAGCCCAACTTCTTGATTAAATCCTTTGACAACCAATCGTGCCTTGTAACGTGAGATAGAGCCATCTGAGTGATGTTTGACCTTATAGACCCACTTGTAGGCAACCACATTCTTATTTGGTGGAAGAGGAAGAAGAGGCCAAGTGTTTTGGGAATGGAGAGTATTCCCCAACCATGGTCTTATGCCACTCCAATTTACTCGTAGTCTGTTTGAAGGTGGTGGGCTAAAAGAAAGAGTCAATTGCCAAAAAGACCTTTTTCTTTGAAATACTGGACTTAGAACAAGCCTGCATGGGGTGGGTAGAAGTGGTTGCTGGTGGAGCATCAACCTTTGGAAAGTGTGCAAGAGGAGGCCGAGTATTCATAATTGGTGAATCTCAGGACAATATAGGGGAAAGGGGCATGAGTGGCTAAGGGTGGAGAGGTATAAAAAGGAGAAGTGGGGATTGGTGCAGAGAGGGAAGATTGCTGTTATGAACATCACCCAAAAATCTGCTTGCATAATTGGAAAAAGAACCTGTAGAGGGGGCTTAAAGGTAATCCTGCGACTAGAGATAATCCCCCCATTTACAACAGTGTTTGGGATTAAGGCAGCTCGGCGTGGCAACTTGGCGTGGCAACCCAAAGGGACCTTCCAGCGAAGAAGCTGACCGAGAGAGCTCGTCCTTTAGTCCTGTTAATTTAGTCTTGTTATATCTTTTTGTTTATATTGACTATGAGCTATAACGATGGTAAAGATGTAATGAGTATAATGATTGTGTGTAAGGTCGAACGGTACTCGCGAGAGACTAGGCTTGGCAGGGTCTGGGAGAGATTTCATGCTTTATCGAACGACCTCGTCGTGGGAACTTCAGAGGGACTTGGTTTGGAGGATCGAGAAGTGAGGCACCGTTGGGGCTTGTCCTGACCATCTTAGATACACTTGGTAAAACACTGAAGGACCCTGACCGTGGAACATCGGGGGGAGTAGCCTTGAGTTCCATCGGGCGTTGAGTTATGAGCCAAACAACCCTGTACTTAATGTCACATCCACTTTATCTGATGTCACTAACCAGCTAGGCAATGTCAGACCTGCACTTGAGTAAACCACCGTGGTATTTGAGGCTGTCAGACAGTTGGTGAGCTACCTATGTGACGACAGCCCCCTGACACACAGTGGTTAGGCAAAAGGCATGTCTTGGCATTTAATGCTTATGACGTGGAGATAACTAGTGCATCAGGTATTTAATGCTTGTGACATAAAGTATGAGGGATGTCTTTCACGAGCATTAATGATTGAGTTGCCTCGGGGGTAGTAGGGGGGGGAGGGCTATTTAAGGACCTCAACCACCTTTGAAGAGGGAGGATGTTCTTATTGAGAGTTCAGAAGTTATTACTAGGGAGATTTATTACGAACCAGAGAGTCTACTCATCCACTATTGTCATTTATTACTAGGGATGGCAATTTTCTCCGAAAATTCGTGTCCCCGTGGATACATGCGAAAAAATCCCAAGAAATTCGGGGATTGGGGCTGTTTCGGGGAATAAAAAAATCCCCGAAAAATTTCGGGTCGGTTTCGGGTATACCCTCGGGTCTCCACGGGGATACCCGATTTATTAATATATAATAAAATATATATATTTATATATTTTATTATAAACCCTAGCCCTAGTAGAATAATAAGTGAACACAAAGCATATACAAGAAGCGCCGACCTCCTCATTTTCCCCTCAGACTCATTTTCCCTCCTCATCGTCACCCTCCGCTCTGCTCCTCCACTCAGCCTCATCGTCACCCTCAACTCCCTCATCGTCCCCCTCAGCTCCTCCGCTCTGCTCCTCTGCGCCGCTGTTGATTTCAATTTTATAGTTGCTGTTGCTGTTACCATTGTTGATTTCGATTTTATGGTTGTCACCATTGTTGTTTTCCAGTTAACTTTTTTTTTTCTCTTTGAGATTTGTTTAGCACACCGGCGACTCTGTTGTAGAAATGTTGTACTGATTTCTGGCGACTCTGTAGAATTGTTGTACTAATCTCCAGTTAAATTTTATGGTTGCTGTTGTGCACCTGATTTATACTGATTTCTTATGTTTTCTCTTTGTACTGATTTGTTATGTTTGGCATATCAGGTCTGAGTTGTAGAAATTCTGATATCACAAATTTTGATTATGATACAAAAAAAATGTGGAATATATATAAACAAATTTTCTTAATACTTGATATTTGTTATGGAATTTGATTTGATTTGATTGCTGTAGTTGATTAATTTCTGATGAAATAAGATTTTGATTCTGCTGTTAACAATATCAAATGTTAAGATAAACATTTATTAAATTTTTTTATTTGGGGTTAGTTGATTATGGTTTAATGAAATGGGTTTTCAATTATTTAGCTAAAAATGTGAGATTATGGTTAAATAGACAACTATGGAATCAGAGAATGATAAATCTTTATCTGGGCTGAATTATACAAATATTTAAAAAAAAATGATATTTTTTATCTTAAAAAAAAAAGAAACGGGTTCCCCGCGGGGAAACCGATATTCGTTTTAAACGGGGACGGGGATCCCCGAACCCGTTAACGGGGAACGGGGCGGGGAATGATATTTCTAACGGGGATGGGGATGGGGAGTTAAAACCTGACCCCGAACCGACCCGTTGCCATCCCTATTTATTGCGAAACTTTAATATTTGACAGAGATCCTTGAGGGTGGTGGGGGCGTTTTGCTGCCTACCAAGGTGTATCTAGGGTGCTCATTTTCTCTCTCCCTCTAAGCAAAGTTGCTTCTAAAGTTCATTACTACTTTCTGAGTTACACATGAGAGGTTTGTGAGTTCAAACTGAGTCTATCTTCATTGAGTCGTGTTTGTATGTCCTGTGGTTAATCAATAGTGTTGCTATTTAACTTATCATTACTATACTCAAAATGGGTTACGCCTCCATCTAATCTAAAGTACCCTCTTACATTTGGCGACTCTGCTGGGGAGGCATTCTTCTAAGCAAGGACTATGGTCTCAACTCGGCGCTCGTTGCCTGTGTCGCTCCTGGGACACCTGTTGCCGCCTGAACTGGAGGTACCTCTACCCGAGGAACCCCATCCCTTGAAGCCTCCAGCTCTCTCGCCGCCTGCTCTTCATTATGTTGAATGTCGTCAAAGTTAAGCCTTCGTGACACCAGGGGCAGCCCCAACGGCCCCACCAAGTGCGGTCATAATGGGAACAAGTCCAGCAAGTACACCCTCCGTTGTAAATCCAGCAGCGGGAACCCCAAGAGCATCAATGGCTTCAACTGTGATGATTTCTCCAGCTGCAACGGGCACACAGCCTATAGTCTCGTTGGTTGTTGCTTCAATGGCGTCGCCCATGGAAGAGATGAGGAAGGAGATGCAGAAAGAGATGCTGAAGTTTATGCAAGCCTCCTCGCAATCTGCGGGCGAGGCAGCTTTGGCCTATGACGATTTCGGACGCCTTACCCCCAGGAATACAACGATGAGCCCTACCTAAAAAGACTATATCCCTCCTATTTTTGAAAAATACACAGGAAAGGGTGGAAACCCTAAAGAGCATATTAAATGCTTCGTTGAACACTTGGGGGCGCATTGCACTCAGGTTGAGGGAATTTTCTAAATCCTTAACCGATAAGGCATACACTTGGTACTCTCACTTAGCTCCCAAGAGTGTTTTCACATGGGAGGAGATGCACGTTTTGTTCATCCAGAAGTTCTTTCTGGCGGAAGATGAGTTTACTTTGACCCAACTGGGGAGGGAGAAGCAACGACCCGGGGAAGAAGTGGTGGCTTACGTTCGAAGGTTCAAGGAAAGGTCCCTCGATGTGAGGGAGGAGGCCAAAAAGGCCAAGTTATTGCAGATCTGCGCGAAGGGACTGCTTCCTGAGTACATCTGCCATCTCATTAATGAGACGCGCGAGGGGACTTTTTCGGCGTTCCTAAAAGCAGTAAGGAATATCTCATTGGTGGAGTGACCAAACCCAGTGGTGGTACCCATGATGTTTAGGCAACCGTTACAACCTGTGGGGGGGAGGTCTCAGCCCCCACGGGTAGGGTACACCGAAGGAGCAGATGGGGGCAAGGTGCCGAAGAAGGACAACAAGAGGAAGTTTGGAAGAGACAGGGAAGACCCACCACCATTGCCTTGTACAGTGGAGGAGGCTGTCAGCTGTTACAACGCAATGGTCCAAGGAGGAACGGTCTACGAACCAAAGGGCATTCCCATTGGAGAACCCGATGCTGCAATAAGGGCGGATCCCAAATATTGCCAGATTCATCGGAAGATCCAGCATCCAACAGAGAGCTGTTTCACGCTAAGAAGAATCATCGACAAGTATGTGAAGGTAGGGACGTTGCAAATCCCTCCGCAGAACGTTAAAAACAACCCACTCCCAGCACATGGGGCCAATCTGGTGGTGGCCTATGATGAGGAGGCAAAAAGAGAAGAAAGAGAGTTAACGACGAAACAGGGGGAGTTCGAAGAAGCTTTGGAAGATTGTACTAAGGGAATGGCTAACGTAGTATTAGCCTACGATGAAGCAAGCGCTAAAGACGTGGAGGGTGTATACAGCGTTGAAGGCGAGGAAGCAGACCAAGTCATAGAATACTGTGTAGTTTCAAAATCCCCAAAGTTCACCTGGTTCTTCGACCAAGTAGGGATACCAAAGGAGAGTAGATTGGAAATAACCCAGGCAATCCTTGAAATTGCGAGGAAGAACGCAGTCCCTTCGCTGAGATGGAAGGGACCCATGGCCAGGTTGGTAAAGAGGTTCCTGTCAGAGGTAACTTTCAGCGACGCAGATAGGGCTGTAAGGTTCCCTCATAATAGGCCATTGTATGTGACCGCCAGCGCTAATGGGGTTAGTTTTGCAAGGACTCTTATGGATGGGGGAGCTTCCATCAATATCATGCCAATCAACTCTTTCCACTCGGCTAATATTTCGGAAGAAAGGTTAGTCCCCATTCCTTTGGTGATTTCGGGATATGACAACCAGTCTTCCAAGTCCATTGGGTACGTGAATGTTGGGATTGTGATTGGAAATCTGAGTTCCCATATCAAGTTCCATGTAATAGAGAGTGCAACTTCCTACCATCTTCTGATAGGAAGAGTGTGGATGCACAACCAAGGGCTAGTTCCTTCGACGTATAACCAATGTGCTAAGGCGAATATCAAGGGAACGGAGGTGACCATTAGGGCCACGAAGAGGCGCTTCGCTATCGAGGAAGCTCACTTGGTAGATGCGGCGTTTTACACGGAATTGGAGGAGGATGTCCGGGTTCTAACGAGAAGAATGGAGGGAGCATGGGTTCCCTCGATCAGAGAAAGGATGGGGCCCTTGAACGAGCAGAATAGAGAGGTTGCAAGCAGCAAAGGAGTGATGGCCGAAGCAGCGCATCAGGTGGTCTATCAACTATTTCCAAGAAAACAACGCCCACTTTATCAACAATTTCCTTCACCCTTCTGTCGTTGAAGCAATGGAACTTAATGTTTCCCATTTGAGTAATAATTCCATCTTTCCTTATTATTCAAATTCGGATGGGAAGAGAAATTCCAAGATACAAGGTTAGAAGAAGCCAAGAAAGCAAGAGAAACAACCACATCTAATTTTCCAAAGAAAAATGATATAAACGAGGAATCACCTCTCCGTACATCCTCCCAAAACTTAATATATCACCCATCTCCTACTTTGGAGGATACATACCTCTCTGAAGGTTCAAGTTCATAAGAAATGACTTCCCAAGGACTTCAAAAGTGTCCTTTCTCAATCAGCTTAGTGTCTCGCCCATTGTCCTTTATCCCGTATTATTTCCTAATAATGAAGCACCATATAGAATTTGTTTAAGAGTGATTTATTTGGTGGCATGAAAACCTTAAAAGAATTTTGTATTGATGATGATGATTGGAATTAAATGGATATCTCCCAATCACCGTAGGTTCTCAACTGTGCTTCTTTTGCCCATGCTCAAGCTCTTCAAATCTTTCCACTGTTGCCTTTTTATGCAAGGTAGGTACTGAATGAAATTCCGATGGTACATTTCTAAATCTGTTTGATGCAATGTTTTTAGGTAGTTTGCATAACTTGTAATTTTCATTAGCTTCTCTCTTTTCGTACATAGCCCCCTTTTTTGTCTGTTCCTTGGCAATGTTTGGCTCATATAAGTCATCACACACACACACACACACACACACACACATATATATATATATGTATGTATGCATATATATTTTAACATTTATATACGTGATCTTACTAGAGTAGCCCCTTTTTTGTCTGTTCGTCATACTTTGGCAACGTTTGGCTCGTATAAGTCATACGAGCCAAACATTGCCAAAGTATGACGAACAGACAAAAAAGGGGCTACTCTAGTAAGATCACGTATATATATACACTAGAGTAAATACTAATAATAATCATTTCACTTGTCTGAAAGAGGCTAACAGGAAAACTAATTTTCGACTGCTGCATGAGTTAAAGCCAGCATTGCAACTTGTAAACTTTAGAATCTTATATAGTATACACGTGGATACAGGATCTGGCAGGGTATGGAACTGCAGAGTTGAACCTAGAGGGAAAAGTTGTGGTCCCAGGATTTGTTGACTCACATGTGCACATGATTTTTGGAGGGCTGCAGGTTTTGCTCTAATTACACCTTATTTAATTTATTTCCAGCCAAGCGGGAAATTTTTATTTTTTATTTTTTTTGTAATCCTCAAGTACATTCTTCGCAAATTTCTAGGGGCTTCACGCGTCAATAAAATCAAACCTATTATATGTCATAATACTTTAGCCAAATATAGGCCCACACTGGTAGAAGGGGAGGGGCATTTCAAAATTAATTTTTAACAATTATCAATTTGTTGACGACGGTTTTATAAGGGGTTTGGAGATCTAATATTCATTTCTCTGTATTTTTCTGTTTCTTGAAGAACTTGTTATTCTCCTTTATTTTGCTTCCTCTTTCTTAAAAGATCTATTTATCTACAAAAAAGAAAAAACTGGCCCTAGTACCTTTTGCTTTGGAAAAATCATATTTATCTATAAAAAAATAAGGGAGCTTGACAAATAGGCCTATTTACACAAGACATTTCCTAATAGGTCCTATCACAACAATTTTTCCCCAATAGGTCCTATTTATACATATAGTGAATATTCACTATATGTTTATAAATAGGACCTATTGGAGCAAAAATCTTTTTGCATGGGACCTATTGGAGCAAAAAAACTATATTAGGACCTATTGAACTACATACTTAGTAAACGGGACTAATTGATAAAAAACCCAAAAAATAAAGATATTCTACTGCTACTTCCTTTGTTTGTTGTCTAGGTAGGTCAGTCATTTGGTTATGGATTTTGGCAAGTCCTTTTGTATTCGGAATTAGTTGAGTCTTTTAGAAGTCCTCTGTTTTCCAAGGTTTATAAATTGAAGGTTTTTAGTTTGGGTAACAGTTAGTGGAAAAAATGCTGATATCCTAGCAATTTACATATTGATCTGTAAAGTTCAACATATGGTATGCTTCTGTACTAATACACTAAAATCAGCATTCCAAGAACTATTTTCCTACTTTTCTAAAATTCAGGTATGAAAAATAATACATTAAATATGCTTATTTGACATGTTTACATGAAAAGTTCTAATATGTAAAACCCTAAAGTCTTGCACACCGTAACAATATCAAAACTGTTTTTTTTCTTAAATTTTTTAATCACTCTAGTATTTGGAAGTAGCTCAACTCATTTTATTTAACATGCAAACTAAATAAGCCTACCCACATGGGACCACATTTTAGAGCGCGTAGTGTACTGCGTTCCCACGTACCTATACCATCCGCGTTCAAGGTAACACTTGTTTGGGTTGAGTATGCTTATGCAGGTAAGTCAGAGGCAATTGGACAAGGTATGATCAGCAACAGAGTTCTTCCCAACCAAAAAATGAATAAAGCAAAATAAAAGTTCTTCGGATATTCTTGCACTCTTTTGATGATGTAATATCAACTAATGTCTTCTTCAGATGCTCAGAGAATCTTTCCCTTTGATCATAGATTCCTATAATAATTCTCTCCTTTCTGGACCTAAGCCGTGATTTATCTTTGGTCTGGGAAATATAGCAAGCTTCTTCTTTATACGTCACATCAAAATTAGTTATAAACATCGACCAATTTAACATATATTTCATCCCAAGTTCTTAATATACACGTCAAAAAATAAACTCTCCCTCAGTTTAGACTCTATCCTTTAACAAGACCACTGTTCGAAGTCTGATCTTTCTATTGGTTCATATATGGAGTCTATGGGTTTGCAAAATGCTGCATACTTCATTTGTTTAGTCCTGCTAAGATCTTAGGGCGTGTTTGATTTAAAGTTGGAAAATAATGGAAAAATATTTTGTTTTTCTTGAGAAGTTAGAAATGAGTAAAAAAAGATGGGAGTGGTTTGGTCTTACTTTTCGATTGTTCCATTGAAATTAATTCTTTTTTTGGTGGTGGTGGGGGTGGGTGGTGGATTGATTAGAAATGTTTTCCATGGAAAATGATACGACTATGGAGCACTTTTCATTTTGTAACTATCGCTTTCATAGAATGCATTTGAAATGAAGCACCCCAAAGCTAAAGAAATGAACTAAAATAAGTATTTTTCATGGAAAACAAATCAATGCCAATCAAATGGACTCTTAGAGTGCTTTTTTTTAGTAGGAAGAGGGACGGAACCCCCACACGTTTGTTTGATGATAGGAGAAAGAGCCTCTCCTAAGAGGCAATTTCCAGCTCAGACTAAAAGAAAACAACTTTGGGGAGCCAAATAGCCAAAGAAGTGATGCTTATATCTTAGCCCCATTACAAGAATAACTAAAAGACATTAAGAAAATTTATGAACAGATCTAATGTAGATACAACCCATAGCATCTAATTTGTAAGCACCTCTCACCAATCTTGGAAGGACCAAGCTGTCTTTGAATATCAGACTGGAGGATGAAGAAACCAACATTTGCAAGACAATCAGCTACCAAATTTCATTCTATAAAACAGTGCTTTATAGAAAAATGAAGAAGATTAAGATTAGATTACTCTTCTGCTAGATTAAATATTTCCAAGGAGGTTTCCAGTTCATGTTTAAGACATTAACCACCATTGAAGAATCAGATTCAATTTGAATGAAGTCTAATTGATACTTCAAACAAAGTTGAATGCCCATGTTCAAGCTTTGGAGCTCCAATTTCAGTATTTGACGCTATACCTCCTGGACTAGCATATGCCACCACCAACTTACTTCTATGATCTCTGATAATTCCTTCATAACCACTAGGGCCAGGGTTGGCCTTAGAAGCACCATCCACATTCAGCTTGAACCAGTTATTTGGAGGGGGATGCCATGTTCTTAAATTTGAATTAGAATATTTTCAGTGCAAATCTTTTAAAATTTGAATGGAAAATTTTCCAACTCCATTTCTAGGGCATGGATTGGGACTCCAAAACACACCCTTAGAATCGTTATTTGGAGGGGGATGCCATATTCTTAAATTGGAATTAGAATATTTTCAGTGCAAATCTTTTAAAATTTGAATGGAAAATTTCCCTACTCCATTTCTAGGGCATGGATTGGGGCTCCAAAACACACCCTTAGAATCGTTGATCCTATATCCAAAAATGATTCTGCTCGGCAGCTAATTCCTATAACAGATGCCAGATGCTTACATATCTAGGGTCAGGGTTGCCCTTAGAAGCACCATCCACATTCAGCTTGAACCAGTTATTTGGAGGGGGATGCCATGTTCTTAAATTGGAATTAGAATATTTTCAGTGCAAATCTTTTAAAATTTGAATGGAAAATTTCCCAACTCCATTTCTAGGGCATGGATTGGGGCTCCAAAACACACCCTTAGAATCGTTGATCCTATATCCAAGAATGATTCTGCTCGGCAGCTAATTCCTGTAACAGATGCCAGATGCTTACATATTGGGGGTCTTGAAATTTATTTTGTTATTTTTTTTATATGCTCATGAATATGTTTGTTATCTCGACATCTACATAACCAAAGTGGTAGAGCTTTTCAATAGCAACTTTGCAATTTCAGCAACATCACAATTTCGAAATCAAGCAATTCCAATGTCTCTATTCATCTTGTCTGGTACCCCTTTGCCATCCACTGTAATCGTATGTTTACAAGCTTTCATAACCTTAACCCAAACAAAACCATTTGTGATCTGCATCATTGTGTGTTCTTGTAGTCATTTTATATACCAGTTTGGTGTTAGAATATAAACGTAGTAGATGGAGAACTTATTTTGGAACCTGAGTTTGCCATTACTATTTGTTGGAAAACCCTCTGTTGATATTCCTTAGTTCCAAATCAGATTATAACTTCCTAATAGAAAAGTATAATCCTGTGACCTTGAGATAAATGAAAATTGAATCTTGATACTTCAATAATGAGCACAAAGTAGGGTGAGAGCACTGTGATTGTGTTAATGGCGGTTCAATGCTTCAACTATTTGCGTGTTCAAATGTGCAGCATAACAACCCTTGGTTATACTTCATGTCGTGAATGTGCAAATGAAGCTACTAAATATAGACACATTCAATGAGTTTGAATTGTCCTTTTGTGTAATAGGAATAGTTGCGTTAAATGTCTTGTGACACTTTGTGCCCCACTCCTACTTGTTATGGTTAGACTATCGCTAGTGTGAGTGGGTTAACGTCTGCTATGAAAGTGACGGGAACGAAATGTTGTCAACCTGGCTCTCATTGACCTGTAAGATGTACTATCACGATATTGATATAAAACTTGTGTGCAAGTGTTAATAGAAACATGTGCGAGGAACTAGGTTGGCCCCTGTTCATTGTGTTAACGTGTACTGTACTGGTGTTTGAGAGGGACCTAGAATCCCGCAGGTTTGTGAACTGTGTAAAAGGATTTAGACTCCCTCGTAGGTATGTGCATACAATTGTGATGTTGTGATGTGTGACTATTGCCTTTGAGGGAGTTGAACTCCTTCGATGGTAAGTTCTCTCTCAGTCTCCTTGCTCTGAGGTTTAGGTTCCTCAACAAGTCTTACTAGTTAGCCTCCAAGCCAAAACCCTCACGGATCCTTGCTTCAATGGACCAACTGGTCCCTTGAGCAATGTTATAATGGTTTATCTTGCTCGCCTTCCATTGTAAGGTCCTCACAAATTTCCCAAGGAAAAACCAACAAGTGATTGAATTTTATATTTGCGAAAGATTCACAGCCAAAAGATTAGAAGGACATCTAACATTTTCTAGGAGACTATCCAAAGCCAGAGGAATTTGACTAACACAATTGACTTTAGATCATCCGAGCTGGTTTAACTATCGAGTCCTTTCAAAAAGTAGATCAAATTTAACTTTTTCAAAATTCAAGACTCCCTGAATTCATAGTGGGTAATTTGAACATCTTATAAGATCGAAACTCTTTAGCTCCTAGTTAAGAATGTGAACATGATATTCTCTACTTCCCTCTTGATATGGCTACATAAGAAGCCGAGTTTATTACTTGGAATCATTCTCTAACGGGGTGAATATAACTTGCTACTGATGACTGTAGGTTTGTGATTATACCCCATGGAAACTGAGGCAGAATTTAAGAATCACTGGCTAGGGGTTGTTACTACTAAGGCTGTCGGCTTGTTGCTTTCTGTCCTTTGTACCCAATATATATACCAAAAATGTCATTATTTATGCTCAAAATTACTTCAACTCTCTAGTATTGACTAAAAATATATGGGAAATAGGTAAACGTCTTGGGAAACAGTGGAGAGAAACGTGGGTAGATTTACAAACGTGGAAGAAAAAATCTCATTCAGTTTTTAAGACTAAGCCAAAGGAATATGAATTTGAATGGGACTGGAACTTCTCAATAAATGGGGTTTATTATTTATTTAACTAAAATAAATGAATTTCCTCCAAAAATATATTTTCCATTACAACTCACAATCCACGACCCACAAAACTAGGCCAGGCAGGACAGGCGGGTGGCGTTTGCGTGGGGTTTAGAACAAAGCCCACACCATATAGGCCCTTCTCTCTTTACAAACTTGGGATACCCAATGGGGATCCAAACCCAAGTGCTCGAGCGAGGTTTATTAACATCATTATTTTTCCTTTTTTTCTTTCGATATGGGAGGAAGCAAAAATTACTACAAGTCAAAGAAAGTGGCTTTGGGTATTATAATATTCAACATATATATATATAACTTAAATTAACCTTTTACCCCCACAATAGTTCATGTGCATGGTAAATTACTCATTTCTGTAAAAATTATTAACAACCAAAGTGACGGATATACCATGTTAATTTGTTTTGTTACTTTGGGGACTAACTTGAAACTAAATAGAGTTAAGGGGCCATTTTAAAACACCCGGATAGTTTAGGGGCTAAATGCATAGTTTAATCTAAAAGCTGATACCTAGAGATAAGCTAATAAATAGACCTTTTAAAAAAAAAATGGAAAATTAGTCCATTTTCTTTATGGGTGAGATCAGGTCACATCGTGATCTCCACGAGGAACCAAAAAAGGCTCGTAATGGATGAATTCAGTTCTCGGTTTCATATTTTCCCTCTCTTTGAATAACACTAGACTCAAATGTCATAAATTCAATTTGTTTACAATCATGTAAGATGGTTCTCGGAATTTACTTCTGACTAAATTTGACTTTTCATAGAAAGGTTTGTGACATTGTCAACAAATCCAGTGCTTGAATAAAAAATATACAGAACAATTAGCGATGAGAGTGAGAAGCACTTGTAGAGTCAATTGGGAGAGAGAGAGAGAGAGAGACAGAATTAGAGTGAGTTTAGATTTAGGGTTAGGATACATAATATATATAAATTTAACAATAATACAAATGCGTTTGGTTCCAAGTGTGGTTTGGTATGGCAGTCGACCCAGAATCAGTACTAAATTCGGCTCTTTTGATTTATATTTGGAACAAGAACCAAACCATTAGGGAGAAACTGACGAACCAAGCCAGCAAAGGTCGGTTGTCCTTCCGGCTAGCTCTTTTAGTTTTTGCCTTTTTTTCCGCCTTAATGCCTAATTAGTGGTTGGGTCACAACATTGAGTTTTTTCTTGGATTATGAATTGGATTAGTTATTTTGACTGACAAAATGAAAACAGATGGTGCGAGTGCAACTCCGAGGTGTTAGTACTAAAGAAGAGTTTGTTGAGAAGGTCAAAGAAGCAGTAACAAGTAAGTTTTCTTGCTACTTCATTCCATTGTTGACTCATGCATGAATTTTCATCATCATCATTCAACATCCGGGTTGCACAAAGTGAATCTTATCTTGGCATTCTTCACAACAAATAATCATATGTTTGACAGGGCCTAAGTTGACTGTCACAACTAATTCTATTTTGCTTTTTTTAACCCCTTACTGCCTATATGGAAAGAACCCAAATACAACTTGATGATGCTCCTTGATTGAAGAAAGTGTAAGATTATATGATGTCCTAAAGAGGAAGATGCATAGTTTTAATAATTTACTAATACCTTTATGTAACACTCTACATAACTATATTAATAGGTTTTGTTATTTTCTTAGGTTGATCTATCAGTTAGTTTAATTCATAGCCACGCAAGCAGTAACTGTAACTGACGATCATGAATGTTAATTTGTTTATCAACTGTATATCCTTAAGGGGCATTAGCTAATAAATCCCTTAAAAGCCCATTTATATATGATCAGTCCAAGCGACTATCTTGTTGGTATCTTAAACTCATAAATAATTCAAATAATTAACGATAAGTCCAACTGTCACTGATGAATGTAGATAAAGTTACACTGATTAATGTAGATACAGTTACACTTATTAATATAGATAAAGTTGCAATTGTAACTCTATCTATATCAATAAGTGTAACTGTATATATATTCATCTTCATCAGTGTAACCTACATTAATAATCGTAACACGAGTGGACTTATTGATAAGTCTAAAAAACGCGTGTCCTTTATGTGAATTACAATAAAGTTAAGGGATTTTTCATCATCTTTCCCTTTCCTTAATTACTTTGTCCATTATTAACATATACCCACACACCAAGTCCAATAGTAGGATGGGCCTTAATAAATGTTTCATGAAATGTAGGTCAAGTGCTCAAAATTGACACAGGCACATATACACCTGTGTGACCATCACCCACAGTTTGTTCTGGTGCATAGGAGGGTTTGCACGTGCTCTCACAAAGTATTCAGGTCCTCAAAGAGGTTTTCCTCAAGTTATAGAAAAGAATGTTCTCAATTTTTTATCTTTGATAAAACATGTTTATTTTATTAATTTAAAAGAATATTAGAGAAGTTTGGAGGACTAGTAAAAGGCAAACAAAAGTAATTAAGAAATAAGGTTTTTATTTTATTTTATTTTTTCTTTAAATCAGAAACAAAAAAAATCATTCAATATAAAAAAGGAGATACAAGGGATGAGGGACAAGCTTTCCACTTAAGCAAAACAAAAATGACAACAAAAAATCCTTAAGCATAAGGATGTGACCACAAATACAATCATTACTTAGGAAAACAAGAATAAATGACGATCTCTAATAAGGGAGACAAAAAAGCCTAAGATGTAACTAAAAGTTTAATCTTTTCCCAAGTATCTTTTAAATAGTTTCCTTTTATAGAATCTCACCTTCAAAAGTTCTCGAATTTCTCTCATTCCAAATTATCCAAATAATCGCCATGGCAATGCATCTCCACCAAATTCCTGTCTCTTCTTCCTTCCATGGCATATCAACTCCATATTAAAAAATCCCGCACTTGACCTGGAAGAACATCTTTAATTGATACAAACACCAAAAAATGGATTCAAAGACACCAAAAATTGGATCCAAAGATGAGACAAAACACAAATCTGAAAATTGTATTAACAATCCAAAGTATTATCTTCCTAATGGGGAATGATTACATTTATAGTCATTGGGAGAGGTTTCTAGTAGGTGCTAGCTATTTATGAGTTGTCAGGCATGACAACTCTAATGGTACATTTTTATAACTTTTATCCAAACTATAATATCTAATCACTAAATAAGACGAACTTGACAACTCAACTCAACAAACAACTTTTCC
The DNA here is from genome assembly GCA_949130495.1 of Sambucus nigra. Lineage (NCBI taxonomy): Eukaryota > Viridiplantae > Streptophyta > Magnoliopsida > Dipsacales > Adoxaceae > Sambucus > Sambucus nigra. The sequence goes on along the minus strand of OX422221.1, from coordinate 329,538,930 downwards.
AATTATTTAGGGTCAGATATATGAATCCTATTTTTCCAATCTGCTTTATACAACGCAATATCCTCGATTAAACCACATAATATCATGTCTTTTTTTACAATATCCCACCAAGTCAGCTTAGGCCTACCGCTACCCCTAGCCTTACCATCAATATTAACTTAATCACTCTTCCTTACGAGTGCATCTATGAGTTCATCTAAGCCAATTTTCTCTTATTTTATCTTAAATAGGGGCTACTTTTCCCGTCTCACGAATATGTTCATTTTCTCTCAATAAATACATAACTTCCATTATTGACCTCCCAGGCATAAACTCAAACTGATTGTTAGATACTAATGTTTCCAAGCTCAATCTATGTTTAATTACTCTCTCCCAAAGTTTCATTGTATGACTCATTAACTTGATATCATGATAATTCGAACAACATTGTACATCACCTTTATTTTTATAGGTAGGTACTAAAACACTCCTCCGCCATTCGTTGAGTATCCAATTAGTCATTATAATTCTATTAAACAACTTTGTTAAACAAGACACTCCTTCCTCCCCCTAAACACTTTCAAACATAAATTGGGATTCTGTCTGGTCCTAAAGTCCTCCCTATTTTCACCTCCTTTAGAGCAATCCTTACCTCTGTTGTTTAAATTCCATGAAAAAATATATTTTCTTATGTTTCCCTAAATTTCTCCATATCCGATATACTCGCACTTTTCGCATTTAATAACCTTTCAAAATAATTTTTCCACCTTTCCTTCATTTCTTCATCCTTGATTAAGACTCTTGAATCCTCACTTTTAATATCTGTAAGAGGGTAGTCCCCTTGGAGCCTGGGAGTATGGTAATACTAGTTGAGGCATAACCCCTATAAGTATGGTGACGAATAATAATCCAGAAACTCTTCAATGGACACAAATAAACACACAATATTGTATTTGATCAACACACAGATTGGACTCAAAATACACTCATGTATAACCCAAACAATAACAAAGGAAACTCAGAAATAACTCAGTCAGAGGGAGAGAGGAGTGAGCACCCTAGATACACCTTGGCAGGCCTGATCTCTCCCGAGTACTGTTTAACCTCACACTGAATAGCGCTATAATCGTTACATCATTACAATCTTTATACCTTGTAGCCAATATATAAAAAGATACAACATGACTAAGTAAGACAACAAAGCTAAAGGATGAGCCCTCTAGGCCAGTTACTTCGCTGGAAGATCTCCTTGGGCTGCCACGCTGAGCTACCTTAGTGCCTTATTCCCTTGAGTCTGTTGAATTAGCTGGAGGGATTATCTCTAATCTCGAGATTATCTTTAAGCCCCCTACATTTGCCCTTTCTTGTAGAGATTTGTTGTGGTAACAAGAAATGTCTGCACGAAAACTTCTCAATCCGATGAACCTTCTATTTGTGAAAAAAATTCTTGCATCTCTGTCTACGTTACAACTTCTGCCGTTATCACTGCCAAGAAAAAGTAAAATTCTCTTCGATGTACCTGAACCAAAGCGTTGCGAATCGTCGGTGAATGGCGAAGGGACATCGCGACTTTTTCCTGTCGTCGTGCCTCATCCGTTCTGACTCTTCGAAAGCAAAGTTCTCCCCTATCTGGGCTGTTTCGTGCCAGCGTTTCATCTTGTTCGAAAAGCCCAAAAAATTCCCCCCGATGTACCTGAGTCACAGCTAAACACCATTTGGACTTGTGGGGAGGGGAGATCGTAGCTTTTTGATTCGTGATAACAACTTTTGCGTTGTGGGACATCCGATGTGTCTGACAAAATATTTTGGCGCCAAAATCATAACTTGGTTTGAAAGAAACCCTTTCTATTCCCCATGCGTCACTTCATTAATGACGTGGTGCCATCTTTTCAACTGTCAGGACACTCACCGAAGTGCCACGTGTCCATTTGAAATAATTGTGGGCGGCTTTGCACGTGCGGTGGTGGGAAACTCAAAAGCCAACTTAAGAATTTCAAACGGCTATTATTCAAACACTTAGCCATTTTTTCCATTTACCTTACCTTCGTCTTCTTCAACTCCCAGAGCATTTAGAGAGAGAAAACCCTCAAACCGCCATTGTTACCAAGATTTTCTCTGGTTTCTTTTCCTTCATCATCTTCTTCATCGCCTCCGGTGGCCATACTCCACTATTTTCGCCCCTATCTCCTCCCTGTTAAGATTTCTTCATTCATCGCCACATGTCATGGCTTCTTCAAGTGTTCCCAACACGCCTGCAACCAGTGCTTCGCCTGCAACAACCCTTGCCCCTACTGCTACCTCCGCCCTAGATGCCACTGCCCTGGTGGCAGCGCGCTAAGAGCAACTGCGTTTCCATTGTCGCTCCCCCATTTTTGGTGAGGAAGATGATTTTCAAGGTGCCCTCAAAACTTGCACTCCCTTTGCTTTTGGGTGACAAAGACCAAGATTCCACTGCTTGTGTTATTTTCCTCCAGAGGGAACTATGAGGTTCCGTCTTGACAGAGGTGACTTCCCTTGGTCCTATATTGATTTCGAAGGACCTGGTGGTTCCCCTTCCCACTTTGCTGCTTGGAACTCGTTCATACAAACCACTTACTTTGACGCCCTCTCCAAGGTTGGTCTCCATCAAGCTGCCTGGTTTGGTTTGGGGAGTTCACTCTCTCCAAACACAACGCTGCTCTTCAAATCTTGGTCTCTCGTTGGAACATTACAGCTCACACATTCGTTGTTTCATGGGGAGAGTTCACCCTTACGCTTGAGGACGTTTGTGAGCTACTTGGGCTTGAGCTCATAGGGATTTCGGCTTATCACGACGAGGCTTTGGACGCCGAAGAGACAAAGGCCTGAGCAGCCTTGGACCAAATTTGCAGGAGGTGTATCAGTACTTCCAACAAGGCTACCTTCACTCTTCTCATAAACTACTTCTATCGTACTAGTCCCACTGCTGAATTTGGCCCAGGTAAAGGTACCTCTCTTGAGTTACCACCCTACATACTTGTGATTCTTTCCCGTTTTGTCTTGCCTGGCAAACCCAATGATCAACCACGTAGGGACTTGATTAATCTGTCTGTCCGTTTGGCTAGAGGATATAGGCTTCCTCTGGCAGCCATGGCCTTAGGGTCTCTTTATACATGGTTGGACAGGACCCATCTAGACATGGAACGGTCCTTGGGCAGATATAACTTGGCCAACTTTGCCAATGCCATCATTTTGACCGGTTTTCTTTACTTCTATTTTCCCGACATATCTGCCAACCGGGTTCCCCTTCGTGCTGGAGAAATCATCAAGCCCTATTGCCTTTTTTGCTTTCACAAGAAACAGAGTAGAAAGGAGCTTCTGGGCATTTTTGACAAGGCAAGCTGCTTTGTGACGAGGCCCTATAGTGAAGATTCCTTTGCCCACACTTGGAACTTTTTTGGTCCTGTACCCAGGGTGGTGGGACCTACTCTAAGGATCTTATAGCGGATGATCCTTCTTTTGCCACCGTTTTGGCCTTGACTCCCAGCTATCTGCCCTCCTACACTGAATGGGGATATACGTCTGAACATTACAACCCCAACCGTTGCAGCGGTCAGTTTAGGTACGACCAGGAGGTTCCTCGGCCGGTATTTCAAAATTCTCACCCCAGGGCACCTTTTCCTGAGGCCTGTGCCTTTTACACCGCGTCAACTGCTTTCACAATCTGCTTAGCCATAAGTGGCCGTGTTACCATTCCTGCACTTTCTAGAAAGGGGGATGTAACTAGTGATTTTGCCCTGAAGTATTGACCAAGACAAATAGTCAAAATTCACGAATTCATCAAAAGTCCCCCTGTTTACCCAGTTGTACAGAGTCTTCCTCCCTTGGAGCCGGGACTAAAGGGGATTTCTGTCCTGGGAATTGAGCTCTTTCTCAGCCAAACACCGAAAGATCCTCCTAGCGAGTTGCCTCCATACTACCCAGCATTCCCCGTTGCTGCAGCCCAGGCCAAGAAAGCTCCAATGCCTAAACCCCTTGCCGGAGGTGCTTCTGCCACTGCAGCTTCTGGTGAGGGTCCCTCGCACCCCCCTTCACAAAAAGCAAGGAAGACCAGGAGTGGGGCCTCCTCGAAGCCCAGGTCCCCACACAAGTCCCAAGCCCCTATAGATGCTTTTTCCATTGCCTCTGTTCCTCCCAATACTAAAGTGCCTGAGGAAATACGGGAGGCGGTTAGAAAGGAGGTAGAGTGGCTACAACAGATATTTCGATAAACTGCGCCATCAGTTCCTCCTCCTGAGTCGTTTCCCACTATCGTGGTGGATCCCAGTGAGGGGACTTCGCGAAGAAAAGGGGTTCCCATGGTCCTTCTGCTACTGGCACTTCTGGTAAGAGGAAGAAAACTTTGGGAACCAAAGCAAGTAAAAGGCAGGCCTTTATAGTGCAACCCACAGCAGTTACCACTACTCCCAGAAGTTCTCCTTCTCTTTCTCCCTATGCAGTTATATCGGTTGATGATAGCCCTGAGGTTGCAGCTGATCCCATCGAGAGGGCTTCTCCTCACTTTTCTCCTCCAGCTTCGCCCGCTGTCGTACCATCAGACTCTTCTTCTGAGCAAGAGGTAAGTCTTCCCACACTTAGCCATTTATAGCTTAGTGAGTTCTCTTATCTTTTCTGACACTTGTTCTTTCTTTCCTGTCTTCGTCAGGAGGTTGATGAAGAAAGGCCTTCTCCTCCGGTGAGTCCTTTTGTGGGAGGACGCTTTGGTGCTTCTATGACCGATTTATCTCCTCCCCGTTCTCCCATGATAAGTCTCACTTATTCATGTCGTTCGGCCTTCAAACGTGCAGAGGAGGCTGCTAAGAGGGCTACTACTCCCGTTGAATCTGTGGGGGTTTCCTCTCGTCCAGAGGAGACTCCCCTAGCTTCTTCTGGTTCACCCTCTCTGCCGGTGGTTCCTCTGGATGTGATTCTAGTTTTGCCAAGCTCTCCCGAGGTAATAAGTGCTAGGTGCTTGGTAGATCTTTCTTCTATCTTTCCTTCCTTGATGTATCTTCTAAGTGCTTTGTTATGTTTCGGGTTGAAGTTGCTTCATCATTAGTTGCATCGCTGGTTGATGCCCTTCTTCAGCTTCCTTTATTAAGGCCCATCTCCGAGTTTCCCCCTTTTGCCCATATCACTGAGGTAAGTTAAATGTGCAATTTTCCCCTTTTTTCCATGACATTCCTTGGATCTAACACTAAGCTTTGTATCTGCAGTTTTCTATAGGTTTAATCTCGCCATCCTCACTCGTGGCTCCTACTGTTGTTAAAGGCGTGCCTAGGTTCCAGGCTCACCTAGGCTCAGCATCAGCGCCTTGCCACACTCAGGCTCAGCTCCTTCAATAAGGCGCGCGCCTTGTGCGCTTAGGCTCCAGGCTCAAAGCGCAGCTCAGGCGCGCCTTGTGGAATTTTTTTGGATAACGCCCCCAATACATGGATCAATTGATATGCTTATTTTACATATTTTTCAATGGAATACAGAAGATTAGATGATTCCCCACCCCAAAACTAAGCAAAGTAAGTCCTTGAGAATCCTAGGGAAACTTAATCTTTCTCAAAAGAACTGTTCTAAAAAACCTCGGCACGCCTAGGCTTGGGAGAAACGCCTCGCCTTAAGCTTTTTACGCCTTATTCTTGGTAAAACCCTTAAGGCACACTTTTTTCTAAAAACAATGCTTTAGTGAAACGATATCGCTTTTTGAAGATTTTTTTTATAAACTGGGCCATTATCTCATCCAAAATAATCAAATAGTATTTTAATTTGCAAATATTCAGACATATTTTTATGATATGTACAATTTTAGTATTTTAATATCCTTGTTATGGTTAAAAAAATATTAAAATATATTAAGAAGGCCTAAACGCCTTTTCACGTCTTTTCACGCCAAAAGCTTAAGGCTTAAGGCTTGGCCGCCACGCCTCGATCACGCCCCGCGTTTTTAAGAACCTTGCTCAATAGAAACAAACAAAATTTAACTCCAATAATGTTGCATCTTTGAATAATTTATATGTTGATTTTGATTTCTTCTTTTCACACACGAGTATTTATTATATGAATATGTCAATATATTTTCTTTTGTTGATTATTGGATAGTCAAATTGTTACATAAATTTGATATTTAAATATATTTTTTTTCATATAGTGGTATAAGCTCTATCTCCTTTTGACTTGTCTCTTCATTAGCGTGTATAATAATAATTTATGCTATATATTTCTAATTTTAGATCACTAATGATATTATTTATAAATATACAACTTTTGCACGTTCTATAAACTTTGCGCCGCACTTCGATCAGGCGCGCGCCTAGGCTCCACAAGGACCTTGGCGCCTTGGTGCGCCTTTCGCTTCTGATAACTATGGTGCACATCACTCAAGCTATCGTTGGTTCATCTGCTCACCCCAGTGCTTATTCGGCCCATACAAGTGCTGATGTATCTGTGGAAGATCGAACAGTTCCTTCGAGTTCTCCCTCAACCTTGGCCCTAGTTCCCTTTTTTGGACCAGGTGCTTCATCAAATATTGAGGTTCCTTTGGCTGACTCTGGATGAGGTTTCTGTGGAGGCTCCTGAGGAAATGAATCTACCCACTAAGTGCCCGTCGTTGCAGCTTCTTCCATATCTTCCGTTCTTGATCCAACCGTTGCTGAGGTATTTCGCCATTTTCTCCTCATTTCTTGTATATGTTTGTCTTTTATCTTGACAATGTTCAATCCCTTGCTAGAGGAATCTCAATCTCAAACTCCACCATAATGGTGACCATAGTTGTCAAAATCGTACGATTCGCGATTCAAATCGTACGATTCAATTCGATTCACACATAAAACGATTCGAATCGAGTTGAGAATCGCAATTGTCTAAAGAATTAGACCGAATCGGCGATTCACGATTTGAATTTTCCGATTCGGGTTCGATTCACTCTTTTTTTTTTCGCGATTTTTTTTACCTTATAACCATACGTGTGTTTTAATAAAATAAATAAAAAAAAAGAAGCAAACAACAAAGGATACCGTTAAGATACTGAGTTTTAGAGAAAAAGATGTTCTCTTGGCTCGGTTATTATCAGCTGACTTTTCTTGTTTATTCTCTTGGCTGAGTGTCTTCTATCTTTTGCTTTTGTTTTTGTTTTTTGTTATAAAACTTTTGTATTTGTTATAAAATCTTTGAAGGTATATTTTTTTGTTGCTTTAAATTAATATGAAGACTATTTTAAATTAATATTGTTTTATTGTTAATTTTAGTATTTGTTTTATTGTTTTAAATTAATATGGTTTACTGTTTTAAATTAATTTTGTTGTAATTTTGTAGGCTGTTTTAAATTAATATTGTTAATCTTAGTAAGTAGGCTGTTTAAATTATTGGAAGTATTTGTTTTACAGTTTTACTGTTTTAAATTAACCTTAGTATTTATTTTATTCTTTTAAATTAATATGTAGGATGTTTTAAATTAATATGTAGGCTGTTTTATGATATATTTTTGTTTTTTACATTTTTAAGCTTAAAATGAATGAGAACATGTGCTACGGTTAATTTTTGTGATATATTTTGGTATATTATCATGTGCTACAATTAGTTTTTTGTCTTATTACGCTTAATTACCAATTCTATAGTGGTAAATCTCATTTACGTATGTTTTACTACGTTTTTATCATTTGGTTCCGCCGATTCGATTCACGATTCGCGATTCGGGGGGTAAACGATTCACGATACGATTCACGATTTGACAACTAAGATGGTGACTTAACAACGAAAACACACTTGTTAAGATTTTCGTTAAACTCCACCTATTACGGTGACTTAACAATGAGGACACCAATAACGGTGACTTAACAATGAAAACACATTTGTTAAGATTTTTATCGAACTCCACCGAGAACGGTGACTTAACAATGAAAACACACTTGTTAAGATTTTTATCAAACTCCACCGATAACGGTGACTTAACAATGAAAACCACTTGCTAAGATTTTTTTATATTGAACTCATTCTTTCCTTTATCTGACCTCAGGTTGCTAGGGAGTCCCCTCATTTCGGAGAGCTAACTCAGCATGTCCCTTCACCTGTTGTCTTGCCCCATCGGGAACTAGTTGGTTCTGAGGAGTCCAGCCATAACGACCAAGGTTCCAGAATCGACGTTCTAGTTGACAGTAAGTCTGGCTATGAGATTCCACTGCCAACAATGGCTCCTCATTAGTTTTGCCTCTTGGTACTTCGCCAATCTCCCCAGGTCCCCTTGTCTCATCGTGCCATCATAGAACGGATTGCAACCCTCCATCCCCATACTTATACAGTCTACTGCGTTCGTTCGAACATAGCTGTGATGGGTTTCAGACTCCAGGGCATGTCGACCGTTATTGTAGAGATTGTGAACACCCAGACTTCAAACCTTACCAGGCCTCTCATCAATCAATACTTGGGCAGTTTGAAGGAGTTGGGTAGAGATGGCTTTCAATTCGACTGGTTGATCGGTCACTTGAAAACTTTGAAGGGCCATCAGTTGGTTAACCAGAGGGTAGTATTTCAGAAGCATCTGGAGGCCCAACGGGCTGAGGAGGCAAGGCTGGCTGAGTTGGCGCCGTTGCTGGAAGAAGCCGATCGAGAGGTCCAAGCCATCGAAGAGGCTCTTCGTGCTGCCAAGTTGAAACGAGAAAAACTCCTCACTGAGCGTGTGTGACACTCCGCCTAATTAAATACCGGGTGATCAGTCATTTATTAAAATTAAAACAGAATGTTCGGTGGGTTCGTTTTTAGCATCACTGTCAAAAACATTTAATATTATTAATCACCTAATAAATAATTTAGCTAAGTGTCAAAACATTTTCCCGTTTAATTATACCCAATTAATCCATGAATAAATTTTCATTCTTTAAAATTTAAGCTACTCACATTCCACAAGAATAAAATAAATACTGGACATGAATTAACAACTGAAATAAATCAGACTGGATAAAACATTCCAGTTCCAAGTTTAAAATCAACAAACCATACAATCCGCAAGTGTAACTGAAATAAACTACTAACGTAAACTGAATACAATCTCTAATAAAACGACTGAAGCTGGGTGAAACATGCCCCAAGAGAATTGTCTGAAAAGAAACAGAAAGAACTGATAGAGGCGTCTAATGCAAGGACCTGCAACTCCCACAACCGCTGCAGCTCGCTAAATGATCCACGCGTCTAAATCTGATAACCCTGTGGCTGGGCACCTGATAAATAATATATATATATAGCAAAAGAGAAAAGAATAACAAGAAATGGGTCAGAGCTCGATTTGTAAAAATATTTGTTTTAGCAAGTATTTAAAGCTGCAATAATGCAATTATTATGTGCATGTTAGTTTCGAACTCTCACATGAGATTCTCACCTCTCCACTATTGTGCACACCTAACGTACGTCTACCTTAACCTAGTTATCCATAATGTTCCCAACTAGATCATAGACTTATACTTCTAAATATATCTCAAAGGAATAACCCGTATCCCCCATACAATAAGCTATTAAGATCATTTATTCCAATTAACCGTATATTACATTCTCTTTTCTGATAGTAATTCTTTTACCCACTGAAAATACTTTGCTTATCAACATTTATAAGTTTGCTAATTTCACACATTAGAATCATTCACAAATACATATACATATAGTCACATCATCCCTATACATATATATACAAATTTTACGCCCCTTGGTTAGGACCACCTGGCGCAATGCATACTCTGCTATCGTGTCCCGATGCATTTCTCACTGCGTAAAGGACAATTGGTTCGGCGTCTTTCACAAACCATAAATCTCATAACACAAATATTGGAGGCGAGTATACTCACCAGTCAAATGGGTCACGCACATACCTACGCTCCCATTTAGCCATCGAAACTATCCTACGTCTCAGATAGCACGTATCCAAGTTCATATGCTCTGGGTATAAGTCAAATATCCCGCTATTGGGTCACCCAGGATAAGACTGTACACTGCGCGAAACCTCCTCCTGATAGCAAGTAGTGTAGGTATGCTATACACACAATAATAATAATAATAATAATAGGTGCTCCCACGTCCTATTAATGTCCGAGTATTCACCCAACCCATAAATACATTTCTACACGTAGTGTACTTCCCATTATTACTTATAATGTAATTAATTCGATTATTCACTCTCTCGAAATTTCCAAAGTAAATTCTCCTATCCAAATATTAAAGTATTATCCTAGGAATACTTTCAAATAATTCTGCAGTGGACTACAATTTCTCAACTGACAGTTCTCCTTCTCTCAAAATAATCGCGTAACTAAAGTTGGATTATACTGGGAATAGATTTGGAACTATCGTTCGAACCAAACTTGATGTCGTTCGAATGACATCAGCAGGTCGTTTGAACGACCATGCTTCTCGTTCGAACCAGACTCCATCTCGTTTGAACGAGATGGAGCTTTTTCCTGTTTCAACCAAACCTGCTACTGCTTCGTCCCCACCAGATTTCCAGTCCTAAAACCTCTAAATTCTTCAACCCAACCACCAAAACAGCAAACCTAATTGATGTTCTAACATGTATAAAGGATTTCCCCTAACTTTGAAACATTAAATCATCATAAATCAGTTATAAAATCCAAAATCCCCAATTTAACAATTTAAAACCCTAGTTCATCAAATTTCAATACAAGAACATCAAAATTTGTCCATCATAAATAATCATCAATTTGAGGTCTCTAACCTATCTACACGAGGGGTTCATCCTAATTAGATATCAATTTTAATTAATGTCCTTAGTTGTGACACCCCGCCTAATAAAATACCGGTCGATCAATCTTTTACCAAATTAAAACAGAAGTCTCATATGGTTCATTCTTAGCATCACTGTCGAAAAACCAAATTAATTACTAATAACCTATTAGGCTGGCATCAAAATTTTATTTAACCAATCTTTTTAACCAAACCAATGAAATAAAACATCCACACAGTTTATATATATAACTGAAATGAAATAAAATAACCGAACACTTCGGCTTAACATAATACAACCACATCGAATGCCGCGCTAAAAGGGTGGTAAAAGAATAAATAAGTACAATTGGGTTTTTAGCCCGAGAGTTACTACAATGCTTCCTATCTAGATCACAAAAATAGAAGTGTCTAAAAATAAACCTGCATGCATCCACAGCTGCTGCAGCAACGTCTGACTCGAAGGAATCATCATCCAGGTGTCCCTGTGTCTAGACACCTATATATATATACATATATAGCAAAAGAGGGGAAAATAGATACACGGGTCAGAGCCCGAGTTGTGAAAATATTTTGCAAGTGCATAAATGCTATATTTTTAAAATATGATTTATCCCATATTTAAATTGGTATTGCACTCCCATGAGATATCCCTCACCCCTCTTCTAATAGTGCACACCTATCGCATCCCTTTAGACAACCTAGTTAAGCTACCCTGCCGAACTAAACTCGTTCCACCCAATCTCTAAAAACCCTAATTAACCCGAGTACTAAGGGATAAACTTCTCCCTAGTCCCAACACTGCGTTACGTTCGTGCGTGGGGTGTCTCGCGAAGCGAAATCCAAACAAGGACCCCCCCCGATACACTACTACCTGGCAATGTCGATCGTCGAGATCCATTAGGCCCTCAGTACATAACGTATACATATATCCTCATATAAATATATACATATACTATACACAACAAGTATAATAACCATCCCAACGAGCTATAACTCGAGGATGCAGTCTCTCAATGCTATTATCTTCCAGGGAATTACTCATATACCATTCTAGGTACCAGCGGTCGGACTCTCACACCGACTTGGTAAAAACCAAATCACAACGTATGGGAAGCAGTCATAGTTCCTCCCCGGAAATGAGACAAAACATACCCACCACGTCTCACCCCTAATAAAAATCACACAACATAAAATGGACGCAATGACCTGGGGACTATACGCTCCCTGCTCCTCAAGCCAGGGGCCTCACCCACATCGCGCAACTTCCCATGATAGCATTAGAGGGGGGTATGCTTCACATAAATATACCATTCACACACATATATATTCATAATTATATCATATATATACTATAATAACTCCCGTATATATATAGTATATATCACTTCTCAATATATACATATGACTATAATTGCCAAACTCAAATAGCGATAGCCAATAACCCCGAATGTTCCCATTCGTAATAATATTTAAGGATTCGCACACTTACGATACTAAACCCAAAGGTATTTTCTCACTTGATATATAACCTGTACCTTAATCACTTTTAAGGATACGTATATAATCTCGAATATGTCAATTCTTACTAACTATGCAAGTATACTAATTCCTTAACTTAGTTTCATAGGTGTCGCATCACCTATTTTGGTAGTCGTCAATAGACGTAGGACGACCGCTCAATTCTCTTTGGCCCATATTCTAAATTCCATCCTAATCGCGTTCTAGGATTTCCTCAATTACAACCGGCCCATATTTATCCTAACCGCATAAATATACGCATATACGATTGCCGAAATAATTTTCTCAAATATCTCTCGTTCTAAATATTCACTGAGTCCGAACCCCAGATTGTACCCTTAACTAACCCAAGGTTAGTAGGCAGCTTCTCAAGCCCTTATTGGTCATAACCGTCTATAATACACAAATAAAGAAGGCCCCTAAGTTTTAAACCCAAAAAGAAAAGAAAATAGAAAAATCCAATTCTTGGGCAAGAAACAGAGTGCCGGTCGACCGCCCCCTGGCCCCCGGTCGACCGCGGGTTGAAATTATGCCTGACGAGCCAACCAGTAGCCCCTTTTTCCTTGACCCGATCGACCGGCCATAGGGGCGCGGTCGACCGGTCACACTAGTTCTTGCGAAATTCATTTCTCCAAAATGCCAACAAACAACCCCAAACTCCATTTTTATGGTCTCAAATCTCCACCAACAACACTATATTCATCTAATCATAGAATTCTAACTAACACACCAATTATTTGGGGGATTTAAACCAATTTCTTAGATTTAAACCCAAAAATCCTTAAAGCCCTAGTTTTACTATTTTTCCCATTTCAATTCACTCCTACCCTCCATTATCTTGGATTTAACACTTGAAATCATTAAGAGTTTGCACTACATCAATTTGTAAACTCATACACAAACTACCCAATTTATTTTAAGGGTTCTAACCCAAAATTACATAGTTTACCAACTATAATATGAGATATATACACTAAGTGAAATAAAGCAAGTAAACACTTGCCTCGAGGATAAAATCCGACGACCTCGAGTCGAATCCCGCGGAGTTTGGCCGTAATCTCCCTTTCCTCTCTTCTTTTCTCCTCTTCCTTTCTTTCTCTCTTTCTCCCGCTCTCGTGCCTTTATAAGGGAGAAATAAGGGCTTGTCCCTTATTAACCCAAAAATAACTCGTTTACTCAATAACGAGTCCCTACTGGTCTAAAAATTCCCGAAACTCAAATACTACCCCCGGATACTCTATTCTGACTATCTCGGCCATTCCGAAACTAACCGCGCACTCGAAATCTACATCCGAGTTACTTAACCCGCAATTCACTAATTAAACCCAACACAACTTAATATGGGTTTTCCAATTAAAATATTATCCTTTGTCGCTTTACCCAACTGCGACATATAATTACAATGCTCTGACTCATTCACTTAATCCCAAAAGTAAATATAACACACATCGAAAATCATCTAACCCTCGTAAACTCCAAAAATATTATTCACAATAATTCCTCAAATTTCCAAATTACATTTACTTATGCAATTTAATTATCCATAAAAGTGCGGGGTATTACATTCTCCCCCCTATAATGGAATTTCGCCCTCGAAATTCGGATGCGACCGATACTAACCTAGGATCACGAATTACTCCACATCCTAATGCATAAAAGTAAAATGATACTAATCCAATGGCACTCAACCATACACTCGTTCAGTACTCACCTATCTCAAGGTTTATACTCTACTACAGCTTATCAAGATCTCCATATTCTACAATGCTACCTCGTTGTAAGATGAACTCTAACATCACGTCGCACCTAGTTCTTTTATAAGCGCATATAAAGAAAACGAGCCTATAATGAGAACTTAACTGTCTCGATCCCATCGGAGAAACTACTACTCTAAACGTCCGTTCGTGTACCTCACGACGTCGAATTTCCCTCAAAAGGAAACTGCACTAGCACTTGACTATTCCCGTAAATACTGGTTGCACCTATTTAATTGGATCATCGTATGTTTCCTACGACGTTCCATCCACAAACTTCAACCTCACTTGTAACTGCCCCACAGTGTATTCCTCAACTTTATATACTACGCCACTTCTACTTCGGGCGGTATATAAAATCAACTTACCAAAGTGCCCATACACCTTCTAATCCGTGCTGATCTGCACTATTACTGCAAACGCCACAGACGTAGAACTCTTTTTAAAGGAAATGAGGAATTTTGCCTCTCTTCTCTCTCTCGTAGGTTTGGAACTGATAACTCCCCTCTAACCCACGTACATCCATATTTAATTTCCTAATTTTCGTCCGTAATATTTTCCCAAAAATTCAAAGGACACAAATACCCTTACGGGGTGCCGGTTAGGCCTAAAAACATCCCGGAGTCCAAATAAAATACCCGGGTAGAGTTTTCTGACTATCTCGACTCTTTCGGACTCAATGACGCGCTCGAAATTACCATACCAGTTACTTCAAAATGATTTACTTCTTTAATCCATTAAATTAGTCCCGACACGATTCACACGCGCGTCCTGACTTAATGTACCAAACTGTCGTATTTCCCACTCTCGATAATTTATAAAATTTCATAATTCCGTATTACGTATTCACACAGTAATATTCCATAATTCTCAACAATAAGTATTAACCCTTTGCACGCTAATTAATATTTATTTTTAATCCGGATTAATTACTAATAAGTTTTATCACATTTTTAATTTAATTAATCCAACAATAATAATTAATCCCATAATTATTTAACATAATAAAAATACGGGGTGTTACAGCGTGTCCAAGTCCAAGCAAGACTCGAGGTTTCTATCAGTGCCCAGAGAACATGTATCGAAGCCTCTTCGGGTTTACCTGGGGATTCTTTTCTTCCCCAGACCTGTGGTTCCTCTTAGACTGACGTCTCCCTAAGCCTTAATTTTTTTTTCTTTCTTTATATGCAACTCTTGGGCGGTAATTCCCAATTTTGTAGCATATTTCCAAGTATATTAATGAAAAAGGAAGCTCATTTTTGTCTTATCATCTCTCCGTGTTATAATTACTTTAAAACTCTTGTAATCTTCAATCAAACTTCTAGTTATAACGATAGATATAACTTCAAAATGACGTGTATATATATGGAAAACCAAATACATCTCTATTCTAAGGTTGCTTGCTTATACATGATAGACCTTCAACCATTTGTTATTAATCTGGAATGGTTTATCTTCTTCCATCGTTGAAATTAAATAGTAATCTGAGTCGTAAGCCTCCTTCACAATGAAAGATCCCTCCCAATTCGCAGCAAACTTAGGGAGAGGGAGCCCCTGGATGTGCTTCACAGCTACTTTCAAAACAAGGTCTCCTTCAATGAACTTCCTTGGTGTCACCAAGTTATCATATGCCCTTGAGAGTTGCTTCGTGTACATTTGGAAGTGTTGCATCGCGTTATCTCTGTGCTCGTTTAATGCTTCCTGCTCTGGGGGAGCATGCTGCTTCGCAGGGCATAACGGGCAGAGGGGACTTCCAACTCCACTGGCAGGATTGCCTCAGCTCCATATACAAGGGAGAACGATGTGTATCCTGTGGATTTTCTCTTGGTCGTTCGGTAGGCCCACAGTACTGCTGGGATCTTATCGTCCCACGATCCTGGAAAATCTTCTATCGTTTTGGCCAAAATGTTGACCAAGGTTTTGTTAATCGCTTCGGCTTGACCGTTTCCCTTGGGATATGCAACCATTGAGGTATGATGGACGATGGAGTATTTGTCAGTGAGCATCGTTACCTCTTTGTTGACGAAAGGGGTTCCGTTATCAGAGAGGATGACTTTTGGGATCCCAAAACGACAGATTATGTATTCTCTGATAAAATTAGCCACCACACCAGTTGTTGCTCTTCTGAGTGGTATCGCTTCAGCCCACTTTGTAAAGCACTCCGTTGCCACCAAAATCCAGATCTTTCCTCTTGACGAAGGGTGTATTGCCCCTACCAGGTCAAACGCCCAAGTGTGGAATGGATAAGGAGTGGCCAAAGAATTTAAGTCCACCAAAGGAGCATGGATCATATTTCCATGTAGCTGGCACACCTTGCAATTTCGCATAAACGTAGCAGAATCTTTTTCCATAGTTGGCCAATAATACCCAAATGTCATTAATTGGTCATATAGCTTAGCCCCTCCAATGTGAGCTGGATCGTGAGCTTGCTTCAATACTTCTGCTTCCTCCTCCTTCGTGATGCATCTCAATGGTTTGTTGAAGTACCCCCTTCGATAGAGCTGGCCCTCCTAGACGTAAAATCGTGGAGCCCTCCGTTTGAGTCCCATTGCATTTATTTTCTCCAAAGGAACAACTTCGTCTTTGATGAAGTCAATGTAGGGCCGTCTCTAGTCTGTTTGAGTTTCAACGAAGTGGCATTCAGCTGCTTGAAAGAAACGTTGGTACTCATCACATTTTCGTTGTAACTCGGTTGCATCTTGTTTCATCGTTGGCCAAAAGTATCCTTCCCTCTGAATTCTTCTGTACAGAGGGATCTCTGTTGTTTCGCAGTGGCCTTCATGTGTTTTTTTCAATCTTTGTTCTGCTTCTTCTGGGCCGACACATCTTGACAACCATCCTCCGACGTTCCTGAAGTAGAGGTTACCATGATTGACGATGTATTGCGCCAGCTCTTTCAGTTCCATCTTGCCTTCCCCAGACTCCAACTGCTTTCCGATTTCGCCCCTCCAATCCGAATCACCTTCCATGAGTAGGATTAATTGCACAACCGATGGAGCTGTTCTTCGTTGGATCACCACAGTAGTTGAATCGGTCTTCATAGCCAGCTTTTGAGCAATGGTGGTATAGGCATTAGCATGTCTATTCATCGTTCTAGGATGCCTTCTTATCTTCACTTGATGGAACTGATTGATCAGCCGTTGGATGATCGTTCTGTAGGGCGCTAGACTGAGGTGCTTCAACGCATATTCCCCATTTACTTGTTGAACCACCAAGTTGGAATCGCCTTTGATGCACAGTGAACGAATGCCCCTTCGAAGGGCCTCTAGTAGCCCCAGTACTAACGCCTCATACTCTGTTTCGTTGTTGGAGCAAGGGAAATCTAACTTATAGGAAAGGCAAAATTCCTCCTTTCCTTTACAAAAGATAACCCCTGCCCCTCCTTTCTTTTCTACCGAAGAACCATCGAATTGCATCGTCCACTCCTCAATATCGGCCTCCAGAAAGTTTGTCCGCAAGTCATCCCCCAGGATGTTCTCTCGGGGTGGTTCAAATACTCCAGATGGAAATATTGCCAACAAGTCTGCATATGCCTGGCTCTTGATCGCGTGAGGAACCACACACTTTAAGTCAAATTCTGAAAGGATAAGGAACCACCTAGCTGCTCTTCCAGTCAAAATAGTTCTTGTCAACAAAAACTTAATTGGGTCACTTATTGCACAATATGAATTGTGAAAGACAGCATGTAATGTCTAAGTTTTTGTGCTACGAAAACTAAGGCTAAATAGTGTCATTCTACACTACTATACCTTGCCCGTGGTCCATGTATGATTCTACTCGGGTAGTACACTGACCTTTCTTGCCCATCGACTTCCTGCGCCAAGAGTGCTCCGATGGACCTGGTGGTAGACGTGAGGTAGAGCTGCAACGGTACTCCTGCTTTTGGAGGGATCATCATTTGTGGAGAGGTCAGCAGCTTCTTCAGCTTAGTAAAAGACTCTTGGTGAGCTTCCTCCCATTTGAACTTCGTGCCCTTTCGGAGTAGCTCCATCATCGGGTGAGTTATCTCGGCTAGTCCTGGCACAAATCTCCTAAGGTAGGAGACTTTCCCGAGGAAACTTTTGAGCTCCTTCGTCGTTCTTGGACATGGCATTTCCAAGATTGCTCGCTGCTTGTCCTGGTCTATCTGTACTCCCTGCCGATCTACCACGAACTGTAGGAACTTCCCACTTGTGACCCCGAAAGCACACTTCAGTGGGTTTATTTTCAGCTTGTATTTTCTGCAACGAATGAACACCCTCCTCAGGTCGTCTAGATGGACTCTTCCTTCTTTGACTTGATGACCAAATCATCCATTTAGAATTCTAAAAACTCGTGAAAGAAATCATGAAAAATGGTCATCATTATCCTTTGATATGTTTCCCCGGCATTCTTTAACCCAAACGACATCACCTTGTACATGAAGTTGCCCAACGGGGTCCTGAATGCCGTCTTCTCTGCGTCAGATCAGTTCGATCCATCTTGATCTTATTGTATCCTACATACCCATTCATGAAACTGTACATTTCATGACCCGCCGTTGCATCAATCAAGTTATCATTGGAGGGTAGAGGGAACTCATCTTTTGGGCAGGCTCTGTTCAGATCTCTGAAGTCCACACAGATCCTTATCTGGTTCTTGTTCTTCTTCCCTACTGGGATGATGCTTGACAGCCAACGTGGGTGTTGAATCGGCTCAATGAATTTTGCTGCTAGCAACCGTTGGACCTCCTCCTTAATCTTCAAATCCAGCTTCGGCTTGTAGGTTCTTGTGGCTTGCTTCACCGGTATTGCTGAAGGCTGAAGGCATAACGTTCAGCTTGTGGCAACTCACCCCTTCATCTAGCCCCTCCATCTCTGTATATTTCCATACGAAGACATCTCTAAACTCTCGAATCAACTCTATCAAGGCCACTCTTTTCTCTGCGCTCAGGTCCTTCGAAATGAAAATGGGCCTTGCATCGTCTCCTTTTTCAGCCAGGTTTAGCTGTTCCAACTCTTGTACCTGGGGCTTTGGGCAATCCATCATGTAGTCTGGTTCTTCGGCTATGTCTTCCACAAACTCTTGTATATTTGAGTTGTCAATGACCATGCATTGCTCCTGCTGGTCCACCAAGAAACATCTATATATCGGATCAGCCCCTAGATCAGCTCCTTCGACTGCCCGCTCACACCCTCAGAGGAGGTAAATAACTCTCCAATCCTCCGTGATCTTCTTTTTGCACTACCTGCTCGTCGTTACAACCGCTTTTCTCTTCCTTTCCCTCGAAGCTTCTGCTAGTCTATCTCCTGAATATCTGCTCAACACGCTCTGCCGTTAGACCTGATGTTCCATCGAACCCATCCTGGCCCTGAGCTGCTTCGAGAGATTCTGCATCTTGGGAGCAGCCAAGTGAACTTCTTCAGCTACTACTTTTCCTTTTGTCCCTTCGTTGCTTTGGTTGTTCACAGGCCCCATCCTTTCTCTGATAGAGGGAACTCTTGCACCTTTCATCCTTCTTGTCAGCCCCCTGGAATCTTGCTCCAACTCCGTGTAGAAAGCTGTGTCAACCAAATCAGCTTCTTCGGTGGTGAAAGGCTTCTTCGTGGCACGTATAGTGATCTTAGTCCCTTTAACATTTGCCTTCGTGCATTGGTGATACGTCGAAGGGACTAAACCCTGGTTGTGCATCCATGCCCTCCCTATTAGCAAGTGGTACGAAGTGGCACTTTCAATCATGTGGAACTTGATATGCGAGGTAAGGTTCTCCATCACAATCCCCACATTCACATATCCAATAGATTTGGACGATCGATTATCGTAGCCATATATCACCAAAGGCATTGGTATTGATCTTTCCTCCGGAATGTTGGCTATCCGGAAGGAACTGATAGGCATGATATTGATTGATGCTCCCCCATCCATTAAGGCTTTGCAAAGCTTACCCTGTTGATGCTTGCCGTCATGTACAGAGGCCTGTTGTGTGGGAATCTCACAGCCTTGTCAGCATCACTAAAAGTTACTTCAGACAAGAACTTTCTCACCAGCCTGGCCTTGGGCCCCTTCCATCTTAATGAGGGTACTGCGTTCTTCCTTGCGATATTTAAAATCGCTTGCGTTATCTCCAAACGGCTTTCCTTCGGTATCCCCACTTGGTCGTAGAACCACGAGAACTTGGGCGACTGCGAAACAGCTTGGTACTCTAAACTTGGGTCCACTTCTTCCCCTTTCAGGTTGTATACCTCCTCCGTAACCCTCACACTTGCTTCATCATAGGCTATGACCACATTGGCCTTGCCCCTTGTACAATCTTCCAAAGCGTCTTCGAAGTCTTCCCGTTGGAACTCCAGTTCCCTGCTTCTCGTTCGACCTCCTCATCATAGGGAACCACCAGATTTTCCCCGTGTGGTTGGAGGGGGTTAACGTTTACACTCTCTTGAGGGATCTGCAAAGTTTCCGTCTTCATGTGTTTGCTGATGACTTTCCTCAGCGTGAAACAAGTCTGCGTTGGGTGACCCACCTTTTGATGGATCTGACAATACTTGGGATCAACTCTCGTTGTTGCATCTAGCTCCACGGCCGGAATGCCCTTTGGTTCGTACACCGTTCCTCCTTGGACCATGGTGCTGTAGCAATTAACAGCCTCTTCAACTGTGCATGGCAGTGGTGGTGGGTCTTCTCTATTTCTTCCAAACTTTCTCTTGTTATCTTTCTTTGGCTGCTTAGCCCTTTCACCTCCGTCGGCGTATCCTACCTGTGGGGGTTGGCCACGTGTTGCAACGGGTTAGATCGACTGCCTGAACAAGCCCGGTACTATGACGGGGTTTGGCCGAACCACCATTGATATATTTCTTGCTGCTTTCAGAAATGCTGCGAAAGTTCCTACCTGTGTTTCATTAATGAGGTGACAGATATATTCCGGGACAAACCTTCAGCGCAAAGCTACAACAGTTTGGACTCTTTGGCCTCCTCCCTCACATCGAGGGACTTCTCCCTGAATCTTCGCACATATGCCACCACATTTTCCCCTGGTCATTGCTTCTCCCTGCCTAACTGAGTCAACGTAAACTCATATTCTGCCAGAAAAAACTTCTGGACAAATAGCACGTGCATCTCTTCCCACGTTGAAATATTTTTTTGCGCCAAATGGGAGTACCGGGTATAGGCTTTATCGGTCAAGGATTTGGAGAGAACTCCCTCAACCTGAGCTTCTTGTTATTACAATGAGCTCCCAAGTGTTCGATGAAGCGTTTAATACGCTCTTTCGGGTTTCCCCCCTTCCCAGTGTATTTTCGAAGATGGGAGGAATGTAGTCCTTCGGGTAGGGCTCATCATTGTATTCTTGAGGATAAGGCGTACGGAAATCATCATACACCGATGCCACCTCGCCAGCTGATTGCGAGGAAGCTGCTATCATCTTCAGCATTTCTTTCTGCATCTCTTTCCTCATCTCTTCCAAAGCAGACGCTGGTGTTTTCTCGATCGTTGGGGGAATGGCCAGAGGGACCACTGGTGGAACATTCGTTGCACCCGGAGTGGCCACCTTAGGTGGAACGCCCGTCACACCTGGGATTCCCACCGTTGGAACATGAGTGGGTGCTGTGTTCGATGGGGCAGTGCCCGTTGGAACTGCACTTGGTGGGGCTATCGGAGCCACCATTGGCGTTACGAAGGAACTGACATCAAATCCCCCCAACACCATCAAAGCAACGGGGGTATGTAGAAACTCATAAAACTTAGTCACGAGGAGGGCCACCTGAGCTAGCCCCATCCCAGTGCTCGTGGAAGCTTGCGTTACCCCTAGGACGCCCGTCTCCGTTTGAACTGGAGGTGCATCCACCCAAGGGCCCCATCTCTAGCTGCCCCAAGCTCTCTCGCAGCTTGCTCTTCTTGACGTTGAATAACATCAAAGTCTATAGCACGGTTAATCCTGAGCCATACTTCTAGAAGAATACCTCCCCAGCAGAGTCGCCAAATGTAAGAGGGTAGTCCTCTTATAGCCTGGGAGTATTGTAATACTAGTTGAGGCGTAACCCCTATAAGTATGATGATGAATGATAATCCAGAAACCATGGTTCAAAGTATCAGCCGAGTCAACTCGGTATCGCCCGAGTTGACTCGGAATCGCAGCCCACCGAATCGATAACGAGTCACGAATCAAAAAAAAATAAATATCGTAATAAATCGTTAAATCTCGCCGATATATCGCCGTTCCCGAGACGACTCGCCGATATCTCGGCCGAGTCGGCGATATCTCCCCGAGATGAGTTTTTTTATCAAAAAAGGGGGGGATGATGTTTGGCAGAAATAGAAGAAAAAAACAGAATTAATGGGAAAAAAACTTACCTTTATGCGTCACGGACTAGATTTGGGTTGAAAAAAGCTATAAAAATGGTTGAATCTGCTTGCTTTTGAAACCACAAACATCTCCTCTTAAACTATACTGATTTCAGCCGGAATCCCCCTCTTTTTGTCCTCCGATTTCAGCCGGAAACCCCTTTCCCTTCTCCCACTTGTGTCGGCATATGGGTTCTTTCGGTAAAGGAGAAACCCTTGTTTTATTTTTTTTCAGCCAAGAGTCTTGGGCCAAGACTGTTTTGTTTTTAATCAGCCGAAAGCCCTTGTTTTTAATTGGCAACCCTTTTTTTTCATTTGTTTTTTTGAAGATAAACCAAGAAGTGTTAAAATGTTTAAAATTGTACAAAACATAATATTATTCATTTTTTTGTATAAAAATGTTTTAGCATTGTATATTTTTGTAAAAAAAAGTTTTTGTACATTTTTGTACAAAAACATTTTTTTACAAAAATGTGCTTTCGCACATTTCTGTAAAAAACATTAATGTAAAAAATTCTTTTTTTTTTGTGAAATGTTTTAATATTGCACATTTTCGTACAAAAAATACAAACTACAAACTACATTTTTGTAAAAACATTTTTTATGACTTTTTTTCATTTGTACATTTTTGTAAAAAACATTTATGCAAAAAATGTTTTAATTTTGTACATTTTTAGAAAAAAGATCTTTTGTACAAAAAATACAAACTACATTTTTGTACATTTTGTAAAAACATTTTTTTTACAAAAATGTTCTTTTGTACATTTATGTAAAAAATGTTTTAATATTGTGCACTTTTTTTGTACATTTTTGTAAAAATAATTTTTTTTAAAAATTACCTTTTTCATTTTTTTTGTTCCAACTCTCACAAATACTACAAATGTTGTCTAAAAAACATTTTTGTATAAAAAATGTATAAAGAAATGTTTTGTATACATCTATTTACAAAACATTTCTTTGTACACTTTTGTAAAAAAATTAAAAATATGTTTTGTAAATAAAAAATGGGCACTTGTAAAAAAAATGTACACTTGTAAAAATTAAAAATATGTTTTGTAAAAAATATTAACATTTCTTTGTACATATTTTTGTAAATAAAAAAAATGTACAAAGAAATGTTTTATAAATAAAAAAATATACAAAGAAATGTTTTGTAAATAAAACCTTGCTACATAATTTTTTGTACACTAGTTATTTTGAAATTTATTATTTAAAAAAAATGTGTGTACACTTGTTATTTTGAAATTTATGAAACAAATGCTTGTTATTTTGTAGAATGACTCCTAAACCAGATATTGGATGGGAGCGTGATAGGATCCGGAGAAGTGCAACCACGAAAGTGTCGGACTTAGAGTTAGGAATAGAATTCTTAAAAAAATTGTTTTGTATTAAAAATATTTAGAATTCTTAAAGAAATGTGCATCTAAAAATAATTGGAATTCATAATAATAATGTTTTGTACAAAAAATGTTTAGAATTCTTAAAAAAATGTTTGGAATTTCTAAAAATTCCAAAAAATAATGTTTTGTATAAAAAATGTTTAGAATTCTTAAAAGAAATCGAAATTTCTAGAAATTCCTAAAAATAATGTTTTGTACCAATAATATTTAAAATTCTTAAAAATAATGTTTAGAATTTCTAAAAATTCCAAAAAATAATGTTTTGTACAAATAATATTTAGAATTCTATAAACAAATTGATTTATTATGGAATATTGAATCTGACATGTCCGTCGCGCTTCAGTATAACCAATGATACAATGCGATGCATATTAAATGATGGTTTTTAACGTATCTAATTGGACCACATTGTTAATCTTATTTTTTAAAAATTTTCTATATTTTTTTCGGAATTTTTTGCGCTCTCTAAATAGTGTATCTTTGCGTATCGCCCGATACCGCGCCCGATACCGCTGCCGAATTGAAAATCGAGTGTCCGATACCGGGTCCGATACCGAGACTTTGAACCATGCTAGAAACTCTTCAATGGACACAAATAAACACACAATATTGTATTTGATCAACACACAAATTGGACTCATAATACACTCGTGTATAACCCAAACAATAGTAAAGGAAACTCAGAAACAAATCAGGCAAAGGGAGAGAGGAGTGAGCACCCTAGATACACCTTGGCAGGCAGCCAAACACACCAACCAACCTTCAAAGATCTCTAGTCAGCTATGAAAAGCTTTGTAATAAATGACAATGGCGGGTGAGTAAAAGCTCTGGTTTGCACTAACTTCTCTCTGATATCTTTTCTCTCGTCTAAAAAGAACTCTGAAAAAACATCCCCTCCCTCAGAAGTGGTTGAGGCCCATAAATAGCCCCCCCTCCGGATGTGCCTCAGTCTTTCACAGCTGTGAAAAACATCCCTCATACTTTATATCACAAATATTAAATGCCTGATGGAATAGTTAGCTCTACGTCATAAACATTAAATACCCAAACATGCCTTTTGCCTAGCCACTGTGCGTCAGGGGGCTGTCATCACAGAGGTGGCTCACCAACTGTCTAACAACCCCAAATACCACGGTGGTTTACTCAAGTGCATGTTTGACATTGCTTAGCTGGCTAGTGACATCACCTAAAGTAGATGTGACATTAAGTAGAGGGCTGTTTGGTTCACAACTCAACGCACGATGGAACTCAAGGTTGCTCTGCCTAAAGTTCCACGATTAAAGGTCTTTCGGTGTTTTACCAGGTGTATCCAAGATGGTCAGGACAAGCCCAACGTTGCCTCACTTCTCAATCCTCCAAACCAAGTCCCTCTGAAGTTCCCTACGGCTAGGTTTCTCGATAGAGTATGAAAGTTCTCCCAGGCCCTACCACTCCTGGTCTCTCGCGAGTATCGATTGACCTCACACTGAATAGCGCTATAATCGTTACATCATTACAATCGTTATATCTTGTAGCCAATATATAAAAAGATGCAACATGACTAAGTAAGACAACAAAGCTAAAGGATGAGCCCTCTCGACCAGTTACTTCGCTGGAAGATCTCCCTAGGCTGTCACGTTGAGCTGCCTCACTTGCGCTACCACGCTGAGCTACCTCGCTTGAGCTGCCTCGCTACCTTATTCCCTTGAGTCTGTTGTATTAGCTGGGGGGATTATCTCTAATCTCGAGATTATCTTCAAGCCCCCCTACAATATCCTTCAAGTTATTAAAATCTTTTGTTTTTCTATCTTAAGTTTAGCCAACTTATATATATACTTTTTCCCCCTTTTTGTCTTCCTAGTTTTGTATAAAGATCATCATACCCCTTAAACTTAGCATATCTTACCATTTTCTTAACTTCTTTCTTAGCCAATTTATATTTCTCAAAATTTTCTTCGCTTCAAATTGTTTGCCATTTTTTAAAGCACTCCCTTTTGTCTTTTACTATATTTTGTATTTCTTCATTCCACCACTAAGTCTCTTTAGATTGTGGTCCCCTACCTTTTGATTCTTGAAGAATTTCTTTCGATATTCTCCTAATGCATGTAGCCATCTTATTGCCATGTTATTCCACATTATGTTAGTCTCATCTTCGGCATTCCATAATGCATCTTTTATTATATTATCTTTAAATAGTTTCAATTTATCTCATTTTAAGTTCCACCTCCTACTTCGTGAGTTATTCCTTTCTTTTCATACTCATGCTTGGTTTTTAGTATTTATATCCAACAACATTATCCTATGTTGCGAAATTAGGCTCTTTCCCGGGATAATTTTACAGTACAGGTTAATTGATCTCCTTTCCTAGTAATAAAAAAGTCTATTTGGCTCTTAGTTGTTCCACTTAAATAGTTACCAAGTGTTCAAGCCTCTTTTTAAAATATGTATTTACTAGTACGAGATCATAAGCCATCACAAAATCTAATATAGACTCTCTACCTTTGTTCCTATTTCCAAAGGCATATCCTCCCCGCACCATCTCATATCCTACACGGTCTTCTCCAACATGGCCATTAAAATCTTCCCTAATAAAGATTTTCTTGTCACTGGTATTTCTTGAATTATTTATCCATTTGTTCCCAAAATTGTATTTTAGTATATTCATCTAATCCTACTTGGGGTGCATAAGCACTAATCGTATTGATTATATTTTCACCTAATACTAGTTTTACATTTTATAAGTCTATTCCCTCTCCTAACATCAGTTACGATATTTTCCTTAAGTTTTTTATCTACTATTATTCCAACCATGTTCCTATGTCTTTGTTTACCGATATAATATAATTTAAATCCTGTATTTTCTATTTCTCTAGCTTTTTCACTGACCCATTTAGTTTTCAGTGAACAAACAATGTTAACTTTTTTATTTTTTATATCATGGTATCCACTGGCTCCACCCCTCTCCCTGTCAAAGTCCCTATATTCCAAGTCGTTAACCTAAGTCTACTATTCCGGACAAGGTTCTAAAATGCGTGAGCGTGGTCGAGGCGTAGAGGTCAAGCCTCAAGCCTTAGGAGCTTAGGCGTAAAAAGGCATTTTCCCTTTTTTTATTATTTTAATTATTCTAAGGCTAGTAATATAATAAAATAATACATACCTTGAATTTTGAAAATATATCCGTATGTTTGGTAGCCATTTTTTTCATATGCTTGCTACATAATCAATACACAAAATGTATTTCTCAACATTTAATAAGCAATATACAAAATGTATTTTTCATAATTCAATAATCAATATCAATAATCATTCAATAATTGATAAACAATAACCAATAATCAATACAAAATGATTCAATATAAGAAATGTATTTTTCACCTTTCAAACGAAACAGGATAGACTTTTGGTCGAAAGTCGGTCGACAATGTCAGGCTTTTTTTTGGACGAGAGGTAGAACGATCTATAGAGGTTTGGGATATTGTTTATCTTTTGATTGTTTTGTATGAGATATTACTCCGGTTTGTTAAAAAAGTCTTTAAAAGGCGATATCGTCTGAAGCGTTTCCCCCCCCCCCCCCCCCCCCCAAAAAAAAAGTGCGCCTTAAGCACTTTACAAAGAATAAGACCTAGGCGGGGTGTTTCTCCCAAGTCTCGAGCTGAGGCGCGTCTTTTAGAACACTGATTCTAGACTAACTTCTTTACTTGCCCACGTCCCGAATGTAACAGGAACTCTTGCTTATTTTTCATCACACTCGGGCGCCGATGCAACTCCCCTTGCCTATTTTTTGAGACTCCCAGTGGCAAGAGAAACTCCCCTTGATTATTTTTCGAGACACCCGGTGGCAGGCCCACCACATCGCTTAAGGGAGATGCCCTATTATTATCGCGTATATTCATAGGATTCGTGTTCGTAAGGATCTGATAAAATTTTACACTAGTTGTCAGCTACCTAATGCAACCCTCCTCCATTTATCCGGTATACAGTGTCCAAGTAAAATATAAAAAATTAAGCATGACACAGGCGGAATTATAAGACGAATGTGACAATAGAGAAAAAAAATGGAAAAGTACAAATATACCCCTCATTTAGTATTTACATCACACTTCACTTATCAACATCACTATCTACATCATTCTCTCGTACTTGAAAGAGTTCATCTTTGAACTTGAATGGTAAAATTTGACAAGCATTGGTCGCGCGAACAATTTTTGCCAAAACCTTGTGCGGCCCAACCATGCCACACGAACAAATATTTGGAAAATATTTTTTCCTTAGTTAATGAGGGCTAAACATAAATTTCTTCATATTGTTGGGTCCCAATTGCAATATTTTCCAACTTATAAACTTGTGGTAGCCCAATGTCTTCAACCCCGATAAAATCAGCTTGATTTAGGCCTATAAGATTGAAATCAACTCCTTCAACTTTATTAAAACTTTGCCCCAAATCTTTGTAGAATAAATTTTGCCCAATTGCTTCTAAATGACGACCACTGCCCAAGCAAATCGTTAGTCACACAACTCCTTAAATTATTGTTAACAAACCATCCCGAGAAGGCTCGCAACTAAACAGGCCCAAGTCATGCTGAACCCAAAATCGACCTTGTGATTTTCAAACATTACACCTTTCTTTTGCAAAATCCAGCGGCTACCTGGAAAAAGGTTATCACCGGTAGTCCTTTTTCTTTTTGTCGTCTCTGGTTGAGTCATCACTGGCGATGGAGAGGGATCCAGCATGGTAAAAAACCATCATCTCCTTCCACTCTTGCTAGATTGGACCTCCACCCACGACGACGATGTCCGATGTTGCTCTGATCTGATCGTGGAATTCTGTTGAGGCTTCACCGACATTGGAGGCTGTTTTGAGAAGACCTAGGATCGTCGTCCCACTCAGCAATCCATCGTTAGTTTTGCCAGTGAGTTGATCAATAAGCATCGCAATGGTGTTGGATCTGGTTGTGGGTTTGGGGTTAATTTTCACAGATCGGGGCTATGGTTTTCTAAGGTTGCAAACAGTGGGTGTGGCTACAATTTTGATCGGAAGTCGGTAAGGGCTGGAGAGGTTAAGGAGGGGTGTCGCAGGCCTAGTGTTTGCAACAAATTGGGTTTGAGGATGGTTTGCAGCAGATAAGGTTTGGGAATCCGTTGGGGACTGTAATGGTCAAGTCTCCGATGGACACCGATATGGGACGGTAACCATCGCAACAGCTTGCAATAGGTCTTCATCGGACGGTAATTGGGTGGTAGCATCTGGTTGGCTCGCAATGAACCACTCATCGCGTTCATTGTAGCGGCTGCTATGAACTTGTGGAACGGTGTCAACCTACACTGCAAATCTTCATCAGATTCAACGTGTGAATCTTCTTCCAGGGACCCATTATTGGTGATGCAAGGGGGGACACCTAATCCCCTCCCCCTCCTGCCAAAAAAAAATTAAACACACACACACACACTCCCACCCCCACCCATCCCTTATACAAGATGGTTTCCATTACAATATGATGCAAACACAAAAAATTGGATCCAAAGAAAAGACAAAACTCAAGCACAAGTCTGAAAATTATATCAACAAGCCAAAGAATTATCTACCTTTCCAATGGGAAATGATTACATTTATAGGCATTGGCAGAGGCTTCTAGAGTTGCTAGGCGCTAGCTATGTATTGAGTTGTCATGCATGACAACTCTAATGGTACCTTTTAGAGGCTTTTATCCTAACTACAGAATCTAATCATTGAAATAGACGAATGTGATAAAAGACAAAAAAGGGGAAAAGTACAAATATACCCCCCCATTTATTATTTACGTCACACTTCCCCTGTTTACATCATTAATACTAAATTTCTCGAACACCTTCCTCCACATATATGAGCCAAACTTGAATTGAAACAACATGTGATTCAAACTCTCACTTGCATTGTAACATAACATGTATCATATAATTAGTGATGACTTTCCCGTGAGACACTAGCCAAGAAAATTCTTGACTTTAGAGGGATTCACGCTAGTCCATATAAATTTGAATGGTGCAAGCAAACACTTAGTAGTAGGAGGAGAGAGAATGTGAAAGAAGTATGATTTGCAAGAAAATCCTTTACGGATCAAAATCTACCTCCTAAAATTACTCACTCCCTCGTGCAATCTAACTTCCTCAAACAAACTGAGCAAGAAATTTCATTATTTTGAGATGTCTTCTAAAGACAGGTTCGAAAATGAAATTAAAGCTAGGGAAAGCAACACCCGAAATGATTGATTTGCCATTTTACATTAACACCGTCTTTCCAATTTAACTATTTTCGAAGAAGGAAAAAACAGTGGAAAGTTATTAAATCCTTCAAGGATGAAGTCCTGAAAAAACCAACAAATGTTATTTTCTCCCATAGCATTTCCTTCCCTTTTTGCCCTTATTTGAGATCTGGCCATAACATTACATCTCTACAAACAACTCCCCTCCTTTTCCCACCATTCCAGAAGTTCAATTATTATTAAGGGAATCCATCAATTAGGTGATAGTAATACTACTAATACTCCCAAAACATCAAACTCACTAAATGCCTTAAACCACAGATATTTTGTGAATGAGCAATGTCCAAGTATGTAACGAATGCATATCAAACTCTCGAACAAACATGTATGACATACACTCAAAAACACAAATTGGGTTTCAGATAAATGACAAAGGTAAAAGGCCACTGTTAGAGATGATACTGCTTACGCAGGGTGATGCAGGGTAGAATACGGGGCGGATTGGGAACATGCTTAATCTTTGGCCTAGCGTTGCACCAAGTGTCTGCTTTCAGATTCAAACTTGCATTCTAATGCTTTGCAGCCTGAACAATTTACCATTGCACCAACAATAGTTCTTTTTTAAATTTAATTATGACACAAGGACCCAAAATCATGAAACATTGGTGATATCTTGGGTCAAGAAAAGTTCTTTGGAGTTGTCTTAAATAAAATTTTGCCTTCAGTATATTGTATCAAAAGTGACATTTTTTTTTCCTGTTTGTTTGGTTCGTTTGTGTTTTCGTTACATGTGATAACCGGCTTTAAAGATACGAAATATGGTTCTTGGATATTGGGTGGAGGATGGAACAATGATCTTTGGGGAGGGGAATATCCAATGGCTTCTTGGATTGATGATATCACAGTTCACAACCCTGTAAGAAATTTGAACTTCATCAATCATATGAACTATAAAATTTGCATTAAAATATTGATCACACTTAAAACATGTTCTTATGCAGGTGTGGCTATCAAGGATGGATGGTCACATGGGCTTGGCTAACTCATTGGCGCTAAAATATGGCGGAATTACTAATAACACAGGAGATCCGAATGGTGGATCTATAATGAGGAACAGTGGTGGAGGTAATTTTGGTCTTTTGTATAAAAATGCTTCTTAAAAAGTATGGAACTTCAGCACAGCCAAATTAGTGCATCCACCCTAGGAATACTGAAGGTAGCGTATTTTGCATGCCTACTTGTGCATATACTCCTCGTTGTTGGAACCTGTCAGTTATTTTCATAGGGTTGCAGATTTCATCACCAGAAGCAATAGTCATTATTATCTATTGTCGTTAACAGTTCTAGTGACCCTTGAATAATTGACATTTCTTGTACTATTTCTATCAAGTGGATGAGTCATGTGATGCCATAACTTTAGCATAATGTAACTCTTACTGGTTACTTAAGCATAAACTCCCGTTTTGTGGATTTTTTTACATATATAATTATTAAATTCAATTTTTTCACTTTAAGAATTCTTATTTTCATACACCAATCATTGCATTATGTTTCGTTGCACCTTGGTCATTTATGCAAGCTACTATTCATAAAATTGTTTGAGATATAACATGCTCTGTAGATTTAGTTGTTGTCCCGCAAAAGAAGCAAAAGTAAAAGTTGAGGAAAACTGAAATAATTTTATATGGCTTCTTCACATGCAGAACCCACAGGGTTGCTGATTGATTCAGCAATGAAGCTTGTCCTCTCCTGCATCCCGGAGGTCTCAGTGGATGAAAGAAGGGAAGCCTTGCATAGAGCTAGCAAACTTGCCTTAACGAGGGGAGTGACAACAGTTGTTGATGTCGGGAGATATTTTCCTGGCGCAGCGGTAGAGTCTTCATGGGATGATTTTTCAGGTTTTAATTGCAAACTTCCATGTGCAGTGAAATGAAATCCATTCTTCTGTGTTTTCGCAGCATTTGATCGTACACGCATGTCATTTTGCGGGAACTATTCTTATAATATAGACATGATAACAATACAATGGATATGATTAACTTTTTATAATAATATCACTTTTAAGAAAAGAGGGGGGGGGGGGGGAGAAATTATATGGTTTAAATATTTGTGGGACTCCAAATAACATCACATGGATACTCAGTTTACTCGGGGAGATTGTTACTATACGAGTTACTGTAATATCTTGAAAAATCTTTTAACTTAGTTTACAATTTTCCAATAATTGCAGATGTGTACAGATGGGCTGACATATCAGCGAAAATGATGATCAGGGTTTGCTTATTTTTTCCAATGGAGACATGGTCACATCTACTTGTATGGCTTCCACTTATTCTACTGTATAAGTATTCAATTTTAATGCTTCGTATTTGGCATTTTAGCTAAAACAATATGATGTAACTCGACAATTGGCACTCAAGAACAAGCACATAATTGAAATAAATTCTTTTGATCTAATATAGTAGCTTAAATAGGGTGAGTACAAGAGTTTATTTAACCTAAAGAAGCGTTCCTAGGGCAAGACTTAAAAGGGCAAACAGACACTAAAGGGGACGTAAACGGTGTAAATGGCATACAAAGAAATTACACTCAAAACAATAGTAATAATACTCAAAATATCTATTAGAGGAATGATTTGCCTCAAATGGGGAGTAAAATATTTATAGACCTAAGGGTAGGATCTAGGAGGGCCTTGTCTTGCTCACTAAGGAATGCTAGCGTCCATGTGATGTCATGGGTGACGTCACTATGATCTCCACCATGATTTCACATGGGCAAGAACACTTATTGCAAAATACTTATCCTAACCCTTACTAGAGGCCTAATAAGTACAACTTAAAAATGGAAAATAATAAAAAAGAAAATTAATAGAACAAAAAATAAGAAAGTGCTAAAAATGCCCCCAAATACAATTCATATCACACTCCCCCACTTAAAACCAAGTTCATCCTTAAGCTTTTAAAATTGGAGCTGAGTGAAAATTTCCCAAAATATGTGGCCGAAGAGGAAAAAAATTTGGGGTCCTAAATATTTTTTGTCAAAGTTAGAAGGGACCAAAATTTTATCATCCAAAAATTTCCATAAAAAAATTGGGCCAAAGAT
The DNA here is from genome assembly GCA_949130495.1 of Sambucus nigra. NCBI lineage: Eukaryota > Viridiplantae > Streptophyta > Magnoliopsida > Dipsacales > Adoxaceae > Sambucus > Sambucus nigra. The sequence continues at coordinate 329,505,951 of OX422221.1, read as the reverse complement.
AATTTTTTAAAATGCAGAATTCTCAGCCCTAAACCTTCCGACAGCAACGCAAAACAAAAAACTCCGTGCTATAAGATTTTAAGGCCCACCTTTCCTTTTTTTCAATACCAATAATAAGGTCAAAAACCAATTTGGCCCAGCTACCTCTTTCTCTCTTTGGAGCACATAGTTAGGGACAACTGCCATATATGCTTCGATAAATAGGTCAACAACCTTTGTCGCTGGAAACCTTCACCTTCTCTGGTGAGTTATTTTCGGCCTCTCCCTTCGACTCTCTTCTTCTCGAACTGGGACTTGTGTTCTTCCTTTTCGATCTCTTCATCTCGAATTCTCTCCCAATCTAGCCTCGACCATTGATGGCTTCCACTGGGGTTAAATAGCATCCTAGAGTTAATAAAACCTAGGCCATAAGATATTTATTATTAGATATTGTGGTGACAATTAAGTTCAGTACAAATTATCAAGAAAGGACAATCACCAGAGCGAATAAAGAAAGTAAGGAATGGCAATCACACAACACAATATTTTACGTGGTTCAACAAGAATGCCTACGTCCATGGTGGTGCTCTCAATATTATTTCTTTATACTCCGGAGAGTGTTTTACAGGAAAAATAATACATGCCCTTTGCCCCGGGCTAAGGGTTTGTTATATACATGTTCGTTTCCGGGGAGTGGGGGTGTTGGACTCCCCCACGTCAATCCACAACTCCTAAAATATCTCCTTACGAGATTTTAGGAATAGACCAGGTCGTAACTGAGTAAGTTACGACCTGAATAAGTTGGGGCGTGAGGCCTCCAAACTTTGGGCCGTAATTTATTGGGCTACTCGTCTGGTCCCAAGGTGATAAATCGAGGTACCCACGGATATAATATTGTAATAGTGAAGTTATGTTGTCTATTTCTTATTAGATATAAAATTGTGTCCAAATCCAATGTCATCTATTTTTTTGTACCATGATAGTGAAGCTACGTTGTCTTGGAGCATATAAAAGATTTATAATGGAAATTCTAGGGACATCAGTTTGAGACATGAATATGTCAAACAATTAATAACGGATCGATATATTAATAATTTATGTTAAACAAGTAACAATCTTACTAAAGGAATCTCGAGGGATTTGGTAAATGATACATTTAGTGGAATGAGGCTGAAACCTTTTTAGAAAATCACCAGTAATGGTAACCCAACTTTGTAGTAGCACTACTACTATTCCAAAGTTTAATGGGTAACAAGAAGTTACTGATAAGCGATTGTTTGTGCACTAAAATTAATTTAGTCTCTCTTCCAGGATGTTTATGGCAGTTTGCTATGTTGTGAGTATGAGTTCAAGTCTTATTGAATGTCAAGTGTCTACAGTAGTAGTAAAAACATGGAAGTTAACTTCACCCATGTGAACATAGGAAGTGGTGCCACTTTTAGCAAGAGTTTGGGTTTATTCTTGTAAATGTTCATGAGATCAAAATAAAGCACACGGTCATAATAGTGGAGAATCATTGGGAGATTGTAATATTGATTAGATTAAAATTGCAAGAAAAATTGGAATGTAAAAAAAGCCAAGTGTAGAATGTGTAAAGCCAAGGGGAAGTGCAAATATTAAAGTACCAAATAGGAAGAAGATAAAAATTCGAGTGATTTAATAAAGGCATGTGTGTCATTACAGTTTACTTTTGTGGATCAAGGAGTATGCTCGTAATGTGCACCCTAGCACCAACGGTTGGGCGCTTTAGAGACGCACTTTGCACGTACGCTTCGTTGGGAGGAGCCTTTGATTATTGACAAAGTTAACAAATCAGATGGCCCAGAATTAAACATACACGATCAGACACAATACATACACATGGATTGATCTGAACCGTCGGATTTTTGTGTGGCACTTTGATAAGTGATCGTTGTACGACCGTACCCTTTTTGGATCAATTTGATGCGTTAAATCTAAACAGTTGGGATCCAAGAGCTAAGGCTAAATGACTGTTAAATTGGTGTCTATTGATGAACAAACACCATTCTACCTATTAAAATTTTATTTCCATTCCATAAAATTCCCTTTCTTTTCTACATTTCTTCTTACCAATTTCATTGAGTGTTCTGTGGGAATTCTTCAATTTTTCTACATGAAGAATCCCGTAGATTTGTTGTATCTTGGAGGTAATTTGCCTACATACCCATTAACAAATTCGGTTTGAGCGGGGGCAAATAACACCTTAAGGACATTAATTTCTTACTTGTCAAATCCT